>CP137686.1:24599085-24647505 GCA_037976565.1 Mesocentrotus franciscanus | reverse complement strand
GGATTGCTCTGCAATGCCCTCATATTCTAAATATGGCTAGAAAAAGCTGAAAGTATCCTTTGGAGAGGCATTAATCCTCATTACCAAGTCCCTCGGAAAGGACTTAAAGCCGTCGGTCCCCTGGTTGCTTAGTTACAAGCACATGCTTTCTTATCAGTTAGGTAAAACAAACCTACAATTTCTTGCCACATGTGTGTTGGTGGTTAGTTCTATATGCCCATTTCTGTAAGCACGTACTGCATGTGACCACCAGCAAGATTGAGTCAATTTATTATAAATTTGATGATTTCAAAGCCTCGCAGTATACCCGAATTATCATGCCCTACATAATGAACCTTTCCCATTACTTCCAGATAGCTTTTATCGCAACCTTCACAAGAGAGAAGGTTGAGTTCCGGGAAGAGGTGAAAAATAATTTGTGAGCGTTATCAATGTTTTATGCAAGTGTGGAAGAACATCAGAGAAAAAATGTTCCCTGAAAAGCATGGCTCTTCAAATATGGCATGTAACATCATAACAATCGGGACGGATTTTTATGCTACATGTTCGAGTAGTCCCGTATATATCTTTCTGTGTACAGTGCTTGTAACGTTACCAGACTGGGCCAAATTTCTTATCATTTTGATGATTCCAGAACCTTGCAGTACACGCCAATACTTATATGCTAGATGATCAACCTTTTCTGATCGATTCGACGAGAACTCAACTTTATCTTTAAGCGCACGACCAGTACTAAACTCTAATTTTAAGAAGAAAACCAATATGTGAGCTTTCTTTTTTTTTTTTTAATTCCTATGTGCTGGAATATTATACAAATGTCGATACTACATCCGCAATGAGTAATATATTTAGCATTAAATGTGATATAGTATACAAATATACACTATCTTGAGAGGTTCTGGTTAAAACTATGCGCCACAACGCCGAGTTCCGCTGTGATGGACCTTCAAGAAGTCAGCGAGGCATACCTGGTTGGCCTCTTTGAGGATACCAACCTGTGTGCCATCCACGCCAAGAGGGTTACCATCATGCCTAAAGACTTGGTGGTATAAAGCGCTTTATAAGCACCGTTTTTATTATTATTATTATTATTATTATTATTATTTATTATGTCGGAAGTAAGAACCTTGGGAAAAAAGAACCAACGGATAAAATCGAATCTTCCGCGTGTTCGGAATAAAAAATTTAAAAATCCTTCGGAATTACGAACCTTCGGAAAACGACAAACCGCGATTAGATGACATAATGCTAATTAACCATGTATCAGCCGTGAGAACAGCCCCATGCTAGACGGGTTACATGTCGTCTTTCCGGAGGTTCATTATTCCGAATGTTCGTTATTTCGACTGATCGTACATGTAATTCCGAAGGTTTCTTTTCTTCGAAGTTTCATAAATCCGAAGGCTCAAATTTCCGAAAATGAAATAGGGGGCATACTTCAGAAAATGAAATAGGGTTCATCATTTCGAAGGCTCATAATAATTTTCGGAATTACGCACCTTCGGTATACCATATAACGAACAAAAAAATTCATTTTCGGAATTACGAACATTTGGATTAACGAACCTTCGGAATAAAGCAACACATTTTCGGAATTATGAACCGATTTCATTTTCGGATTTATAAGCCCCCTGGTATGGAAGTTTTCGTTTCGAAATTACGAACCTTCGGTATCATGAACCTTCGGAAAAAAAAGTTAACGAGTGCTTCCCGCTAGGTGTAGGTGTACTTGCATGGCGGGAAACATAACTTCCAAATAATCATAAATCAATCAGATCATGTTCTCAGATTATGGATTTTTAAGGAGCTTGGAATTCTGTAGGGGAATGACACATGTTCATCTGATGGCAAACATTAATGTCGCAATAACCACAAGCTCTCAGGGTCATGACGGTTGACGGAAGAAGGGGAAAAGGAAAGGAGAGGTGGGGGTTAGGTTTGGGTTAATCATTGTCCTCGGACAACTTCTGTTAAACATTCTGAACATTGCATGTATATCCACTTCAAAACAAGGTCTTTAACTTTAATAACATTGTAAATATATTAAAGAAATCGGATACCATTTTCTGGCTTTTGATATCGTTATGTTTTCTTCGTTTCTTTCTCTCTTCGAACTGAGGATGTAGGAGCGGGAAAGAAAGAAGAAAACAAAAATCAGTTTTCTTGCTTGCATCCCACCGGCCTCCGAAAGTCCCGAAAGGGTGCCAATTGTTTTTGTTGTTGCTGTTTTTGTTGTTTTGTTTCGTTTGTTTGTTTGTTTGTTATGTTATATTTACAGCAAAAGGACCTTTCCCCTTTTTTCAATAAATGGGCACGGCCACCCCCCACTCCCTCCCCTCGCGTGCATCTGCCCACGTGAGACTTGCGCTTTTATCACATTCCATCTTACCACGTACGTCCCTCTTATTTCTTCTTTCCTTCATGTTCCACCACATTATTGACATTAATGCTTTCGACGTGTCTTCACGTCTCCTCCCCTTCTAGGCACATAATTATTAGTCTGCGTGACGCCCTCACCGTCCTCCGAGAGCCAGAAGGTCGTTGACTCATATGAATTATACACAGTTTGATAACACCCTTTTGCATCTCAGCAGACACGTGGGGGCATGAAAGAGTGATAAAAAATCAGAGAGACAATGACATCGTGCCTGTCCAGGCTCCCCCGTCGTCGGGCGCATCATCCAGATCGTTATCAATACTCCCTCGAGTTCGCCCAAAGATGATGATGGAAAGTGATAAGAAATTTTGTGGATCTCCCGGTTTGGATTGTAGCAGCTATTGAATGAACCGTCTTAACATATTCATTTTGATTTATTTATGTGCATCAAAGTGATATGAGGGGAAGTTTATATTCCAGATCAGATTCAAGGTACGCGAGACAATATATTCCTTAAAGTATACCGAAATTCCGTATGGAATTTCGCAGTTTTCAAATATTTCGCTGCCTCTTTCTCTCTCTCTCTCTCTCTCTCTCTCTCTCTCTCTCTCTCTCTGTCTCTCTCTGTCTCTGTATCCTCTATCCCTCTTCTTTATCTCTCTTTCTCTTTTCTGACTCCCCGTCTGGCAATTATTATTATTATTATTATTATTTTGCCCGTGCTAAAGTGGTACACTCTAGCTCAATTTGCATGCGCACGACTGTACATCATATATCAATACTCATTCAGACAGATTGGGACAACTACCCTTAATCTTATCACCACAAGTTGGTTGAATTTGTTGTGAAGTGATTGCAGTATGGACGTCATAGCATGGTGATTCACAGGTCGGGTGTGTTCACCTTGGACTTCAGATCATATTAGGTCTCCCCGCTCACCCCACCCCGTTCACACCTTAAGAAATTTATACGAGACTCGTATAAAGAAATTGTTCGTACACAGTCATGCGTGAAAGTTAGCCTGTTCAGAAAAGAGGGACAACACGTATAAAGAAACGTCATTATAAAGAATTATCGTAAAGTGAAAAAGGGGATACGTCTTTAAAGATATCAGTGGACATATCGCTTATGTTTAGTATTCATCGGAGAGGTTACAATCATCAGTGCGCACTCGATATAGGCCTATAAGGTTTTCACGATCCGACGTTCACGTTAGAAGTGGACACTGTCTTTATCCAGTTCACGTCCGTTACGATGCTAAAACATTCGTTTACGACATTTCGCTATAGGACGACGACGACGACTAATTTCTAAGTGTATATATAGCAATACGGTTCTCGTATACGATGACTTTTGCTGGTCTGAACGAGGGGGTCCTCAGACACGGCTGTCCGCATTTAGCTCACTTGAGGGGTGAAAAGTTCACGAAATTAGATTGTTGAAGATAGTTGGAGGGGGCGGTGGTTGGGAGGGGGAGGAGGTATAGATTGACATCGAAGTGTGGAGGCAGGTCTGAGTGGAGGTATAGGCCTATGTAGATAATTTTTCGCTGTTTCATAGTCAAGGGGACTTGATTTGTATGTGATTACTAATTCTCATTAATATAAAGCTAGATCGATATAAGAATAGTCAGATGTCATGTTAATGAGTCTAAATTCATTTTATTTCTTAGAGGAGGTGCGATGGCTCAGTGGTAAGGAGCAGTGGTCTCGTAACCGGGAGGTCCTGGGTTCTTAAAGATAAAGTTGAGTTCTGGTCATGCAATTGCATTGTGAAAGAAACGTTGTGGAATCGATCAGAAAAGGTTGATCACCTAGCATATAAGTATTGATGTGCACTGCAAGGTTCTGGAATCATCAAAATGATAAGAAATTTGGCCCAGTCTTGGTAAAGTTACAAGCACTGTACACGGAAAGATGTATATGGGACTACACGAACATGTGGCATAAAAATCCGTCCCGATTTTTATGATGTTACATGCCATATTTAGAATATTAAGGCATTTGAAGAGCCATGCTTTTCAGGGAACATTTTGTATTTGATGTTTTTCCACACTTGCATAATAACAATGATAACGCTCACAAATTACTTTTCACCTCTTCCCAGAACTCAACCTTCTCTTTAAGGCATTAATCCCCCTAACCAAGCCCCTCGGAGAGGTCTTAAAGCCGTCGATCTCCTGGTTACTTGCTTAGAATCATACACTTGATTTCTTAACAATAAGGTAATTCAAAACAATCGACCGTACATGTATGTATTGTATTTATTAAACTTCATTGCTGTACATCAATAATCTGTTTAAAGACATATAAATCATATAAATCAATTTACAATGGAATGTAACAAATCAATATTCTGTTTGTAAACATATATATCATATAAATCAATTTACAATACAGTGTAGCAAAACAGAATGAAAATGAAATATAGCAGAAAAACTCTTTTTTCATCTTGTAATAACATGACACATAATGCATAAAGTAAATAATATAATGTATCATAATACATCCGGAGATTTGTGTATATTAATACATTGCATTTTGTTTTATATTTTTATAATGAAGAAGAAGATTTTTGTTTTAAATATTATTGCTTTACTCCCATTTTCAAAATAACATCTTAACTCTAAACAAAGTAAGAAAATAATAACAAATATATTCATTAACCGGTATAATTGGCCTATTTGGAAGCTTCAATTTAATCATGAATTTTTCAGCCCTATCGAATTAAGTTAATTTCTAATATCTTATCACAAACGAAACTGGTACCGCGCACAAAATGATTAGAGCTGTAGTAGCAAACAATAATAGCTGCCCCTGCCTTTATTGTTACCTTAATAAGCAGTGGCGAAGGTCCAATTATTGAGGGGGCGGTCACTGTTGTCATGGGGAAGCGGGGAAAGGGTTTACTCGGCTTATTTCATTGTTCCCGTCGTCCTTCTCTCTCTCTCTCTCTCTCTTTCTCTCTCTGTTTTTTCTCTATATAATATATAATATATTTCTTTCTCCACTCTCCCTCCTTCCCCCTCCCCTCTCTCCCTCTTACTCTCTCTCTCTCTCTCCCTCTCTCCTGTTTTTTCTGCCATCGATTTTTGTTTTCTTTTAACTGAAATGTTACATCGTATATTATATTTGTCTTGTTTCATTGTATATTTTTTGTAATATACTTATTCATTGTATTATGTTTTGCATGAGAATTAAAATCATTTGAATCTTGAATCTTCATATAATTCTCGAAAACCTTTGCAGATAGGTCAATAGGTAATCTAGTCTTAGTGATCTAAACCCGTCTTTATATTTTTTCCACCCCAACTTGGCAACAGCTCGGTATTTCCTCTCTTATAAATGCCGCATCATTCAACATGTTCTGAAAAGAAGACCGACACCATCAGATTGTCGGACGGGAGACTTACCGGGACGAGGGTGACAGCATGTACCCTGTATCAACCCCGAACAAGGTTGTTTGTTTGGAACGGTTGCCCCTGTCAACGGGGACGGCATTTTGTCGCGATATACGTGGTGGGGGGCACCTCACATTGCGAAAGAACCATGTTTCTGCTGCACAGGGTGTTCAGTTTTGTTAACATTAATGTACAGTACTGCGAGCTATGACAGTGAGCAGAGTGGCGTACGTGTCAGCCAGCATGATCTCGGGAGGGGGCAGAGACACATTATCGCATGCCACCCCTCCCCATTCCCCCCGTCCCGACAAGAAATCGCAACCACTTAGCAGAGGCAAGGTTGCCTGGAGAAAATGTTTGGTTGCAATTTGACTAGCGAAACGTTGATGGCAATGCTCCTCTCTTAAAGGTACTATGTCCCATTTGCAGGCCAAACAAAATGAAAAAATGAAAAAGGTTAAATTCCAACGGCATTTGAAAGATAATACTAATTTAGAACTTGTCGAATCGACTTAAGTGCTACCAAGTCAGTAAGTAATAGTCTGATTTTCAGACCATTGTACCGAATGGTCGTACGTTTTGTGCTGCGCAAAGATTCAATCAGTTTAATTTTGGCCATTACAAGTAGTGGGTTATTGATGTAGACAAATGCTGATGTACCCTTTACAGCTCATTAATGTATGTTATTACCAAAGAAGAAGAAAAAAGCCAGTCAGTCACTCAATAGTGTCTGACAGTGAAGTCTAGCAAATAAACGGGTTTCCTTGCATAATTTGAATATTAGGACACTGCTAACGTTTAAATTTCACAGATAGGACATACATGACATATTCATAATTCCTGCAAAGTTCTACAGAATTTGATGTTGGCTGCAAAAGGGACATAGTATCTTTAAATTATGCGTACAATGTGAGTAAAATAGAGAGGGAACGGGAAGTGGTTTTCTATAGATGGTTCTACCGCTGTATAATAATTTATGATTAATTTCCTTGCAATTACTGCGGATTTATAGTTTCATTTTCCAGTGATGTTTCCTCTATATCGAACGTCCCTGTCATTTTGGGGCTATTTTCTCTATGGATGCCGGACTGTCCGTCATTTAGCGCGGGAAGTATCGGGTCGTGATAACCCTGGCGCCCGGTAGACTGTGTCGGCTGCTACGCGTACTTTGATGCTTTCTCTCTCATGCAGGTAATAGACCAGTCACCAAGAGAATGGTGACTAATGATCAGTGGATGATCTCTCTCCCTCTCTCTCCCTCTCCCTCTCCGTCTTTATTTCTTTCTTTCTCTCTCTCTCTCTCTCTCTCTCTGTCTCTGTCTCTGTCTCTGTCTTTCTCTGTTTATATTCTCTCTATTCCTCTCTGTCACACACGCTCAGTTTGTAGAGCAGCTAGTGGTCTCGTAATCCGGCGACCGGGTTCGAAACCAAGTCGATGCGCTAGTGCCCTTTGGTAAGGCATTAATCCTCATTACCAGATCCCTCGGGGAGGACCTTAAGCCGTCGGTCCTCTGGTTGCTTACTAACAAGCATTTATGCTTTCTTAGCAGTCAGGTAAGATAACCACTACTACTACACACATACCCACCCACACGCACACTCTCTTATTCCCTTCTCTTTCCCTCTCTTTCTCTATCTCTTTCTCTTCCATCCATCTTTCTATCCCTCTCCACCCCTGTCATTATTTTGCTCTCACTCTCTCCGTTCTTACCATTCTCTCTCTCTCTCTCTCTCTCTCTCTCTCTCTTTCTTCCCTCTCTCTCGCACACACATGCGCACACAAACTCACTCTTCCTCTAATGTATCTTTCTCTTCAGATCCTCTCCTCTCTCATCTTACTTTTATTGTTACCATACCTCATCTCTCTCTCTCTCTTTCCATCTCACTCCTTCTTCCAAGTCTATTTTCTCTACCTTGCTCTTTATTAGCCTACCCTCTATATCGGGATATGATAGGATAAACCGTGTGGGTATGATGCACTCTGTGGTTTTTTTTTCCGTCTTCGGTTCTATTTATTTCAGAATGTGGTAGTTTAGAAGATTTTTATACATCATCATTTTTCATAATTATAAAAGGTTCACAGGTACCTGCCTCTACCACAAGTTTCCTTCCGACTCTGTGTCACTCTTTGCGAAGATACCACATCCTGTACCATCGTCATCTTTATCTTCGTGAGCCTGTCTCCTATGATATCAGCTGGTGGGATTATGGATGTTTCATACTCGTTTTCCGAAGGTTCATTGTTCCGAGAGTTCGTAATTCCGAAACACAAAGTCCCATACCGAAAACGAAATAGGGTTCCGAACTTCTGTTGCCTTGCTCGGAAGGCTCGTTAATCCGAAGTTTCGTCATGCCAAAAGTGAAAAAGGGTTCGCAATTCCGAAGGTTCATAAATCCGAGAAAGAAAATAAAAGAACTAGAACCCTGTATCGTTTTCGGAATTACGAACCTTCGGAACAACGATCCCTATTTCATTTTCAGGATTATGAACCTTCGGGGAAAAAACAACGTATTTTCGGAAAAACGGCATTTAACCTCTGCATCAACCTGTCAACAGGTACTTTTTATTATTTAGAAAACTAACACCCTTTCCCCTCTCTTCCTTCTTCTTCTTGCAAGTTGCTTGCCCCTATCTAATTCCTGGTTACAACCAGGAGCGATTATAGAAGAATAATGTTCAATGGGCTTTGGGTCGCTTGGGGTTCTTGCATTTATTTTCTACATGTTTCTCGCTGAGCTACGCCGTATAATGCCACAGTAATTAATCTTTTAACGTATGAGGCAAGTTGTTTTTAAGTAGATCAAACAGAAATTGATCAATCATCCAGATCATACGCATTTAGGATTCGCAAACTTTGAACTAAAATTCATCACCATCGTCATCGTCATCATCTGTCATTCCATAAATACCGCATCAAACTCCTTCCATCACCTACTTACTTCATGTCAGGTTACCATATTCCCAAAACTTATTAGACGCTCATCGTACGACTCTGCTGTGGAGGTATCGTGGTATAGCGATTGGTTCAAGTTCAAGTTCAAGTATTATTTATCTTTCTTTAACAATGTCGATTTTCCGAAGATTCGTTATTCCGAAGGCTTGTAATTCCGAAAGTTCATAATTCCGAAAATGACATAGAAGCATGTATCATTTTTTTTTGCAATTACGAACCTTTGGAATATACTTTCGGAACAGTCAACCTTCGGAAAAAAAAACGAGCGCACCCATAGCGTTTCATTCACTTGACTCTCAATCCAAGAGTTTAGGGTTCGAATCCAAGCCTGGCAATAACGTCCTTTGAGAAGACACTAATTAACATTTCTCCACCCAGGTGTAAATGGGTATCTGACAATATATTGCTGGGGGCAATAATAATTGCACAGGCCCGAGGGAAGAGCAGTTTTTACAGGCCTGCTGATGCGGTTACCCTGACACAATAATTATTCTAATCATATTTGAAATTGACATATTTTGATGAAAAATTACTAAACAAGTTTTGAATCTGTTACGTTAGACTACTCTAGATCTGTTTATGATTATTATATAGGTATATTTCTGTATTTGATCAAAGGCCTACTTTATTTCTTTAAAAATTTGAATTCGTCCAAAAACAACCAAACAGTTGCAGATGTTAAAAACTGAATTCAATTTTTATTTTCATAGCACAACCTACCTCGTTTTCGTGTCCGCATACCGATCTGGTGGTTTAAGATAAATGTATTATCTAAATGCTACGGAGAACAGAGGAATCGCCCAATTTGCTGTAAAGGAATTACTGTTATCTTGTTATGAAATAGTATAGTTACGGTTACCAGTAATTTAAATCAATTATAATTAAGACGTCAAACGCACGTCAATGAACACGAAGAGGCCCGTTATATAACTGTTATATATGCTACACTGAAAGACATAGCCGGAGTAATGATTATTCAGAAGACTTTGTGAATTACCCATATTTTGTGATTGGACTAAATACAATCTTATTCAGAGCACTAAAATATGCTAGATCATGCATAAGCAAAAAAAATATATACCATTGTATACGCTGCATTGACAGGGTGTCTGATTTAATAGGAGAATAACAATACAAATCTTTATAATCTTTAAATTGGCAACATGTTGAATAAAGGGTTTTGACGTACCGATTGATTTTCCATACATATGTGTAAATGTTTCGCTTTTGACGTAGTTTATGTCTGTCGTGTGTATATATATATATATATTATATACATACATTACTTTTTATTTAAAAAATAGATTTATAGAAGAAAAAGAGAAGACAGTGAGGCCAATTAAGAGAGTAAATTTAAATGACATTATGATTTTCTTTCTTGACTATGAACTTGAAAACAATTATTATGAAACATTTTTATTTGCTCAGTTAACCAAATAATTTCGTTAATTTTTGTTAAGAGCATTTTTTTTTCATTACAAAATGTACAACTTGATTCAAAATAAATTTGCCTTCCAATTTGTCAGCAAGGCACCACGTACTCAGTCAAGTTGAACCAAGCACTAAATGCGCTTATTTTGGGAACATTTTTTTAATTCTAAAATAGTATTTATTATTTGCTGTTTTCATTTTGATCATTATTGCCCGTTTCCTTCTGCATTTTTTCGAATTCGATTCTTTCACAATAATCATATTCGTCTTCTGCGAATCCTTTCCTGGTTAGATTACGTCTTCTTTTTCTTTGTAATTCTTATTCCTTTTTTCTATATAATCTAATATTATCATAACTTGTGTGTAATACTATTGTCATGATTTATTATTTTTAGCATCAGTGTCATGTATACGCTCTCTCTTTCTTTCTCTCTCTCTCTCTCTTCCTCTCTTTCTCTCTCTCTCTCTCTCTCTCTCTCTCTCCCTCTTTCTTTCTTTCTATCTCCCCCTTCTCTCTCTCTCCATATTTATGTGCGATCAGTTCTTTTGCAATAGAAGTCAGGTTGAAGGCTAAAAAAACAAGTTTTATATTTTTTCTCTTCAATTTTGTCCTCTAAATCATTTTCCTCTCCTTTCTACTTTTCCTACTTTTCTTTTCATTTCCTATCCTTTCTCCTTTATATAATTGTCACCAGCTAGTTTTTCTTGTTTCCATGCCCCATTTAAAACCATCATAAGACACTGTCATGTATTCAAATGTTTTTGAAAGAATAAATTATACTTGTTTAGAAGTTAAACGTCCTTGCTACATACAACTTTCCTTATCGAAAGGAAATCGAGGATTTTCTTCTTTTCCTCTCCCAAATTACTCCTCGATATACATTTCCGCTCATTCATGTTGCAGTAGCAGAAAACATGGAAAGGGCAATTATTAGTACTGCAACGACTTGATTTGAAGTGCAACAGGTCGTGAAAGAGATAAAACTTTATGGAATTTTTAAAATAAAACAGTTATGGGGAGAGCCTGTGCGCACCGATGTGAAACTCCGAGGCACCGCGGTCAGAAATAGACGCGGGGTAAATGGAATGGAGGGAAACGAAACTGGGATCGGTTGCTAGGGTAACAAAATGCGACGAGAAGATGATTCACGATTGCATGCTCCGTGATGGAAATCCTCTTCAAATTAAGATAACTTCTGAACTGGAGGTATGCGGTTTCCACTTCAATTAATGTTTACTTATATCTAAGTCCACTCCTAGTTCCTTACTCAGGTGTCTTTCACCCTATCCAGGGAGTTGAGACCTCCCTGCCCTATCCCATCCCTCTTTTCCCTTTCATACATCCCTCATTATCTCTCTTTTCCTGCAACTATTCTCTGTATAATATCCCCTACTATAAAGAGTGAGAGAAGGAGAGTGAGAGGGAGTGAGAAAGAGAAAGAGAGGGAGAGAGAGAGAGAGAGAGGGAGAGAGAGAGAGAGAGAGAGAGAGGGAGAGGGAGAGAGAGAAATGCTTCTAATCAAATGTCTCCCAATGCCACTTCTTGTCTATACTCTCTCTCTCTCTCTCTCTTTCTTTCTCCTCCCTCTTTTTTTCCAAATGCTATTTTCTAAAGGTATAAATCTATGTTATGGATAAGTATTTCACAACTATAACAAGCTACTTCCACAACAGGGCATAAGTAGTATGATTGCCGAGAGACGGGAGAGAATTGAAATGCCATATGAAAATCTCCACTAATTTTAAAGATATTTTAAAGCTCATGTACAATTTTGGTAAGCCCTCCAAAAAAATTTGTCAGATTTAAAAAATTTTTAGATGATGAATAGGAAGATACTAGCAATACTGATCTTGAGTTTTGTGCCTCCTCAAGTGAAAAAATTAAATGAATGAGGGGAAGAAAATAATTTAGATCCCATCCTGGAATTTTAACAACGGCAACAAGTATAAAGCCTGTGAGAACTGTGTGTTTATGCTACGGTCTCCAAGATTGTTGTGCCGGGAGCCATCGGGGTGGAAGGGTCCTAGCATAGGGGAGTGTATAGCCGTTATCCAGCATTCCTTGCAGATATTTGCACTACAATTCAACGGAAATCAAGGATAGAATACCAAAAGACCCCATACATATATCTTGCGTTACAAGGAGAACAACATGAGACTATATTCAACGTGTTTCTCTCCAATTTTGTTCGTGCAACCGAAACTGTTCATGAGCTGGACAACACACAGAGTACGCTTCAAGAACTGCAGAAATCCTTTTTATGCAAATGTTTCTTTATTCAACTATAATTACAGAAAAAAAGGATGATGGGATGATGGGATGACATACTCTGTACAAATTTCCATTACATGTACCAAGGATAATAATATGTGTGGGTGGTATTCTTGAAAGCGGACTAACTTTAGTCCATGGTTTAATCCTCCGACTAAGTATGGAATGCCAAGTGTCAATATGAATATGTTTTCAAATAATTGAATCTGTCACTAAATTAAAATAAAATGTAATAACGTAATTAATAAACAACAATATAACTGTGAAATAATTATGTTATCATGGTAATTTTAGGGACATATCAAATTATTCAAAAATATATTCATATGGACACTTCTGACTTGGCATTCCATATTTAGTCTGAGGATTATACCATGGACTAAAGTTAGTCCGCTTTCGAGAATACCACCCAATGTGTTTAACAATTATTGTGCACAGATTGTATCAAGTATAACAACAAAACAAACTCACGCTACAAGGCACACGCGGACAACACACTAATCCTGACCCAACCTGAATGTCTGTCTGCCTACCTACCTACATCGTCCTGCATGTAATGAGTTTAATACTACCTATCCTTCTCTCTCTCTCGCTCTCTTAGATCTTGATTGCCCTCCTGCCCCCACCCACCCCCAATCTGCCAGCCCCTCCCTACATTTGGGCATTCCTGTATCCCCAAAAGTCCACTACACATTATATTATGATCTGACCATAACTGAAATTTGAGGGAAAGCTCAGATTAAAACTTGTTACCAAAGACAATTGTTGTCAACTAATTGCCCTCAAGCCCCCACCCTTGGCCACTCAACAATTTGTCTTATGTTTACCAAGAGTGTGTTTAAACTGCAATATCTCTTTGTACAGGTAATATTTGAAGCTCTTTATTCTAAAAACATTATAGCAACATGGAACCCCTTACATCAAAGGCAAAACAACAAGTTTTGGTGATTCGTCCACTTTAAAGGGAAATCTCAACTTTAACAGACAACTACATGAACTCTAAAAGAAGGAAGAAAAATCAGAGAAGCAGACTGGTGGAAGTTTGAATTAAATCGGACAAAAAATAAGAAAGTTATGAATTTTTAAAAAGTTGTTATGGGCACTTCAAATTGGCTAAATCGGTAATGTCTTTGTGACAAAGTGCAGGACTACTTTCCAATTTGTTTCAACACACAAAATGATTAAGATGCCATTTTTTGTATGTAGGAGGGGCCTTTCTTTTTAGAGGACCTACAATTTTGAGTAGTGCCCTAAGTGAGAAGACACTGAGGAGAAGAAGAGAAATGACTGATATTTTTGTACACTACAAACGGGAGAGTTGTCCCATGACAACATCACAGTTCACTGACCAAATTGCCAATTTGAGATTCACATGGATTCAGTGATCTCACATTTCAAATATCCATAACTCCCTTATTATTAAGCCAATGTATTTCAAACTTTCGTCATTCTGTTTCTCTCATTTTTCTGCTTCCATACCAATGAAGTTACTACAAGTGTTGGATTGCCCTTTAAGCTCGTCTTTCACCAAGCTCCATCATACCTGGTTTCAGGTATCCTGACTCGTACAACAAGCATGTGTACTGGAACTCCATAAATAAAATCAATGAAAACTAATAGATAACTTGCAACACGATGAAACAAATGTCTGTGTGTGAATGCTGTTTCAGAGAAGATATGGCACATATATATCTCTTTTTACTCCATAAACAAAAAAATACAAAATTGAGGTCTTAGGAACATTTCTTGACAAGCGTACAGAAACAATGGAACTTCAGAACAGAACATTTCATGTACGATTAAACTGTAATACAAATGAGGACAACCCGTCGTTATACTACTATTAATAAATCCCATAAATCTGTTCTCGTCAAGACATAATGACTCTCCTGACCGAATCTTCTGAGGGCCAGTTGGACACTGGATGTAGGACTTGCCAATCTCCACAAAAACAATGAACAGGGGTTCTTTTCTCGGTCTGGTGGTGTGCTGCTGGTTAAATGATCAAAGTACTTTCCTCTAGTAGCAGTGCTTAGGGGTGAGATCTACTATCCTAAAGTACAAATCAAGGAAAGAGCCGAAAGGCGTTACCTCTCATCATTTTACATAGAATTAATGCCCTTCTGGCTCCAAACAGATCATATTTGCTTGCCCCAAAAAGGTTCCTAAAGGAAAATATTTCTAATGGACACATGGTTATTTTGTTTAACTTTCCCTAAAGGTGACAGTGACAAATTGATTATTCTACCCAATATCGATTGGTATTGGTAATTCTGGTCACTGACCTGCAACAATCGCTACGTGTCCAATCTGTTTTCTGCCAGCCTATTTTGACATTGGAAAAGACAGACTACCCTGCTTCCTGCAAGATCTACTGGCCTGAGCACTCCCTGACATAGCACCTCCACTAAGGCTCTTGCCTCAGCACATTGCTCATCCCAACACCTTGACTAGCTGGTAGCCTGGTGTGGAAGAATGTACGATGTTGCCACAAGCCCCTCCACCAACACTACTTATCCTCTGCTAAGAGCCAGAAGGACATTAACTCACATCGCTTAACGAAGAACCAACGCCCTTCTGGTCCTTAAGAGACGATGTGGTAGCTAGCTATGGTAGAGAGAGAGGCCATCGGTCATCCCTAGCCACACTCCAACATCCATCTGGCCCTGAAACATTACCTCTAACAATCGTCAAAACCTATGAAAAACCTCACGTTAGTGTCCTTTCAGCGCCAGCCGTCACAGATCGTAAACACCATGGGGCGCTTCTCCCCGAACGAACAACATGTGTTTTGAATCATCATTGTCATCTTCTTCGTTACCACCTACAAACGTGTTGTCCATGAGTCCATCACCTGTCCTTCTCCCGCTCTTATTTTTTTTCTTCTTTTGCCTGTTACACTAAACACACAAGTTATATCTCTCACTCTCTCTTCTTCTCTCTCTTTCTCTCTGTACAAGTGTAGAAAAGGGAATTCCTGACTATTCCACATGGCGTCTTCTCATTTTCTTAAGTCCAGTACGAACACCTGCAGAGAAGAGAGTAAAAAGACAGACAGTTGTAATATTTTGGTTTTAAATGGTAGTCAATGTTGAATGATGGTATCTAATCAACTAAGTGAAGAAATGAGAAGTTGTCAAGGTGGGTAAGTTTGGCTGAAGGTAATTCTTATGTTGAGAGCCAGAAGGGTGTTAACTCTGTATTGGAGGATGTCTCCTGGCCAGCGACATACTACATTAGATATGTACTTGAGACCAGATTAGATTTATGAAATGTTTTCATCTCTCCACTGCAAACATTACAGCTAAATCAATGGATCCAGACTAATTGTGAGTCCTCCAATCAGTCGCAAACTTACAAACTCCTATCTAACTTCATAACTTCAACATCAAAAATCAACTTCATAATTATTTATTTTTGCCCATTCTTCCCATATGATATGAATTTGAAAGATTTAATGATCAGCTGTACAACTTTTCATTGAAGCTTCTAGAATATATTTATACTTTTTACATACCACATTATAAAAAAATGTTATAATGTAATACATTTTATGTATATATATGATAATTCACAGCAATTCAGTCATTTGACTGCTAATGTGGTTTCTTTTTTTACTCTTTCGAACAATTGTTGTTTTTACTTAAATAAACCATTCATTGATATCAAGTTGCAATCGATTTGCATCAATTGCAACCTATTAAAGGACAAGGCTCAGAAGTACCATCAATCTGTTACTTTTAAATGCGTATTTCTTATTAAATAAGCAACTTAGGACGGATCCCGTCAATTCAAGCGGGACATGACAAGCACTCACCGATCCATCTGACGCACTAGCTCCTACTTTATCTCCTGTATGATTCCAACAGACTTCAAAGATTCCTCCTGTCCCTCTGTAGCTATGAACAAGACTGCCGGTCTGTAAGAAAAAGGCATATGCAAGCTGCAGTTATTCTAACAGATCACAAACCTGTGGGTAAATACATCTATATCAATGATTTAATTCAAATTGACATACAGTAAATACAATCATATCATTTACTTAATTCCAACAAACTACAAAGATTTCTCTGGTACCTCGATAGCTATGAACAAGATTGCCGGTCTGTAAGAAAAAACTGAGAATGTTAACTGAGAACCAAAAGAGTATTAACTTGTATCCTTAAACACAGCCTTGCAACTTGTCTGATGTCATAATGCCTCTCTGCCAATCTGGCATTTTCTCCATCTGGAGGGCCAAAAATAACCCCTAAGAAAATCTAACTTTCTATAGAAAGATATTGAACCCCAATCAGAAAAAAGAATTATGTTTAAATGTTCATATTTAAAAATATTTGATTTCCTCTAGAAGTCAGATTGCGGTTAGAACACAACTACTGTGTGCAAGTCTGCTTATCGGTATTAAATCAGATTTAATCGTTCTTTAGGCTTTTAGTTCTTTTCTTATTCTTGTCATTTGTTATGTGCCTTTTGTGACTACTATATTTGATGCTAAATTCTTTTTTTTATGTATATCTCTGTTCTGCCAATCCCATCTCGTGTATTTGTAATGTTTTACCTTTTTATAAGCGCTTTGTTTCTGGTTTAAGAAAAGGTGCTACACAAATGTCTCATATCATCATTATAAGATACTGCGTCAACAGTAGGCTTTCGTTACCTACAGATGCAAAAAAAGAGAAATGGACTCAAAACTATGGACTTACCTGTGTTGACCATATATGTACACATTTGTCGAACGAGCCGCTGGCTAGGTATTTGCCCGAGGGGCTGAAAGCTACGCTGTAGACAGGCTCTTGGTGTTTGGTCAGTGTATGGATACAGATACCCCTCTCTACATCCCATAGCCTCACCGTCGAGTCAAACGATGCACTACAGAGGGACAAACAGGAAAGATATGAGTTAGAAAAGAGGATTATTTAAACAGGCTTCTTCTTTTTCTTCTATTGTATGATGTTTTGCAGCTGGCATGTCAGATCGGGTTTGGAGAGCCACGCAAAGGCGTCACCTGATACAAGATTGGGTCGCTTGTTGCCTCCTGAAAACCTTGTCAGGATATTATCATTATTTTTGTCAATTTGGAAGAATATCATAGTAGACGTTTGTGTAGTCCCATATACCCATTTCTGTGTGTAGTGATTTTTCAGCGAGATCAAGTCAAGTTCTGATCATTTTCATGATTCTCAATCCTTACAATCTTCATCAATTTTTATGAACTTCATCATCAACCTTTCATAAAATATAGTTTCTTTCCCAATACAATCACATGACAGTAAATTACTTTATCTTTAAATTAAAACCTCTTTTGGGAATTTAAGCGAGGCTGATGAGATGAATCGTTTCTTACCTTGCTAACATGAGAGGTGTATTAGGATTCTTTGGGCTCCATTTGATGGTATAGATCTCTTTGCTGTGCGCCTGTAAGTCATGTACACACGTATCTTGCTTCATCGACCATATCTACAGGAATAGAAAAAAAAGTTATAGACACAAATTGCTTGAACATGATCAAACTGTCAGTATAAATCTCTTTGCTGTGTGCCATCTCGCTTCATCGACCAAATCTCCATGAATATACATTAAAAAAAAAATGATACACACAAATTGATAGAACATGATCCCTTCGACGGTATAGATCTGTTGTCACTTTGTAGCCCAACAATTGAAATTAGTCATACTCAAATATAAAGAGTATCAGTTCACTCCATATTTAGTTTGATCCAAGCTCAAAAGTAGGCTATGAACCTGATGCTTTTTACTAAATAGAACGGTTTACTAACATATTCAAATTGTATGCATACTTTGAAACAATGGTTGTTCTTGACAACCTGAAAGCTTGCCCGACATAGCAACAAATAATGTATGCAGACTGGATTCCAACTATTGTAATTCATTCATTAATAACAGGTTTATGGAATAACTTGTAACTAGGTCCCCATGAAAGGACAATCCATAAATTTGAATATGTTAGTAAGCCAATCTATTCTTTGATGGAAGCGGTATGAAGTATGAAGAGGAGATGATACATACCTTGAGTGTCATATCATCTGAACAGGAAGCTAGCATCTGACCAGATGGGTCCCACTTGATAGCATTCACCTCATTCTGGAGACGAAAAAAAAAACCAAGATACCGGTAAGTAATAATAACAATAAATGATAGTCACATTTGTAAAGCACTCAATAGTATGTTTCTAGACACTTTACTTTGCAACTATTATTGGATTATATTGCTATTCCAAACATGATAATGCACATGCTCTGCTCCCTGGGGACTGGGGAATAGTCCGGCCAGGCAGAATTTTACAAGCACACACGTGCCAATCCAACCATATCTATGCTCGAATCCTACAGCGTACCCAACTAACACCTGGGTTGAAAGAAGCAATGTAGATAAGTGTCATGCCGTGGCTTGAACCCACCATCTTTGCATCTCCAGCCAAATGTTAAAACCCCTCGACTATGACACCTCTAAACCTCTACATAAATAGGGCATATCTCACCACTATTCAAATAATTTGAATTTGCCCTTCTATCCCCTCTCCCTCCAAAAAAAATATCAATTAATTCTTGGGGATACCATATTTATATGACAGGAAAAGAGAGCATTGGTAACAATTTCATTTCATTTGTTGCGTATAATACCATGAACATTTAAATATTATCTAAAAAATGCAAATTATTGTATTCTTTCATTATTCATTATCAATTATATGTATTATCTTCATTTGAAATAAATTTCTAAACAAAAATTATGATATACAGTAGGATTACGGTTGCACCGTATGAGAGGGGGAGGATTAGGGAGTCCTGAAAAGGAATGTTGGTAATCTTTCTTGTGTGTGTGTAGTCCTGAAAAGGACTGTTGGTAGTCCTGAGAAGGACTGTTGGTAATCTTTCTTGAGCTTATAGTTCTACAAAATTATAATATTGTTGGGCAAATAGAAAAATACATGAATATGCAAGTAAACATAAAACAACAAAAACATTACATACACACAACAAATCAATGCATGATACAATTTCAAAATTATATTTTGATTTAAATTAATTTCTGTTGTTTTATTTCAATGTAACTTACATGTACTTAACAAATGTCCTTAAAATGTTTTGATAGGCTTATCACTGCCCAGTTAACACAATCATATAAAATATAAAAAACCCTTGAAATCAATGTATGATTCAAGTTTGAAATATGAATTTTTGTTATTCTATTTCATTTATGTTGTTTTAATTAAAAAGAACTTACTGAATGTCTTTGGTATGTTTTGATGGGTTTATCACTGCCTAGTTTACACACATGTATTTTTTTTTAATACCAAAAAACAAAAAAATCAATGCACAATATATGTTCCCAATATAATTCTTTGATCTCCAACCTTCAATGAAACTTACTGAATGTCCTTGGAATGTTTTGATGGGTTTATCACTGCCGAGTTTACACACATGTATACTCTGGTCTGTGGAACATGATGCAAAGCTTGTGTTGGTTTGCCAGTCAACGTCTAATGCCGGTGCTGTAAGTATCAAAAACCAACAAAAAATAGAAGATTAAATCAAAGAATCGTGTCTCGTATGAAGAGGCGTCGTGGTATGGTGGTTCATTCACTTGACGGACTCTACACAAATCCAAGCCCAGCACTAAAGTCCTTTGGCAAGACATTAATCCACATTTGCCACTCTCCACCCGGGTATCAATGGGTACCTGGCAATTGCTGGGGTAAAAATAAATGTAGGGCCAGCAGTAAGAGCAGTATTAATACTGGTGTGGCTACCATGGGTAAACAAGACCCAATCATTATTATTAATGTTATTACCTCAAGTTTTAAACTGCTCACACATACATGAACATGACTTCGTCGCTGGGGTGACAAGACCTTGTATCTCAAAATTTGGGGAAAATCACTTTTTTATTTTAATGACTAGATGATCCGTCAAGTGATGACCTATCCTAATCCCAGCTCTCTATCTCCAAAAATGAAGCCACTACACCAAGTCAAAGGGATGCCTATCCCATTGGATACAGTGTTATGGCAGCCATATTTTTTACTCTCCTGAACATTTAACTTTTGTTGAGGTACGAGGTTTTGTCGCCCCAGCAGCGATATGTAAAATAATGTCAATGTGAATATCTATGTTTATATTTAAATAGGCATAATGCTCCCGGTAATGAAGATCATCACTAACAATTTCTCCTCACACAAATGAACATTTTAAAGCCTGCTCCAAGCCTGAAAAATAAACAATTAAGCATAATAACCTAAAAACATCACTGCGCTATATACGTTAACATTTCCATTCTTTTTTACCTCTGACATTTCTACATGGCATCATTTGAAAACTTGGTGGCACTATAATACTTTGTAATTTATTCAAGTAACCCTTGCTAAATAAAGGTCCTTCAGTTCTCATTCAAGACTGTCATATGTCTGAATATTTTGAATAATATTTAATAAATACTGCAGTTAATTTGCAAAGACAAATTATTCCACAGAATTGTAAAACTGGTACCGCTGATTCAGAGGAAAACCATAACATTAATGCCTTTTGATTTGTTGTAAGAAAAGGGGCAAAGACATATGACCAGTTACAAATTATCAAGGATTTGAATTAAATTTAACTTTTTCTATACTACAGTCATACCTGCTTTAATGACCACCTGTCTACAAAGACCACATTTTCTGTTTCCCTTGAAAATGGTTTTTTTTTATTGAAACATGTACTATAGGCAACTGTCTACAAAGACCACCCGTCTATAAAGACCACTTTTCTTGTCTCCCTTGGGTGGTCTTTATAGACAGGTTTCACTGTAATTGCAAATGCTTACCAACGTGGAAAGGAAACTGCTGCTTGCATTCTCCAGTTTGCGCATCCCATATGATGGTGGTTTTGTCCACCCCCGCACTCAGAATGTAGTTGCCCTCTTTGTTCCATTTCAGCGCAAAAATGGGACCCTTGTGTTGACCCAGCGTGCTGACCAAACGACCTTCCGTTGACCAGATTCTTGCATAGCCGTCGTAGGAGCCCGTCGCTAATAAACTACCATCACACTGCAGGGGCAGAGAAATTGTTATTTTATAAGTCATTCAAACATGAAACAATATAAACATATATTGATTGATGGCGAGTCTTACAGCTATAAATGTTATGCAAGGACCTAGACCTACAAATAAATGCCTACATCTGAAAATATTTCTAAATGATTAGCGACTTTATTTTACACACACGTAGGTCAATATTTCATGGTAAAAAAAATTAGAGTGGAGTCCTGGTATATGAATGCATACCTGCTATTGAACCTTTTACAACAAACATTAGGAATCTCTCAATGCAAAATTAGGAACACAGACAATTTTGTGTACTTTTCACACAAGAGTATTTCAGAAAAATAGAGGAATCTAGGGATAAGGCCAACAAATAGGAAACATTCCTCCAAAATAGGGATTGCTGGCAGCTATGTGAATATGATACATACATTCCAGTCTAACGAGGTGACATCTTTGTTACTTGGGACATCTTGCCCTCCTTCTCTGATGCAATGCCGTAGAACCAGCTGGTGTTGTGTTGAATTCTGACCTTCACTCAGGTTCCATATCCTGGCTGTCGAGTCACCAGACCTACACGGATGCAAGAAGAAGGAGTGGTAGAAGGAGGATAAGAAGGAGAGGAAGGAGGAAGGAGAAGAAGAAAAGAAGAGAAGAAAAAGAAAAGTGAAAAAGAAGAAAAGAAAAAAAAAGAAAAGAAGAAAAAGGAGGAGGGGAAGGAGAAGAAGACATGAGGAGAAAAAGAAGAAGAAGAAAGAATGAGATGAAGAAAGAATGAGATGAATAAGAAAAAACTAGATGGAACTTCAACTGCGCGCAGTCGAAAATGATGCCTCCGCCATAGAGCAATTTTACAAACCAAAATGGAAGCAATTTTTAAAATTCAAGTTTGATTGTAATCCATCTGTTGGTTCTAATGATAACGCGATCACGAGCTATTTTGAGATACATAATGAGCCCTGTGACCTTTGACCTCGTGACCCCAAATCTAATCAGTTCATTGACTCTGCAAGATACATACATGACCCAAGTTTGGCGGTAATCCATCAATCGGTTCTTGAGATAACGTGATCACAAGCTATTTTGCATACATAATGAGCCCTGTGACCTTAGACCTTTGACCTCGTGACCCCAAAATCTAATCAGTTCATTGACTCTGCAAGATACATACATGACCCAAGTTTGGCGGTAATCCATCAATCGGTTCTTGAGATAAAGTGATCACGAGCTATTTTTGCATACATAATGAGCCCTGTGACCTTTGACCTTTGACCTCGTGACCCCAAAATCTAATCAGTTCATTAGCTCTGCAAGATACATACATGACCCAAGTTTGGCGGTAATCCATCAATCGGTTCTTGAGATAACGCGATCACAAGCTATTTTTGCATACATAATGGGCCCTGTGACCTTTGACCTTGGACCTCGTGACCCCAAAATCTAATCAGTTCATTAGCTCTGCAAGATACATACATGACCCAAGTTTGGCGGTAATCCATCAATCGGTTCTTGAGATAACGCGATCACGAACTATTTTTGCATACATAATGGGCCCTGTGACCTTTGACCTTGGACCTCGTGACCCCAAAATCTAATCAGTTCATTAGCTCTGCAAGATACATACATGACCCGAGTTTGGCGGTAATCCATCAATTGGTTCTTGAGATAACGCGATCACAAGAACGGGACGTACGTACGGACGTACGGACGGACGGACAACCAGAAAACATAATGCCTCCGGCTACGTTGTAGCGGAGGCATAAAAACGAGATGAGTAATAATAATAACAAAAACAATAACATAAGTTTGAATAAGATTGCCTCTCAATAACAATAACAAAAACATGTTTGAATAGGATTACCTCTCACTTCCGTATATCGATGATGATGATGATCGTGATGAACATCAGAGACACCAAATGACATAATACCTTGGACTTGCCCATTAAGATTTATATTGCCAATTTGGAGAGGAGTACGTAAGTTCGGTCCTATGCTGTTGAAAGAAGATCTGTGCATGCATTTGTTTGCAAAACAGAAGAACTCTTTGTGTGTGTGGGGAGAGTGTGTATCATTATATCATATAATTCAATTTAGATAAAGAAAAAGATAAATTGATGTTGCCAATTTGGAGGATTGAGTCTGTACGCTCTCACCCTGATGAAAGAAGATCTGTGCATGGATTTCTATGCACAATAGAAGAACTAATTTTGTGTGTGTGTGTGTGTGAGAGGGAGTATATATCATTATATCATATAATTCAATTTACAATGTAGATAAATAAAAAGATAAATTGGCATTGCCAATTTGAAGCATTGAGTCTATATGCTCTTACCCCAATGCAAGAAGATATCTGTATGGATTCGATGCACAGCTGAAGACCTCAAATGTGTGTGGGGATGGGGAGGTTATGTGGCATTATATCTTATAACTCAATTTGAATCGTTTTGTTGAAAAACCAGATTAAAAAAATGAAAAATGGTGTTGCCAATTTGGTCAGTACGCCTTACCCGATGCAAGAAGATCTCTGCATGGATTCCATGCACAACTGAAGACTTCTGATTCGTGACCTCTAAGAACGGTTGCTTTACTAGGAGGAATCTCTATGCCACCATCAATTTCCATTGCTTCTGAGTGGTTTGCTGAAAGAAAAAAAAAAGAAAAACAAAAGGTAATTTTAACGGTTGTTTAAACGTCTGTTAAACGTTTTGACTTAGCCCTAATCAAAACATGAACATTTTTAGAGTTCAACTCTAATATCAATGCTAACTTTTTAAGTCTTTCAGCAGCAACCTAACGATCATGCTATCCCAGCTTGAGCTTGAGCTCTGGTAATGATAGAAAATAATTCTCACAGAATCCAACAAAACCTACACTGAATGTCAAGATTACAAATAAGTGACATGTGCCTAACGATTTTTGTAGAAAATGTATAGGGGCTGAGTAATAGGCATAGAAAGATAAGGAAATCAAGGTAAGTAGGCCTGACACCATGTGCTTTACACAGGTTATTACATGTATGTGAAAATGCGAGTTGTGGTTTTCCTTGAGGTTGATTTCCAGCAAGTTTTTGTGAGTTTGTTTTTATTTTACTGGTTCAAACAATCAATCTAATGCAGGATAAACAATCCAGAATGAATTATAGCCATGTTCTCTCGAGTCTCGACATACGATTCCCATACCAGAGCTCAAGATTAGCTTTAAAACGACTCGGTAACATTGTTGAAGGTTGATGAAACAAGGGAAACGCTCTCGGCGGTCTCGCCTGCATTACGCAATTCGATATGATGAAAAATTGAGGTAGGGACATTATTTATAGGCAGGGTGGCCCATTAGCAAGCCTCCAAAAAAGGAAATCCTCTGAAACTAATCAGCATTTTGAACTGAATATTGACCAAGAATCATCAGAAGTATTATTTACTATTGTTTGTAACAAGATTGATAACTTTCATGAAATATGACAAATAACAAAAATTGATTTATTAATTGTCATATTAAAGATAAAGTTGAGTTCTGGTCATGCGATTGCATTGTGAAAGAAACGATGTGGAATCGATCAGAAAAGGTTGATCATTTAGCATATAAGTATTGGTGTGTACTGCAAGGTTCTGGAATCATCAAAATGATAAGAAATTTGGCCCAGTCTTAGTAAAGCTACAAGCTACAAGCAATGTACACAGAAAGATGTATATGGGCCTACACGAACATGTGGCATAAAAATCTGTCCCGATTTTTATGCTGTTACATGCCATATTTAGAATATGAAGGCATTTGAAGAGCCATGCTTTTCAGGGAACATGTTTTATCTAATGTTCTTCCACACTTGCATAATAACAATGAATAACGCTCACAAATTATTTTTCACCTCTTCCCAGAACTCAACCTTCTCTTTAAGTTGTGAAAATATAATCCAAGTCTACTGACCTAAAATGACCTTTGACCTTGACTTTGTGACCTGGAATTTGTGTCATATGATTTGTGATACTTGATAACCCTTGGGTACAAGTTTCATGGAATTTGAACAAACACTTTTGAAATTATGCTAAAATTTCAAAATCTTGATGTTGATGCCACAACAAAGTCTAAGTTTGCAGACCTGAAATGACATTTGACCTTGACTTTGTCACCTAAAAGACTAATCACATGATTGGTGATACTTGATAACCCTTATGTTCAAGTTTCATGGAATAGGAATGTATACTTTCAAAATTATGATAAAAATTCAAAATCTTAACCTGATGCCACAACATAGTCTAAGTTTGTTGACCTGAAATGACCTTTGACCTTGACTTAGTGACCTGAAATTCTACTCACATGATTGGGGATACTTGATAACCCTTTAGTCCAAGTTTCATTGAATAAGAACTTATACTTTCAAAATTATATTAAAAATTCAAAAACTTAACCTCAGGTTAAGTTTTTGATGATGATGCCACAACATAGTCTAAGTTTGTTGACCTTAAATGACCTTTGACCTTGACTTAGTGACCTGAAATTCTCCTCACATGATTGGGGATACTTGATAACCCTTTAGTCCAAGTTTCATTGAATAAGAACTTATACTTTCAAAATTATATTAAAAATTCAAAAACTTAACCTTGGTTAAGTTTTTGATGTTGACGCCTCCATCGCCGCCGCCGCCGCCACCGGAAAAGCGGCACCTATGTCTCGCTTTTTGCTACGCAGGCGAGACAAAAACTGTGTAAGTTTTGTATGAAATGTTACTTATTATATTCCTTCTACTGTACTGCACCCCTCTAACATGCACAAAATCCTGAAAAAATTCTCAAACCACAAAGATATTTATGTTTTTCTTTGAAGGTGTCACTGTGCGGCACCCTCTAACCAGCCTCTAAAAGTAAATTCTCCCAACCATTTTTGAATTTTCCCAACCGTTTTTCCATGAAAAAAAGAAATAAGACAGGCTTTTAAAAATATTTCAACACTAAAATGTCTGGAATGGTATATATAGCCAATTCATTGCTTTGTCAAGATTTACATTCACCTAAAATGTAATTAAATTGTAATAAAATAGTTGGGAGAATTAAGGAATCAATCAGATCACTTTTTCCCAATTATTATCTTTAATAATGGTCCGTTTTCACTCAAACTTTCAGATTATCTTTAATTGTACATCTTGCATAGAAGTCACTACCTTAGCACCATTTTCTCTCATCTGAACAATGTTACAAGTCCCTTTAAGGCCCTTCTGGCTCTCAACAAAAGTTATACCATGTCTATGTGAACTACCTGTACAACAATACTCACACTGGATTAACGTAACTGGGGGATCATCGCCATTTGTTCCTTCTACTTTACAATTGTTCTGTCCGTTCGCTGCTACCTGCCTGAGTTCCAACTTTCTCGTGGAAATAACATCTGGCATGACTGCGTCGATGAGGGACAGCGAATCTAATGCCCTGCTGTCTACGACTGATCCATCCTGTGATAATCAATGCCATAGACAAAAATGTTAGGATAATTTGTAAATTTTACAATGATATTCAAGTTTCTCAAAACTAACAGTATATCTCTACAGTTATCATCGTCCAGCATCAAAATAAACAATGATGATAATGATGATGATCATAATAAGAACAGTTATAAGAAATGTAATAATAATAATAATACTAATACTACTACTACTATGACTACTACTACTTCTACTACTACTACTACTATTAATAATAATAATAATCGTCAGCATCATCATCATTAAAATCATATAAATGTAATGACTTTAATACCTTAAGCCCATCGCACACTATACGACCCGTCTGCAATCCGATTTTTCAAAGAAATGGCAATTGTACGAGATATGGAAATCTAAACAAACCCCAACTTCCTGAATACTAAGAAAGAATACTATTAACCGGAATTTTAGTGTACTTTTACAAAATGTAAGCCCTCCAGTCCAATCGGCTTCGAATTGTAGACCACGAACTATCTGTCTCACGTCACTACGATTCTGAGTTGATTTAGCTTTTCCCCCCTCCAAAGAAACCTTGAAATCCCTTAAAATTGTTATTCTATTACGCATATAATGAGATCTTCTATCATTAACATCTTAAACGTTTGAAAGTTCAAATCAGATGCAATTACAAATTCTTCCAAAGTCGCATCGTAGTCGGATCGTATAGTTTGCGCCGGGCCTTCTTTACTGTCATAATTTCTTACCTCATTTATACTGACTTCTGCCTCTACATATTGCAGGCCTTTCTGTATGATCGAGATGAGCGCTGCCGGCGGGACTAGAGCCCCGTTGATGTTGGACTGGCTAATGTGACTCTCTATTCCAAATGTGAATGCAGAGTGTGAAAAACCTGAAGAGAAAATTTGGATACAATTTGAATTGAATTGATCATTTATCACCAAATTAATGTTACAAAGATACCACAAAATATACAGTTCACAAGTAAATTGCTCATACCCCTTGTAAATTTGATGTGGTTTTCAAGTGTTTTTTTAGTAACTAAAAAATGAAAGGTGGACTGGTTGAATTAGGGACTTTCTCGAGTACTTGATGCAAGTTTTGATACGTCACATTTTCAAGAAACATAAATCAGGACAAATTAGTTTTTCAGACACCGGTACACATACTTGAAAATTACAAAGCGTGGGAAGGGTATGATTCATTTAGTAGTTAACTGTATGTACATACTGTAAACATATTATAACTAAAAATCATAATGCTAATCAAGCTTGGTCTCAGCAACATATGTAATCAATATTTACAGATAAAGATGGGGTTCATGTACATCGATTAGACTGACAAGCTGACATGCCGCTGGCAGGTACATATAACTTGTTAGCATTTGCCCACGCCACAAAGCAAATTTCTGATAACCCGCTTCTAAACTGTCGACTACTCTATATCACACCACTTTGTAAACGAGACAGGGCTTTCTCTCTTTGTCAATTAATACAAAAGAGAAAATGCATTGTAACTACCTCATTTGAATAGTTCCATATCAACTAAGCACATATTATTGAAGAAAGATACGGTAATGCCTGTAACTTCATCAGTTTTAGAGCTAAAGACCTGGGCCCGTATTCAATTCAGTACTTAAGTACAAAATTGAAGCTTTTTACTTAGTATTTGGCTTAGATAAAATTCTTAGCCAATTTTGGTATTCAGTTCAAACCTTTGGCTAAGTATTTTACCCTAAATTTAAGACAGCTCCCTACCAGACTTAAGCCAATTATTTGGAGGCCTTGATTGGCAGGCATATGGTTTTCTTACGCAGTAACATAACCTGCGCACAATTATATTAGCGCGCATTTATTGCGATGCGTTAATTGCGCATTACTTTTGATTGACCGTGTGATGTCACAATGCTTATCAGTAAGTATTTTACTTAGATTTTGTCTCAGGTGAGTAAAAGTCTAAAATGCAATTTGAATACGAGATAAGTAAACTTCTTAGCTTAGCCATTTACTTAGTAAATTTCTTACTTATTCTACATATGTAAGTATTGAATTGAATACCGGCCCTGGGCCCGTATTCAATTCAATACTTAAGTACAAAATTTAAGCTTTTTACTTAGTATTTGGCTTAGATAAAATACTTAGCCAATTTTGGTATTCAATTCAAACTTATGGCTAAGTATTTTACCCTGAATTTAAGACAGCTCCCTACCAGACTTAAGCCAATTATTTGGAGGCCTTGATTGGCAGGCATATGGTTTTCTTACGCAGTAACATAACCTGCGCACAATTATATTAGCGCGCATTAATTGCATTTATAGCATTTATTGCGACGCGTTAATTGCGCATTACTTTTGATTGACCGTGTGATGTCACAATGCTTTTCAGTAAGTATTTTACTTAGATTTTTTCTCAGGTAAGTAAAAGTCTAAAATGCGATTTGAATACGAGATAAGTAAACTTCTTAGCTTAGCCATTTACTTAGTAAATTTCTTACTTATTATAAGTATTGAATTGAATACCGGCCCAGATGCCTAATGCAATAGTGCGTGGTTAGCAGACCAGCGCAGCTGCAGGACGAAGTATAACAGGTCTGATTCTTGGAGATATCTGTATACAAGGAACTTGATTTATGAAGTAACAGGGATTCTTACAATGGTAACGACCTTCTGCTAAATGCAATAATGGATGTCCGCGTTTGGTAGAGCGGCGAGGTGCCCTTCTGCCAGCCGCAGAATGAAGTGTCTAATTCAGATATGGCTGGGTAAACCACCGTAAAAAAGCGGGCAGAGTTTTTTTTTACGTGTTAAAGAATGACAACTGCTTGGATCAATGGACTTGCGCTTATTCACTGAGCTCTGTGTTATAAGTTAAAGAAATATGGAGCTTAGTACGCTGTACGTCATGCAGCGTCGTAACTGAAAGAGCCTTTACCTGACTCCTGGAGATATCTGTAGACAAGAAAGTTGACTTCGTCACTGCTTATGCTCATCGTGACATGCTACAATTCCTCCAAACCTTTGTAGATGTACTCTGCCTCCTGAAACTCGCAGGGGTGGCTCTTTACTCCACTTCTGATTGTTATTACTATAAAAAAAATTAAAGATAGAAACTAGAATTAGAGGAATCAACATACTTAACATTATCTTTTCTGCTGTGAAAAGAGAATTTTCTTCAATCTATTTGGAGAGAATTTTCTTTAAACAGAAATATAGCTTTCAATAGGACTCAACAATTAACCTCTCTCTCAACACATGTACTGTAGGTTCCATAATAAAACTGATATTACGGTAAGTAATTTTTTTCACTGGTGCAGTTACTTACTGTACCTTTTCTTTCTAAATATATATTTTTTTCACTGAGGGTCTGAAATGATATTGTTAGGATCTACTTTACATGTACATGCACAGGAGGCAGGAGCCCTATTTAATGCAAGAATCTTTGTTAAAGATAAAGACCAGTTCTGGTCATGCGATTGCATTGTGAAAGAAACGTTGTGGAATCGATCAGAAAAGGTTGATCATCTAGCATAAGTATTGGTGTGTACTGCAAGGTTCTGGAATCATCAAACAGATAAGAAATTTGGCCCAGTCTTGGTAAAGTTACAAGCACTGTACACAGAAAGATGTATATGGGACTACGCGACCACATGCGCGATATCTATTTGGTCCCAATAGATATAATAACTTACCAAATATATCAATTAGTAGGCGGTTTCCGACTTTCCCGGCAAAATTTGTATCATCACGTATTAGTCAAAACATATTCTTTCACATGATTGGTAATGAGAGCTTCCATTTCATTTTTTTGAGAGAGGGGCGTTTCCAAAACTGTTCTTTACCTTAAGTGCCACGTTACAAATTATTGCATTCACCTTTTATGGATAATTATATATTTCAATAGTCAGAATACGAATTGCATACATTCCGTGTTGTTACATGTACACTGTAGTCTGTAGGTAGGACAAGCAATAACGTTTGTGGTCACCTACACTGTACATGTAGGAACAATTAATGTATGGAATTCATATTCCAACTATTGAAATACAATTATTTTTAATAAGTTAACGAAATAATTTGTAAAACATGAGACTTAACAAAGATTAAATGCATTAAATTTGATTACATTACGAAAATGGTCTATTGGGATTGATCCAGATTGATCGCAAGTCTAGCTCCCATCGATCACAGACATACTCACAAACTCCTGTCTCTTTAGGACAGAGTTACGATTGATATAAATTTGCTAGTCGATTTGAAACTTTCAGATGATAGGAAATGTATAAAGAATTATCGTATAATGATAGGAGCGTTCAGGCTATAAAACAACATTGTATAAAGAAACGTCATATTTAAGAAGCAAAATTTTGACGAGGTCTGATGCTTTTACCTCTGGCATTTTCATCATTGGCATTTTAAACTCTGATATTTTTACCTCTTACATTTCGACCATGAACTGATTGCGTGACCATATTTCGCATGTGGCCAAAGTTCATGGACGAGCTTTAACTTTGACATTCGGCAGTATTTTGAAATTCTGCCATCACCTATGAGGCTATGGATGTACATGTACAATCATATTGTCACTAAATTTTCTGTAAAATTTGATAATGGTCAAGATACTAGCTGTCAATAGGCAGAAAGTTTTGCATGCGTTCCAAAATAATGTGACCTCACTGATACGGCCTTAGAGTCGATACTGTAAGTTGAAACTGATATTTTCACATTGTATTATATTTTGCCTTTAATGAATTCCTCATTTTTAATAAATCTGCAGCAATTGTTGACTTGTTCTTTTTTGGACCTTATTCCAAATGTTGTGCATTAATTCTGTTGTGTATTAAATCAAATTTTGAGATTGTTTATTTGCAGTCACCAACAGTGAGTGTGTGACATCTATACATGTATGCATGCAATAGCTCTATAAAGTCTGTATATGTACAGCAATTTCCTTTTTATAATAATATGGCGGTGGTTTGATCCAGGGTCTAAAGCTGGCTCAAGCCGCTGAGGTTTTGTGATCAATGAACTCTCCATTAATTTAGTACATGTAGCCAAAAACCACCATCAAGACATAGATCTATGTAGAAAAGGAAAAATTAATATTGATATGGAAAAGGGCAACTTGGCAACTCTATTTTTTCAGGACAGATTAATTTCTCTATTTTTTAACAGAAATAATTTGGACTTTCATCAGCATGATTAGAGTAATGTGAAAATAATTATGGGGGAAAAAAAAAATCCTTAAACTGGATTTATGTCCTTAATGACTTCCAAGTCAACTGAAATCTTTTTCCCTTAAGTGTAACATGTTAGAGTAAAATAAAATATTCATATTTTGCGGTATGATGGGCTGTTCAAAGATTGCGCCCCAAACAAATAATACCGGTAATCCATATTTTACATACATTTATTTAAATCTAGTACCGAGTACAACCAAATGGACTGCAAAATGTATAAACTCCAAATGGGGCTGGGCGCAACTAGAATTGAATCTAGATGTTTTCTCATTTTTACATACCGGTACATAAATTTAGATCAATTACTGAGTACAACCAAATGGGCAGCAAACATTGTAGACTAAAAAATGTACAAATGGGAGCAACTACAAAATTTATCGTCAAAAATAATTTTGGTGATGCGATATCGTGATCTTAAAATGCTGTCGGATCCGCGTGCGCTCCAACTGAAAAAAATGTCATGAAAACAACGAGTCCTTAATTCGCGCACGAGAGTTTACACGTGATTTAACAACAAAAAATATCCACCAAAGGTATACAACTGTATAAATTGCAAGTCAATATATCATACAATCAACTGGTATCACTATTAATTTTAATACAATTTTGATGACATCTAACTCTTCTCAGACCCTTGTTGGAAAGTTCATATTTTCTAAATGAAATCTGGTTACTAGGTTTAGGTAATTTTATGTTCCTGAATCTTTTTCCATTATGGTGATATATCAGATTTGAGAAATCTTACTGATTTTTGTGATATGGAACCGTGATCTTCGTGGAATTATTTTGATGATTAATTTCCTAGTTGCCCTAGCCTAGATCTACTTGGAGTCTAGAATTTCGCTGTTCATTTGTTATTCATTGATTTAAATGAATTTGTGTAGAACATGAAAAATCGTGGATCGGATACCATATTCTTAATTATTTTTCAAATGTCCGCGAACTTTGGACATCCCATCATACACAAATGTCATGCGCGAACATCTATGGATAATGAATGGAGTAGATCTATAGTATATGGTAACACCACCATAAATTTTAATAATCAGTACTACAGTAGATTCTACATCTAGTAATGTAGACTATCTAGCAGTAAATAAGATCATGTGGATAATTTTGACATTTAAGAACGTTAAAAAGTGTGTGAATTTTGGTAACCCCATCATTTTTACAAAAAAATATGGAAAGTTGTTCCCAAAACATGCCAAAACCAAGACAAAAAGCATGCCAAATTTGAGTTTTTTAATTGAATGAATCTTAATCAAATGTTCACTTTATTACACTAAGCTTACATGATGATTGTTTACAAATAAATGTTGAATTTGCTGGATTTCAGATTACATAGCTAAAGGTAATGGTCATCATTTACAACAATCTACCATTTTGAAAGAATGTTGAATAGCATTTGAAGCTGTTCAAGTTCTGCTGGACATAGGAGTGTTTACACTCCATTTATTTGAACATGACCGCTAAGCTCAAACCACGCCAACAACACAATTGGGCACCTATCGATAGCGGGCATCGCATTATGTGTGAACACTCCTGTTTCTGGTGCACATCGTCACACAGCATCACACAGCCTGCAAAACACACAGTGCTCCGTAAACGCACGTCCACACACGACGGGTACGAAACACTCGCGTCATGGTTAGGCATACTGCGATCAATGCTACATGAAAGACGAAACGGTACTCACAAATTATAACTTCTTGAACCAGCTCAGATTCCACCGGATCCTTATTTTCATTACACCAGTTGAATCATTGATATTTTTACAATAATTTAACTAGGTATACCGCTCTCGTTTTTTCCTCGTTAAGTCGTAAAAGGGATGAATTTACGGCCAATTCGTCGGGATTCCTCTCACACAAAATGGCCGCGGATTCACTCTAAATTGGTAGACACTAGTTGGCGTCATTCCGGTATATGTGACGTCATCACGATGATCCTGAAGGTCGTAATTTAACGCGCGTTATTTTGAAGAAGATAACAAAGTGGGCAAAAATGATCTCTCCCTTTTTTTTCTTTCTTTTTTCTTTCTTCTTCTTCTTCTTCTTCTTCTTCTTCTTCTTCTTCTTCTTCTTCTTCTTCTTCTTCTTCTTCTTCTTCTTCTTCTTCTTCTTCTTCTTCTTCTTCTTCTTCTTCTTCTTCTTCTTCTTCTTCTTCTTCTTCTTCTTCTTCTTCTTCTTCTTCTTCTTCTTCTTCTTCTTCTTCTTCTTCTTCATCCCCTTCTTTTTTGTCTCGTGATTTATTTATTGTTTGTTTGTTAAATTTGTTTGGGGGGAGGGGTATTTCTGTGTGTTTTTCTGTTTGTTTTGTTTCGTTTTTTTTTTCTACATCAAACGTGTGGTACCGCTGCATGTACGTAGACTAAGCCCTATACTAATTTCGTTTAATTCGGGGGAGCATATATAGTCTGCAGACTGAAAGTTTTCTTTTCAGTAGGCCTATGCTGTGAAAAGAGAATTTTCTTTAATCTTCGTATTTGGAGAGAATTTTCTTTAAACAGAAATAAAGCTTCCAATATAGGACTCTCAATAATTAACCCCTCTCTCGATCTTTCTCTCTCCCCTCTCTAGCTCTCTCTCTCTCACCATCTCGGACTCCCTCTTTCTCTTCACCCCACAGAGTCATCTCTAACTTTATTGTTCTTAAATTTCTTTTCCCTCTCTCTCCCTCTCTCTTTCTAAAGAGCTCGAGCAAGCCTGCATTTATCTCTCTCCCCTAGCTTCCCTCTCTTTTGTCCACCATCTCTCTTCAAGCAACAGAGTCCTCTATCTTTCAATTGTTCTCAAATTTTTCTTCTCTCTCTCTCTCTCTCTCTAAAGAGCACAAGCCTGCTCTATATCTCTCTCTTTTCTTCTCCCTTCAATCCACAGAGCCTTCTAAATTTATTGTGCTTAAATTTTTCCTCTCTCACTCTCTCTAAAGAGCAGAAGACTGCTCTTTCTCTCTCTTCCCATCTCTCTCTACCCTACTATCTTTCTCTCACTCACTCTCTCTCCTCCTTCTCCCCTCCCTGCTAAGAAACATGTGTCTGGTACTTTGCTTTGTAGTTTTGTGTATCATCATACATAGACAAACAAACACAACACAGAAATTGACTACCTCGCTGACAAACAAACTTAGTGGCATTTATATCTTTATACAGCAATGTCTTTAATTGCACATATTTTATAGGACTTTTGTGCCCATGCAAAAATATACATCAGCAGAGAGAAAAAAAGAACGCTACCTCCTATACTTATGAGACATACAGTCATTAATGCCCTTTTGGCTCTCAACAGATTGATATGTAAGAACATACTAAAACGATATTTGAAACTTAATAAATAAAAAAATAAAAAAATAAACAGCATGATAATAATCTTGTTCTCATAATTTCGTAAGATAATGGCGAAGGGCCTTTTTCTGGGACCAGATGACAGTTTTTAAAACAAAAATCAGGAAAAGGAAGTAAAAGGAAGAAAATAGTTCACATAGAAGCAGCTGAAAAAAGGTGAAAATCTGAAGTGAATATTGACACCTAGTGCTCCAACAGGGTATCACTTAGGAACACTGAGGAAAGACAAAAAGGTCTATTTCTCACAATATATACGTATATCAATATGTTCAAAGTATAAAAATACAAATTTGTTTTATGTTTTTCTTCTTTTTTTCTGGCATAAAAAACATATACTCATATCTTGGCTCACTAACAAAATAGTGCAGATTCTTTTTCTGCCTATATAAATTCTTCAACAAAATATGTAATACTTTACATAAAATTGTTACAAATACAACCAGAACAGAAGAAATTAGCCTACCGGGTATGTAAATGTGTGTAATCATAAAACAATTAAAATATGAGTAAATAAATGGCGATGAAGCTCTTTAAAACACTAAAGATTGAATAATACCAGATGTATAAACAATGTTTGTACAATGGCTGATTTCTTATCTTCTTTTTCATTTGTCAAAAACTGTATAATTAAATCATGTTATTATAACATTATACTTTACATCACTCAATATGGTCTGTATTCAGAAAAGCAAACCACACTGGATCTAGCTTAACGGTTATATTATGTTGTTTTTCTGAAGGTTCATATTTCCGAATCTTAGTTATTCTGAAAGTTCGTAATTCCAAACGTTCTGCTTGACAGCTTGAAGAATAAAAAAGAGGGGTAACAAAAAAAACAAAAAAATTGCAAGATACAATATCGGAAATGGATACTGTCTCATTAACAAAGAACAATAACAAACAAATATAGTTTAAAAAACACAGAACAGCACCTAGTTTGAACGCAAAATTAAATCAATTTTGCGTTTCTTACAACATGGCAAGAGAACTAAAGCAATAATACCTTTCCTTTCTATGTTTATGATTTCATACACATATGTGAAAAAGTGAAGAAAAAAAATGCATCTTTATGATGCGGCATTCAACCGTAAACAAAATCAGAGAAAATAATTTTGATATATGCCTGGTACAAGGGCACAACTGAATGCACAGCCAGTAAATTGTATATTTATAGAAAAGCACATTTTCAAGTTTTGACCCGTTGGTGTCACTTTCATATACAAAGGGGTAACGCATCATCATTAGCAGAGCAAAAAAAAATGACCCTCTTTTCGCGGATTTTCAAAAACATTACCAACAAAAAATGACAAATGTTTGCCTTAAAACAGGTACAAAATGGGCTCCAAATAAAACCTTATTTTGGGCTCACAGAGTATAATTTTACAAAAAATACCCCATTTTCACAAATTTGCATAATGCTATTCGAGATACAGGTTACTCTTTGAAATATGTGACCCTCTTTTTGAAGAAAAAAATTCTTGCTCTTTAAAACAGATTTTTTTTTCTTCTGCAAAGTCTATGAACATTGAAGTGCTCGCGAACATCCCAAAAAATTAATCTTTTGGGTGAAATTTCTAACTATCATGCGTAAACATTGTCAATACGAAGCGACACCATCGGATTTTGACCATTCATCAGATACATCTACATAGCGCATATCAGTCTAAATGTTGTATCTCAATAAATTTTATCACTTATCAGTGTTAAAATAAATCTTATCTCTGTCAATTTTTTAATCCATTCCTTTAATACAAAATTAAGAAACTAAAAAATACTGACATTAGTTTGTACTTGTGCTCTTCTTCCAATAAAAAAACAACAAAACACATTAGGATATGCATTGTTTATATTGTAACCCTAATCTTACACATGATGTATACTTTGTGAAATATTTCTTTAAAAATTCAATCAATCAACAAAATATGCTGCATCATAATAAGCGATTGCAATGTTTCAATCACAACATATTATACATGTACTTATCGCGCAACTTTAAACAACACTTGTTGACGCATACACAGGAAATCTTGTTCATGAGATGTCTCTAATCACTTTGCCTGCTTAGAGCTGGAAGGGCATTAACTAAAATACTTTAATTTTGAGTTAACGCCCTTCTTCAACTAGCTTTGATGATTCATTTGCTGTATATATGAATGTGTGAAATATTTCTACATATAAAAACGTAGTATGTACGTTTTATAAAACAAGCACTTCAAATTGCATTCATCTAATTGTTTTCTTACAGTACAATGACCACATCCCAAAATAATAAAACAAAGTACCACTAAAATCCCCTTTATATATATACACAGTAATACTGTAATTTTCAAATTGCAGCGCACAATTCAAGCAACCATTATCCCGTAAAAAAAAGAAGTGAACATCGTGATATTGAAAAAGCACTAAAGGCTTGTTCATATGAAGCAGTAAATTGCCGCCAACAAAAAATGTTTTGTTTTGTTACCGTGTAAATGATTAGCAACGGCCCGCAATAAGTCCTATGCATATTCACTGAGGTATGTGTTATAAGATACACACGTGTAAAGCATATTACAGTTTACTCCATCATAATACAACTGCCATGGTTTAACGCTTTAAAGCTTTAGTAGGGACCAACCTATTCGTTGTTACTCGAACCATGGTCTACTCAATATCTCAAAGCATTCCGTTCAGTCCGGGAACAGTAACTTGCTCAGACTGCAGGAAATTTCTTCGAAACTCGTTTACAGAAACGTTGTATAAAGAATCATTGTTTAGCGAAAGGAGCGTTCAGACTAGAAAGCAACATCATCATAAAAAGAAGAGGTCAGTTGACATGACCGGTGGACAATCATCAATGCGTGCTCACGTTAAGCCCCGCCCAGTTTTACAATTTTTATACGATAAGACATTCTTTTATCAAGTTTCATTCAAAATTAGCGTTTCGCTAAACAATGTGATTATACCATGTTCAGACTAAATAAAATGTAATTACTTATCGCTATACGATGAATTCCGGTAGCCTACATGCAGGGTAGGACTTGTTTTTTATAACTTTGGGTATTCTAAACCATTTCAGGGTTTACCAAATAACAGATGCTATCAATCACCGAGAGTGAATTTCACTTTTACGACCAAAAGCCCTTACGTAAATGCATGCACCCCTCTGGCCACGTCCAGATGAACCGAGCCCTAAAGAAAGCTCATCATCCTAACCCGAATGCTCTCCGAGCACGGCAAGCTCCAGTAATTAATTATCTTGTGGGTTATCGAACTTCACTGAGTGATCTATCAAGATTCGTACACACAGTACTTGGAAATTCCACCAAGTCCCTGGCAAGTGAAATTAGACACAAGAAACATGACACTGCCTATAGTGTGTCTCTAAGAAATTTCCATTACAGGAGCAGATTTTTTTTTTAAAGTCCATGGTGGTATGCATATTGTTGCAAAACCTAAATTGGCAGACACTGGGATTTTTCCAAAAGAACATCAATAAGCCTTTCATATATCATATTCAAAACATAAACTGTACTTTCAATATACTTTCTTATCAAGTAGTTTAGTATTTAATATACATGATGGCACTAAATTGTCAAATTTCTGTTTGAAGTCAGAATTCTACACACAAAATTGCATGTAAACAGGTAAGTACATGTAAATTGAATGTGTACAATGGTCTTAAATGAGATAAATGCATCTGCTTTTTTCTTGTAAATTACAGAAAAATTAGTTATTTCTCGAGAATCACATGATTTTTCTTTCCAACATCACCTAGCGACCATGAAGTACAATTACTACAGACCACTTCTATTTGGCACTTCCCTCATTTGCAATTGCAAGGCATCGCACATCACTCGAACGGTACAACAATAATATGGGACATATATATAGCACCGATAAAATATGTAATTAAAATTTCAGTCTTAACATATAAGTTTGAAGTGGACAATGTTAGCTGGTATGTAGGGTAAGAAAATCTAAATGTGGATTTTCGCAGACACCAAGCTTTGCATTAAAGCTAATCTTGTGCTCTGGTATGGGCATGGTATGTCGAGAGAACATGGCTATACTTCATTCTGGATTATTTATCCTGCAGTAGATTGATTGTTTGAAGCAGTAAAATAAAACGAACCTCACAAAAACTTGCTGGAAATCATCTTCAATAAAAATCACAACTCTCATTTGCATATAGTGACCTATGTAAAGCACATGGTATGTACTTAGCTTGATTTCCTTATCTTTCTCTTTCTATGCTCATTACCGTCAGCGCCTATACACTTTCTACCAAAATCGTTTGGCACACTTGAACATTCAGTGTGAGTTTTGTTGGATTCTGTGAGAATTTATTTTCTACCATTACCAGAACTCAAGCTTATCTTTAAGCTGACAATAATGTTTGGAGCCAGAAGAATGTTAACTTTGTGTAAAAACGATATAAGTTAACCCCCATCTGGCTCAAAACAGACAATATGGGTCCTGTTTCACAAAGCCTTTTTTCAATGAAAAATGACAAAAATCAGTGACAAATCTGCTGATAACCGATCAGAAGCAAGGATTTCACTAGCTTAGAACAAAAATTGTCATTTGTCACTGATGACAAGTTTTTGTGAAATGGGGCCATGGTCATATTTACCTAGGGTAGCAACATCAATATAGACAAGTTGTCTTTCTATGCAGATGGCCACTAAAGCAGGTTTCTCTGTATTATCATTTTTTTTGTCTACAAAACACTTTGTACTTTGTACAGATGTAATCACCCATAGGTTTTGTGATATCATTTATAACTACAATTCACATCTGGCTGCAATACCAATATTGCTTATTCTGAATCAACAAGTAAACTAATCTTCGTTCTATTTAATCCCAATTTAAATGGGATAAAGCTAGTTATCTGGCATTTATATTAAAAATGAATAAAACATAATAATCCTATTAATATCAAAGACTAATCGCTTAAGCATAGTTCTTAAGAGAATTGCAGAATTCAAAGCTTGGGACGGATCTGATAATGAAATATATACTACATGTATTACGTATTTCTGAAGACCCCACCTTAAACTAAATCAAAAATGTTGCACATCGTCACTTTGAAGCGCATTTAATCTGCGTTAAAGTATATGAGACAACGCCCTTCTGGCTCCAAACAGACCATACATCAATAAATTGTAAATAAACACACCTCACAATTGGGTTAATAAGTATCATGACACTTCCGAACTGCTCATAGCTTGCATTCTGTTTACCGCCTAACATCAACTGATTAACTTTTGTTACACTTTCAGTGTTCAGTTTTACCTTTCACTTTGACATGCAAACATAATCATTTCATCTCATCACAAACTTTATCTTCGACAACCTCTGATTGATTGGTTTCATCTGGGCTCTCCAGTTTTCTACCGAGGTTCTTGATCTGTTCTGCCAGCTTCTCTGGGACAGCATTGACGGCCTTGGCGACCCACTGACGAAGCACTTGGGAGGCCACTTCCTGGTTGCTAGGCGACAGGTCGTAAATTGATCGAGCAGTGTAGAGCTGCATGGGCCATGGAACTGCAGGAGAAAGTGAACAAGATCAAAATACTTAAAGATAAGAGTTGAGTTCTGGTCATGCAATTGCATTGTGAAAGAAACGGTGTGGAATCGATCAAAAAGGTTGATCATGTAGCATATAAGTATTGGTGTGTACTGCAAGGTTCTGGAATCATCAGAATGATAAGAAATTTGGCCCAGTCTTGGTAAAAGTAACAAGCACTGTACACAGAAAGATGTATATGGGACTACACAAACATGGGGCATAAAACGAGGTCCTCATTTTTTAGCTGTTACATGTCATATTTAGAATTTGAAGGCATTTAAAATGCCATGCTTTTCAGGAACATTTTTTCTTTGATGTTCTTCCACACTTGCACAATTACAATGAAAACGCTCACAAATTATATTTCACCTCTTCCCAGAACTCAACCTTCTCTTTAAAGTGTACCAATCACCTAAAAAAAATTATCTGCATGTATGCAGTTTCCTGTCGCTATACTATATTCAAGATATGACCTCCAAACAAAGCTTCTATTATTATAAAGAAATATTGCAAGTTTATTATACACTGTCAATCAACATAAAAGCAACTTGAAAGCAGACTAGTCGACACACCTGTACATGCTGACATAGAATAAGACCAGCACAGAACCCAAGTCCAACTAGGGTTCCACGTGTGGATTTTCATGTTTTTCTTTATTTTGTTCATACTCCTTATCTATTAGACAATTCAGAAGTCAACGGGTTAGAATAATCTATTTATCTCCAATAAATAAAAAAAAAAGAATAACAACTTGACTTACTGCTTTGAGATGGCTGCTGTAATACTGCTATTAGCATTTTCATGAGCTGCTCAACGGACTGAACATTCAGTACAAGGCCAATCTGTCCAACATTGCCTAAGAAAAGGAATAAAATATACAAAATATACAAAATATTTCATTTATTTATTCTCCACCTGCCAGTAAAAAATCAGGTAAAATTCCGTACATTCCTTAAATTACAAAGGAATACTCAGATAAACTAGATGGAACTTCAACTGCGCGCAGTCGAAAATGATGCCTCCGCCATAGAGCAAGTTTACAAACCAAAATGGAAGCAATTTTTAAAATTCAAGTTTGATTGTAATCCATCTGTTGGTTCTAATGATAACGCGATCACGAGCTATTTTAGGATACATAATGAGCCCTGTGACCTTTGACCTCGTGACCCCAAATCTAATCAGTTCATTGGCTCTGCAAGATACATACATGACCCAAGTTTGGCGGTAATCCATCAATCGGTTCTTGAGATAACGTGATCACAAGCTATTTTGCATACATAATGAGCCCTGTGACCTTTGACCTCGTGACCCCAAAATCTAACCAGTTCATTAGCTCTGCAAGATACATACATGACCCAAGTTTGGCGGTAATCCATCAATCGGTTCTTGAGATAACACGATCACGAGCTATTTTTGCATACATAATGAGCCCTGTGACCTTTGACCTCGTGACCCCAAAATCTAATCAGTTCATTAGCTCTGCAAGATACATACATGACCCAAGTTTGGCGGTAATCCATCAATCGGTTCTTGAGATAACGCGATCACGAGCTATTTTTGCATACATAATGAGCCTTGTGACCTTTGACCTTTGACCTCGTGACCCCAAAATCTAATCAGTTCATTAGCTCTGCAAGATACATACATGACCCAAGTTTGGCGGTAATCCATTCATCGGTTCTTGAGATAACGCGATCACGAGAACGGGACGTACGGACGTATGGACGGACGGACAACCAGAAAACATAATGCCTCCGGCTACTTTGTAGCGGAGGCATAAAAAACATACAAACAAATTATGACAAAAGATGAGCAACACACAACATTCAACCAATGTAGCGATGAAGCGATCAACTATCCAGACTGCTGATTGGTAGACACGCCCCAAGTCAGGGTTCATGCATATTCATGAACTTGTAAACAGACTGCCTGCTTTCTCTAGCTTTAACTTGCAAGGGTTTTGCTTATTTTAAATTTCATCAACTGAATGTCATTAATGAAAATTATTGTAAACATAAATTAATTTTCTTTTAAACCCTTTACAAATTCTGTTCCTCACTCCTTTATTACTGTTTCTTGCTCAAAATCTCAAACGTTCTACACAAAATTTGCAATATTCTGAAGAAAAAAAATGTATCAATAGCTGAATGCATACTTAACAATTCTTGGATATTTAGAATGCCTGATTCACGTTCTAGACAGCAATACAAACTGACCAGAATATACATATTTCTTGGTGAAGTGATATGCCAATGAAAACACCCAGTCAGGCCAGTCTGCTTGTCATTTACAAGTATATGTGACACTGGCATAGCAAGACTTAACCCATTGCTAATGGAAACAGGTTGCTCCCGTACTACGCTTTTGGGTATGTTTGAGAGAATTCAGTAGTCAACAGGCTCACTTACCTATAACCTTCATCACTGCACAAGCAGTAGCCAATGAGGTGCTTGATTGTCCTGCCAGACTTCCATCCCCAGGAGTTCCATCCTCTTTCTTCTCCACAGTGCCCTTTGTTAGACTCTTGCTCCAGTCTTTTAACACGGGCCAAAGCTGTTCGATGATGAGCTTATTATTAGTCCATTCCCAGCCTTGAGAGGAGGCTAGAAGCTCGACAGCCTTAATCGTTTCAAAGCACTTGTTTCCCAGAATGATCTGTGTTTTATCTGAATTTCAAGATCAAAATAATGGGTTTTGAGTAACATCATGAAGTACAGTCCCATGTATGCAAACTTGAAACAAAGATTATTGGAATTTAAAGATAGAATAATGGATTTTAAGTAGCCCTATTCTACTGCGAGCACATACGGGTGCATCAATTAGTCTGCTCACTCATCGCTCTTTTGTTTATTGAGAGTGTATGTGGAGGTGTCGTGGTCTAGTGGATACCTCATCGGACTGTGGATCACATGTTTTTTTTTCTGTTTGAGTCCCGCTGCGGCACTTATGTCCTTTGGCAAGACATCAAGCTACGTTTGTCACACTCGACCCAGGTGAGGTAAATGCTATCTGAGCGCCATTTAGCCAGCCTTGCTAAAGCCAGGAGTGTCAGGTCTGACAGACGTGAGTGCTATACCAGAACCCACCATTTTAATTATTATTATTTGAACTTGAAATATCTCTTCAAAGAAATAATATTTGATGCTCGCATTTCAACTATGGTATGGCGACATGGAACCCCTATTAAACATCCTTAGCAAAATACTTTCTGGTGATTGGTACATTTTAAGGAAACATCTTCAACTTACTTTGTTGGAATGTTGCTATGTTAGGATCCTTTAGCAGGCCTATCAGCCAATGAGCATGAGAATCTCCCTTTGACCCTGAGGCCATGGGATTCCAATTGCACAGATGGGCAAAACACTTAATAATCTATGGAAAATAGATTAGTAAAAAAAAGTACATGGAATAAACTTGCTGGTTGAAATGTTTTATAACTCAATGACAGACTATATAATGGTTAACACAAGCTAAATAATAATATCACAGGTGTTGTAGTTCAGTGGTTTAAACACTTGGCTGGAGATGCTGGAGGTCATTGGTTCAAGCCCCAAGGCAGCACCAGTATCCTTTGGCAAGACATTAATCTACATTTGCCACTCTCCACCCGGGTGTTAAATGGATACAGTTAGGAAGGAAAGAATCCCTTGCATTCCTTGCCTGTGGCCTCAGTGAAATATAACATCACTCCAGAAAATTCTGACTTTGTCGGTTTATATATTTTGTTATAATAAACTCTGGAGCATTCAATATTTGTATGGTGTTATGCAGTATTCTGTAAATATAATCATCACCATTATCATTAAATGTTACACATACAAGCCCGTTTTTCAAGATAATAAAATCATGTATTTCATTCCCTTTGTTTGATCAAGTTCAATATTATTAGCATATTGCTTTTTCTCTGTATATTACGTCACTCTTCCGATGGATAATCAGAGTGAAATATTGCATGCTGAGTGTGATTTTCTCATAATATTTAATCTTGCGCATGGGCAAGAGCATTTACTCACAAGCAGTGTCGGCTGCTGGCTTCAATCTCTAGCGCCCACAGCAAATTTCAACGTAGTTATAGTTTATCAAATTTGTATCTATAATAATACAATAGCTGGTTGTGGTATATCAGACATACTGCATTCAGCTAGCATGAATATTGCACCCGTCTCAACTCTTGCAATATTCATAAGCAGAATGCAATATATCTGATATACCACTCACGGGCAGCCGATATTATACAAATATTTTTGGACATACCTTCTCTGCAGTTTCTCTCGTGAAGGCATTAGTGCTCTTGGCGTCAGTCTGAAGTTGATGCATGAACAAGATTTCCATTGTAGAAAGGAGGGGGTGAATACCACCATCCTGAAAGGAAAAATTAAAATTAATTGCTTAGTAACAACATTTCTGGTGATAACTGGGGGAAGAGCAAAAGTGTCTTTCATTTCAAACCTGTGATAAAAAAAATCTGGGAACAATTCTCCCTACCGCAACTATGGTATTTGGCCATAGAGGGCAGCACAGGCCCGGGGTATATTAGGCAAAGGCACTTCCGGTTCCCATTACAAATACAACGGGTCAAGAACTGGAATGTCCGATAAAAATCAACTTTAAGTAACAGATTATGATGGTGCCTTCATAGATCTCATCAAATCATCTGGGGAGTTCATGACACCTGAACAGCAAGGCACAAATGATCCCAAAGTATCCACTGCCAAAGTTGGGAGGTGCTTCATGAATACCCTTTTTTTGCCCGCTTGAAAAGAACACTTCCACCTGTCTATCATAAAATATCACATCCGTGAATAAATCAATCATGATTGCATATCTTTCATGAACATGTATCCAGTATTAATCTCAATGGCTTTTTCAGTTTTGTAAAAATTACCTGTATCTGCCCATTTGCAGATAGTGTCTATAAACTTGCTTATAGTAGCATAGTAGCCATCATCATCACTGTCCTAACCAAGACAGTCATCGTGAACATCATCATTGTCATCATCAATGTAATGATCACTAAAATCACCATCTGTTATTAATCATCACCATCATCACCATTCTCCTCCTCCTCCTTCGACGACATCATCATTACAATTATCATCATCATCATGATCATCACATCCATATTGCTATCATCACCATCACTATCATCATCATCATTCTCCTCCTCCTCCTCCTCCTCCTCCTCCGACATCATCATTACAATTATCATCATCACTATCCATATTGCTATCATCACCATTACCACCATCATCATGATCACCTTTACGGCCACCACCATCACCACCAAAATCATCATCATCGTTATCAGCCCATACCTTCTTTCTCAGAATGTTCGGCCAAACAGCGGCCATGGCCAGTAGAAGATGATATCCATTGGGTAGACTTTCCCTGATGATATCATAACACATAACTCTGGCTCGAACCATCCAATCTGTGCAAACAAAACCGGAAAATAATGATATAATTATAATATGATTTTTTTTTTTGCATTCCAAGAAATAAAAGGATACAGAGTAAGTCAGAGTTCCAAAATCAGGACAAACTTACAGGAGATTTTAAATCACAAAAAATAGATATATTTCGCTCTAGGTTTAATGCCACTATACTATATTCAAAATATGAGACTCCAATGTAACTTCTGTGATGAGATATCGCAAGTTTTGAATACATTCTCAATAAATATATAAGCAACTTTGTGAGGAGATTAGTTAATGGACTGATGCACACTCACTAAGACAAGGATGCACAAGGAAACAAAGTTTGAATTTTGGTTCTGTTTGTGCTGTTTATGTTATTCTTCATTTTATTCATACTCCTAAACCCAAGGAATACTGAGTAAAGTTATCTGGGATTGGTTTCATATAGTCTAGCTGTACATGAATTACTTTTGGAAGTGATTAGTAGTACTCTTTAAAGGTACTATGTCCCATTTGCAGGCCAAAAAATTGAAAAGGTTAAATTCCAACGGCATTTGAAAGACAATACTAATTTAGAACTTCCCTAAAAAAGGGGCTTGAAAATGTCTTTAAGTGGGAAAATAACGACTATTAGTTGTCGAATCGACTTAGGAGCTATAGAGCCAGTAAGTAATAGTCTGATTTTTCAGACCATTGTACCGAATGGTCGTACGTTTTATGCTGCGCAAAGATTCAATCAGTTTAATTTTGGCCATTACAAAAGTGGGTTATTGATGTAGACAAATGCTCATGTACCCTTTACAGCTCATTTTATGTATGTTATTACCAAAGATGAAAAAGCCAGTCAGTCACTCAATAGTGTCTGACAGTGAAGTCTAGCAAGTAAACGGGTTTCCTTGCATAATTTGAATATTAGGACACTGCTAACGTTTAAATTTCACAGATAGGACATACATGACATATTCATAATTCCTGCAAAATTCTACAGAATTTGATGTTGGCTGCAAATGGGACATAGTATCTTTAAGGTGACATAATATCATTAAATGTTGCCACTTTTATGTTCATGCTCTTGAAAGGTATACCTTTACCAGATTCATTTAGGGAATGTTTTACAATGAACTGTCAAATCCACCATTATAGTACTAGACATGCTCTTGATTTTCATCTTCCTTTACACCGTACTTCAACCTCTACAGATTCCATATTTTTCCATGGCCCATTAATTTGGAATAGTTTGCCAGAAGATATAAAACAGTGCAATATATTTAAACGCTTCAAATATATTTGTATAAGGTTTATTTAAGTGGAACAAAATGAAATTGTCATTTATTATGTAGAATGTAAAACTCAAATTGTAACTTCCTTCTTATCTTCCTGTAACTGTCTTTACCTTACCTTATCTTTATCTTTCCTCTGTCCTCTGTTGTTGAGAATGTATGTACAATGTTTTTTTTATATAAAATAAGTTTGTATCTTGTTTATGCTATGTACTTTAATATTTGGGGATCATTCTCATCAAGTCAATTTTGGCTTTCATGATTCCCTACTTCCTTTTATCTTATGTGGATTATGAACCAACATGTATACTCTTTTCATGTTTTTTAAAAGAGAGTGAAATAAATGAATTAAAATCTTCATTTCATAGAATGAGACGACAAGATCCAACTCCACACAAACCAGAAAATAATCCTACATGTAGTGTTATTTCCCTTATTTGTTTGTTTGTTTATTTTGATTGTTTCACATATCAAAAGTGATAATAACAATTCATCTGTACCTGATTCTCTGCAGATGGCGGTAAACAATCGGCCGAACGTCAGAGTTCGACTGAGGTCCACTCCTTCCTGACTAGCTAGTCTTTGCCCAAGTTCACTCATCAAATAATGCATCACATTTTTCTGTGGACAACAAAAATTGTGTAAAAGCTCAAAATCTGATACTTAGTGTGCGTTCAAGCGATTTTT
>CP137686.1:24578824-24599062 GCA_037976565.1 Mesocentrotus franciscanus | reverse complement strand
TGCATGATAACGTCTTTTTAAATCAAGTAACAGTTTAAGGGGGATTTGACCCGATGACGATGCGGATATATATACTGTGTGGGTCTGGACACATGATGGCGTTTTTCTATTCACATCACATTTTCACTTGGCAGCCCAGGGGGGTTAACCCCTCCCCCACCCCCCCCCCTCCATAGATCCGCCACTGGGATCTTTTGCAAACTGGAAGCAATAAGCATTACATGTAGGCGATGGAAAAAAGTGCTTGCGAAACGGATAAAAACTTTGTGGTAGGCTCTTCGCGGCCATAGGGATGACAGAAAATAATATGACAATGAAACCAGCAACTGTGGCAGGATCAATGACGGGGACAATCTGCATGCTGAAAGAGCACTTAGAATAGGTATATCGGAAAATTAAGTCAAGACTAAGTTATAAGTTATAAGTAGAAGTTATAAAGGAGATAAAATCTTTGGTATTAGTCATGTTCGACTTAAAATTGCATGAATGGGTTAAAAATGGATAGAAACACAATCTTTATAATATATTATAGGGTAATTCACTGAAAAATGGACTAATTATCCATGTTTTTTATAAATCCAGAGGAAATGTTTGGATTTCCAGGGATTGCCGCTTTACTTTTATTACCAACATTTTCTCTGATGTCTAAGCTTTAAGTTGATACCGGATTTGGCTGCCCGATTCTGCCCGTTATTATGTTAGAGCCGTGGTTCCTTGCAACATTGCCCAGAAAAATGAGTTTATTTTGGTCCGCGGCTGAATCATGAAGGATTCGCGGTCATAAATTACGGCGCGTCGGGGCGCGTGACACTTGTTCTGACACCGCGGACCAAAATAAACACATTTTTCAGGGCAATGTTGCAAGGAAAATCGGCTCTAACATATATATATTATGAAGATTGTGTTTCTATCCATTTTTAACCCATTCATGCAGGAATATGTGAGAGCAATTTCATATCAATAGCTTAAAAACTCATGTTAAATTGAAAGATTTATAAAATAAGTTACTTTTGCACTAAAACTGTGAATATATATATGTAAGATTTTGCAGTTTGAAGGGGTAAATTTATACCCTTATTGTGCATACCGGAATTAAATATTTTACTGAGGTATTCTTCAGTGTATTATCTTTCAAAGAAAAAAAAAGAAAAAAAGAAATAAATCACCAAAAATGAGTTTTGGCGCACTTTGGGTCCTCCCTGGCCCACTGTGCGCCGGCGCTCGGTCGCTACGCGACCTCGCATTACAAGATCATCAAAAATTCATCAAAGTGCGAGTTGCTATAAAAGCAAATTTTTCGATTATACGGTAAAATGCAAATTCCCCCCCCCCTTCATCGTTTTCATTACCTGAGTCGAATGCAGAAATACTAATTCTTCCTGGCTTTGCCCACAATTTTGGCTCGTAAAACTAGAGGAATATGTTATATTTTGATCTTAATTAAGGGTATATCTTCTTTTATCTTATTTGTTTATAGACCGTGATCATTGTTGAAGTTTATAAGATGATGACGTGGATCCTAATCAAATGACTGGTTGAAAGTGTACACGTGACCAGGCATTTATTTTGCCTAACGCGTAATTTGGATAATGACCGGTCATATTATCCAATGGTAATATGACCGGTCTTTATCAAAATCATGTTATAAAACATCATTTTATAAAACAAATAAAACATAATCTTATAAAACAAATTATACACATCATTTTGTTCGGACATTAGTCAAATTACCCACACTCGGTACATTCAAAACAGTCCAAACGCCGTCGGCTATCGCCTCGGGCGTGTTAGACTGTTTCAAAGGTACCTCGTGTGGGTAAATCTTATTTATGATCACGGTGACTATCAACCATGCCTGTCGTCGCTTGCCCCATCCCTGGATGTGACTACACTACCCCGGACCTTGAGACTGCCATCGTAGCTGCCTTGATCACTGCCCACAGCGCTTCCACACCGCTGAACAACTTTCGCCAAGGTGGAGAAGGTTAAACGCCCTACAGTTGCTGCGGCTGGCTCAAGTGAAGAGTGGGCATACTTCTTGTCTCGATGGACCGATTATGTCGCGGCCACAAAGGCCACCAGCAGGGACGAGGTTATCCAGCTGCTCAAATGCTGCGACGAACCCCTACGTAGAGACCTCACAAGATCAGCTGGTGGGAGTCTGACCGGCAAACATTGTTCTGGCAGCCATCAAGAAGCTGGCAGTCCGTGAGGAGAACTCTATGTTGGCCCGTGTCGCGCTTCATAACATGCGCCAGCAGGACCGAGATGAAACAGTACGCGGTTATGGGGCCCGCCTACGTGGCCAGCAGGGGCGTAGACAACGGGGATGAGGATGCATCCCCCACCTCACAAGGTGGGGGATGGCATGTACAATCATCCCCCAGGTTTTGGGGAATGATATTTGCTTACTTAATAAGTCATAATGATGATAATAATAGTAATAATAATAATGATAACAATTATAATATTAATAATAATAATAATTATGATGATGATAATAATAATCCTCATCATTATTGTAATTGTGTTTATTGTTATTAGCCGCGCATTCACACGGTGATAAATAAATACGTAGTGTGGTTCAATATGCAATACTATGTGTCAGTCCATTCTGTATTCGTATGCCACGGTGTGTAGATCTTGTCGATGTATGTCTGTCCATTCAAGGCGTAGTATGTGTGTGTGTGTGTGTGAGTATGTGTGTGTGTGTGCGTGCACGCTTGTGTGTGTTATTTTACCTCATTAAGTATGCATCAGATTGCACGATTTCAAGTTCAAAATTGCAAAAGCTCCCTACCATGGGAGGGGACACCCTCCCACACCCTCCCGCTCGGTCGCTTCGCTCCCTCGCTCGGGCGCTTCGCGCCCTCACTAGCGTTGGCAGCCCAGTCATCCCCCCCCAGGTGTACGAACCTGTCTACGCCACTGGTGGCCAGGCAGACATCTGCAAGTTCCTCATTAAGTGCCCAGGCTGTGACGCCGACTATTACTGTGATTGTTAACTACACTGACGCCATCATGCGGGACGTCCTCACACGGGGCATCAGCGACCCCGAAATCCAGCTTGACCTCCTTGGCAACAAGAATCAGGATATGATGCTGGAGGAGGTCTTCCAGTTCGTCGAGGCCAAAGAGGCCGGCAAACGATCCGCCTCCTCGCTCCTGGACTCCCACTCCTCAGTGGACGCGGCTAGCAGCACCTACAGGAAAGCCAAACAGACAACTATTAAGGAGAAACAGGACCTTTGTGGTTACTGTGGCAGCTAGGGAGGACATAGAAAGAGTGCCCCAGCTCCCATCCGTCAAACTCAATGTCCAGCATATGGCCACAGGTGCACGCATTGTGATAGGCCAAATCACATGGAGAGCGTATGCCGCAGTAAGGACAAACCTAAACGTTCGTCACCCGGTGCCCCAAGTGATAATGAAGGAGCTATCTTTGATGCCCTTTGCTCCTGCCGCACTACGGAAAGGCCTCATCATGGATCAGCCGTCCCCCTGGACCACCACGTGTTTGACGACCTCTTCAATACCTGGCTCAAGAAACGGTCAGCGCCCCAGCCGTTCATTGACATGACCGTCAGGATCGTGCCCAATGACTTTACTGCCTTTGGTTTCGACCCCTACAGTGTCTTGCTTTGTTTCTGCTATGGCAGACACAGGGTGCCAGAGCTGCCTTGCTGGTATGAAGGTCATCCGCCACCTTGGGTTACGCCAATAGGATCTCCTACAAGTTGACATGAAGATGCACACTGCTACAAAAGGTGGCGTCAGGATCCTTGGGGCCGCCATCATCCGTTTCTCTGGCAGAGGCGCGACGACAGGTTATTGAAACTCGGCAAATAACCTACGTCACGGACGGCTCTGACAGACTCTTCCTCAGCAAGAAGGCATGCATCACCCTAGAGATCATTCCTGATACCTTCCCTACGTTGGGTATGACTCAGCCGGCACACCAGGTGGGAACGGAAGCAGTCCTCCAAGACAGCTCTGGAGGAACTTGTAACTGCCCCAGGCGTCAACGACCCCCCAACCTCCGACAAAGCTGCCATTTCCTGCCACTGATGACAACCGTATGAAGCTACAGCAGCACCTCCTCAAGTATTACCAATCGAGCACATTCAACACTTGTGAACATCAACCCTTGACCCTCATGGACAGCCCTCCCTTGAAACTGATGGTCGACCCCGATGCTGAGCCAGTTGAGCATCACACACCAATACCCGTTCCACTCCACTGGCGGGATGCTGTGAAAGCTGGATTGGATCATGACGTGCAGTTGGGTGTGCTGGAACCGGTCCCCATTGGCGAGCTAGTTACCTGGTGTCATCGGATGGTAGTTTGCGCAAAGAAGAATGGCACCCCGAGACAAACTGTCGATTTCCAGGCGCTCAGCGCCCACGCTACACCCGAGACACACCATCACCATTCCTACAGGCTTGGTCGGTCCCACACAAGAAGAAGAAAACCGTCTTTGATGCATGGAATGGTATACCACAGCGTGCCACTCTGCAGAGAGGACCGTCACCTGACCACCTTCATTACCCCCTGGGGCATATACCGCTACAAGACGGCCCCTCCAGGATACATTGCCTCCGGTGATGGATACACCAGACGTTATGATGAGATTGTGTCGGACATTCACAGCAAAACCAAATGTGTGGATGACACCCTGCTATGGGCGGACACATTGGCAGATAGCTACTTCCAAGCTGTCGAGTGGCTGGATGTCTGTGGTCGGAATGGCGTTACCCTCAACCCTGACAAGTTCGTGCTGGGCACAGATGTTGTTGAGTTTGCTGGATTTGAGATCACCCCCGAAAGTGTCTGTCCATGCAAGAAATACTTACAGGCCATCCTGGACTTCCCGACACCAAAGAACATCACCGACGTGCGCTCTTGGTTCGGGCTTGTCAATAAAGTATCCTATGCCTTCAGCATGAACGGCAAAGATGCTGCCGTTTTGCCAGCTCATGAAGCCTGCCACAGCCTTCACGTGGGACGAGGCCCTCCAGAGTGCCTTTGATGAATCCAACGCCATCATCGCCATGAAATCGAGAAGGGTGTGAGGATCTTTGACCAGAGCAAGCCCACTTGCCTGGCTACAGATTGGTCGAAGCATGGCATTGGCTTCTGGCTTCTCCAGAAACACTGCACCTGCAATTCCTTGGAACCATTCTGTTGTCACACGGGATGGAAGTAGGCAGCAGGTTCACGCACGCCACGGAATCACGCTATGCTCTGATCGAAGGCGAGGCCCTCGCCGTGGCTGATGCCCTAGACAAGGCCAGATACTTCGTACTTGAAAGTGAGGACCTCATCCTTGCTGTCGACCACAAGCCCCTTTTGAAGATCCTCACTGACCGCTCCCTAGCAGACATCCCCAACCCTCGTCTGAGGAACTTGAAAGAGAAGACCCTGCGATACAGGTTCCGGATCGTCCATGTCCCAGGTGTCCGACACCATGCAACAGACTGCCTCTCACATCACCCGACTGGTGCGCCTCTGAAGCTACACCTGCCAGACGATGTCGCGACCATTGCTCCTCCCCCCATCAACATAACCCCTGACTCTCATGGCTGGCTTTCGCGCTGACACGGATGCTGACGCCATCGAAGCAGGTATCCTCTCGTCTTCTGTGTCCTCCCTGGACTCCCTTCGCCTCAAAACTGTCACGTGAGACAGGGTGCGTACTGCCACAGCCATCGACGAGGAAATGCATTCCCTCATTGGCTTAGTTGAGTCCGGCCTACCAGCCTTCTGCCATGAACTTCTGGGTCCCCTCAGTGACTACTTCCAGTTTCAGGACGATCTTTATACAGTTGACGGCGTTGTGCTTTACAAGGACCGCGTCGTTATCCCCCCTTCTCTCAGGGAGGAAGTTCTGACCCACCTTCATGCTGCCCACCAGGGGGTCACCTCCATGACCGCCAGGGCAGAGGCATCTGTCTTCTGGCCCGGCATCACCCCTGCCATCTCCACCCTCCGTGCTAGATGCGACCATTATAATCGGATTGCGCCGTCCGACCGTAGTTCGCCGCCAACTCCGCTGACTTCCCCGGTCTACCCATTCGAATGTATTTGTGCCGACTTATTCCATTTCAAAGGCTGCAACTACTTTGTTGTCGTCGACCGATACTCCAACTGGCACCTTTGTCACATTCGGCATCCCTGACGAGCTAGCCTCAGATGGTGGTCCCGAATTTACAGCAACAACCCAAAACGATTCCTCCAGGACTGGGGTATCCATCATCGCCTTTCCTCCGTGGCATACCCCCATAGCAACTGTCGCGCTGAAGTGGGTGTGAAGACCATCAAGCACCTGCTCCTGGACAACACCGGCCCTACCGGTGCCCTTGACATTGACGCATTCCAACGTGCGATGCTTCAGTACAGAAACATGCCTGACAGAGACACCAAGCTCTCCCCCGCCATGTGCTTATTCGGTCATCCTATTCGGGACTTCATCCCAGTAGCGCCCAGCAAATATGAGCCTCACCGCACTTGGCGTGAGACCTTCGCGGCTCGGGAAGATGCACTGTGCAATCGCCACATGAGAAGTGCTGAACGCTGGTCGGAGCACACCAAGCGATTCCGCCCCTTACAGTTGGTGACCATGTCCGCATACAGAACCAGATGGGATCCCACCCCCTTAAGTGGGACAAGACTGGGGTCGTGGTCGAGGTCCGCCAGTTCGACCAATACGTGATCCGCATCGACGGTTCCGGGAGAGTTTATACTACGAAACAGGAAGTTCCTGAGACAGTACGTTCCAGTGTACCCACGCCCCCTCCTTTGGTGATGGACGGTGATTTTGGCACAACTCGTCCGAGTATTCGGCAGCCTACTGATCAGCCTGGGGATCCCGCTTCCGGCCCTGCGACAGCCTGCGGCTGCTCACATCCGTCGGTGTTGCCCCCCCCCCCAGTTGTCGCCTTCCCAGCCCCCAGACGGGCCAGTGCTCCTCCTAGGCGATCTACCCGCCGCCCAGCCAAACCCGCCTGCCACTCAGACTATGACATGTGACATTGACACTCAAACAATTTGCCTTATGTCTTCGAATTTTAAAATGATATCTGGCTATTGCATTTATCATTTTGGTAGTTTTTGATGACCTTTCGTCATGTGTTAGGTTTCGTTTTAGCCTGGTTCGCGTTCACGTTTATTGTTCTCACATTTTTATACTTGTCGTTGATTAATGGGTCATATTCTAAGTCTTTGTCGCACTGTTAGACTTTCGTTTCTTTTTGCACCAAAGACTTGGGGGTAGATAGAGGATTATGTTATATTTTGATCTTAATTATGGGTATATTCTTTTATCTTATTTGTTTACCGTGATCATTGCATGTTTAAGTCTACTGATCGACCGACACAAATAGACAGATCTTATTTATACCACTGACTGACTATTATGTACACATTCCACAGAATATATTGAATCAACGGTTATTATTCATGATTAATAGTATTGTACAAAGTTATGCGATTTTTTAAAGATTTAGCTGGTATGAAATTCCAACTCTCGACATCACTGACAAGTGACAAACTATCATTGCTTTTATCCCTTTTTGTTGTTGTTTCTGTATTGGGTAGAATATTCGTTTGCAAGTAAAATGACATCAGGATTATCAATTCTGGGTGAGGTGTTTTGATTCGACTGTTTTTTTTGTGAGGCAATGTCGTTTTGGTTGACATTTTACTTTCCCAACGTAAACGTAAAGATAAAAGTATTTTGATACAAAATTCTGGGTTAGGTGTTTTGATTCGACTGCTATTTTTGTGAGGCAGTGTCGTTTCGTTACACATTTTAAACTTCCCCAACGTAACTTATTTTGGCACATCCGTTTATAAACTTTTTCTAGGTCTGAATTAAGTGCAAGTTCAATATTATCTTATGGGTGAGCACTTACATGACCGTGTAATCGGCATATAATTGTACTTGGCCTGATATAACACATTTAATTAAGTCGTTTATATAATTAATAAAAAGCAGAGGTCCCAGAAGGGAGCCTTGTGGGACTCCACATATTATAACAGATTCATTTGAAAGCTTGGAATTTACAAGTGTCTGACACACTCTGTCATATCACTTTTCAACCATGCACAATAGTATTAGGGATACCAGTTATTCCTTTTTTTAAGCTTCGTAATCAAAATATCGCAATTTGCCGTATCAAAAACTTGTATAAGTCAACGAATACGGTACCCGGATACTCATTTTTATCGATTGCCTGAAGCCAGTCATCCGTTACCTTCAGGAGTGTATAGTGATGGAAGGATGGCGCGGCCTGAAACCAGATTGTGCGGACGCCAAAATTTTGTTTTTCATGTAAATATGCTAAAACCTGTCTTTGAAAAACACACTCTAGAATTGTTGCATTACCCCCCCCCGTAAAATTACCCTCCTCGGTAATCGCTTCCCAGGACAATTACCCCCGTGGACAATCAACCACCCGAGGACAATTACACCCCTGAAAATTACCCTCTTGGACAATCACCCCCACCCTCCCCGAAGACAATAACCCCCCGAAAAAAATCTGCTTTTATTAAAACCAACTTATTATCAGGGTGGATTGTCCAGGGGGTAATTGTCCTGATACGAAATTATATGCATGCATTTTCAATCAATGTTAATTGCTGTTATTGTCTTTTGAAATACATGTACTATCAGAGGCGTAATTATCCTTTTGATTTTCCTGTAGGAAAGTTACAAGACTATCCTGTTTAGGGTTTGTAAGAAGCTGTATATCGTCCAGATTTATCTGTATGCCTACAGGACAACCACCCTCTAGGACAACTACCCCCGAAAAAATACCCCCGGACAACTTCCCCCCACACAACTACCCCCTAAGATATAACCATCCTCCAGGAAAAGTACCCCCAGACAAGTACGGTAAGTACGGTAAGTAAATGCACGTTGCCGTGTGTGTGTGTGTGTGTGTATGAACATGTTTCTTTCGTTTGTTAAGATGAAATATTATTATTATGGATAATATCAAAGCTGTATGATATACACAATCAAGACTGATCTTCGTCAAAGTTTTTCCTGAAAACATCTCCAGTGGCATATCCAAACTATGGCCTCAGGAGGGGCAATACATTTCCAACTGTGAGTAAGGAAGGTCCTGGTTTGCGTTATCGGGGAGGGGCATCACCAGTGGCGTAATGAGCAAAAACTGTTTAGGGGGCAGAACAAAACAAACACCGGAAAATCATGTCATTTCAGCAACATTAATTTTTGTGTAAATTACTGGTATCGAATTAGAAAAACACCACGTTTGAAATTTTATTGGGAAGCAACCGCCCCTTAACCCCCAAGCCCCCCCCCCCATGACCTAACTGAGGAAGAAAGACTTAGTCTGTTGACCTATATCATACCTACACTTCATGCGTTTCTTCGCTTACAGGTCGGAAACCTGTCAGGAGGGGCGAATTGCCCCCCTTGCCCCTCCTTCATAATACGCTAGTAAACATCTCCAACCTCTGCTGATCCAATAAATGAGTAAGGATATACATTGTTTCAGAATTGATATGAAAGTGAATAATTCTTAGTTTTTGTTGTCTTATCTGAAGAGATAATTGTCTGTCATGAGGAAGTGTTTCGATCACAGACGAGGAGGAAGTATAAGTTTATAATTGTTCATATTTCACTTGATGTAAAGAGACTTTGTATCAATCCTTTTGTCTTTTATAGCCTTTTCCTTTATATCTTTTTTTTTCTGGATAATCAGGAACTTTTTTTTTTTTTGGGGGGATAAATCGTAATATTATCTATCATGGAGACGTTCTGTTTGTACATAGCTATTTTGAAATCTGTGTATTATTTATATTAACGTTGTAGGCCTATGCACATTGGTTTAATGGAAATTATATATGGCTATCGTTGAAAAAGCAGGAGCGAGGAACCTGGGTGTATATATGGATCATCAGCTGCAACTTCAAGATCATCTCAAAGAGAAGGTTGAGTTCTGGGAAGAAGTGAAAAATAATTTGTTAGCGTTATCATTGTTATAATGCAAGTGTGGAAGAACAGGCGATACAATCCGCGTTCTCAATGACACAAAGAGATATGTGATGAAAATAATGAAATGTGCATACGACTCGGTTACAACCTCTGCACCATGGGGTATGAAGCGTTCTATAGACTATTGAGGCGTAGTTATAACGTTCCCGAGCGTAGCAAATGTGGCCGATTTGACGTGAATCTCGTATTTATGTTTTTATATCGGTACACATTTTAAATGTCGGACCTTCAAAAATACTGAAATAAAAACTCTATAAAAAATATATTAGTTTTAGAATATATTTAATTGATTTTTCAGGGACAAATTTTAAATGTTTGTTTGAAATAGCAAAATGTTGAATAACAAGTGGTATAGCTTAATGATGACGTAAATCCACTTACGAAAATCTTTCTGCAGCAACCAGGCTAGTGGCCAATTTGAAGTTACCATCCAGGACTGAATGAAATTTGTTGGTAAAAAATCAAATTCTTTAGTTTTGTTATGTAATAATATTTTTCTTGTGAATCATATATTTTCAAATGCTTACTATTGATATCTTATTGAAAGTAAATAATTGTGAAATGGCCTCCATAAGCATTGATTAGTGTTGCTAGTCTTAAAAACAGAAATACATTCAATTTTAACGCGAGTCTTAAAATATCCGATCGAATCAGCCCTTTGTAGGCGTGTGTGAGCCTGTGAGGGATCTATGCATGTGTCTAGATGTAGCAGTATCTCTTTTTGTTTGTCAGAGAGATAAGACGAGATACAACATCTCTTGCTTCAATATTCAGCCATGCAACATCGGAAACTGTTCTTTAAGGAGACTATACTACACAGTGATTTTTTCTTCTTGGGAATATACCGAATATACATCGTTTGAAATTAGTCTAATCTTCTCAGCCGATATTGGATCATGGGGTGAAAACAGAAGAAATACTAATGTGAAATAGTAGGCGCATCTCACTATTATGACTCGTTTATATGAGCCATAATTCGTATGTTTAGTTACCATTCCATATATTCTCACCTTTATTTTGTTTAGTAAAAATTCAAGTATCAACCATCTATAACGCTGAAATCATAAAGATAATTTTGGTGTTATGCTTGTATAAAGACTAATTAAGCGTTCTCTTACCCAACCCATTTGATCTATTCCAATATGGTCTACACCCAAGCTCGTCTACAATCTACATATCTAATAATCATTTCATCTATTTATCACTTGGTCTAATTTGTAGCCATTTGGTGTAATCTCCAATAATAGTCTTATTTTCAGTCGTTCTAATGCACATTCGTCTATTATCCCTAAGGTGTGATAATCATTTGATGATAATTTGTGATTATTTTATGAGATAAAATATAGTGAGCACTCATTTTTTTGTGCTCAACGGGGGTGCTTTTTTCAACCACCACCCCCCTCCCGGCCCCTTGAGCGCCAGGGGAGCGGGCCCATTTCTTTTTCTTTTTTTTTACAAAAAAGGGCGTTTTAATTACCTGTTTTTTTCTAGGGAGGCCCCCCTAGATCCGCCACTGTGTATGGTCGGTGGCTCAGTGCTGGGTCGGTACACTTTTCTTTTCTTTTTCGGTACACTTGATCAGCTTAATGTCACAAATAGCAGTCTGCGTGTGCTTAGAACTAGACTATCTAGATAATATCTTAACACGTGCATGTTGTTATCGGACGTTCCAAATAATAATAAGCCGGTGAAAAGCTACATATTCTCATATCTTTGGTATTTTCGAGATGTTTCAAGGTAAGGTTTGTTTTGGTTTTCTTTGACAACAAGAGCAGTATATGCATAGGTCTATATATATATATATTTTTTTAAAATTTATTTATAGCTAAGCTTCATTAGTTGAAATTGTGCTTCTGCCGCAGTATGTACATGTACAGTCAATGTACATGTAGCCCGGTGCCAGGCTGGCGGTACAGCTGCACAGCTCAGCAAGCAGTGGCGTAACTCCAGGTAGCTCAAGTAAGAGTAAGACGATAAGACTAGTAGTACATGTACTAGTCTAGGCCTAGTCAGTTAAATGCATGATTCCAATCTTGACAATCTCGCGTATAATAATGTTACTGGTCAATGGATGAGAGTGAACATAGCCCTGCATATTGATCTACTGATATTATTAGACTGAGCTGGGCAATAACAAGTGAATAACTTCACAAAATTTAGCTGAAATAAGTCCATATGAATTATGACCACAGCAAGCACAGGCAGCCGGCAGAGGCATAGCCATTACTACTACTACTACTGTACTACTACTAGAATCTACTACAGGCTAGACTACTAGTACTAGTAAAGTAAGATCTACACCTCTACAACTAAAATGAAAAGAATGCAAACTACCACTTAACTTAACTTGTCTTAAAAACGGATACACATAGGATAGCAAAACTTGGGCTTATAACTGCAGAATACCCCGCACATTTTTAGATACCATGTTTTTGGGGACGATGTGCTACGGTGTATAAATAAATGTGCGGGTATTACTATATTAGGTACGTACACCTGTACATAGGTAAAACTTGTTTCTCCAACTCCAAGCAAATGTACAGAAGAATTACTCACAAGTCACGACAGAAGTTGAACTATAAGTTACTTCAACGTATCAATAACTAATAAGTGCTAATGCTTAGTTTACAGTGCCCCGGTCGGTGTACGATAAATTGTTCTACGAAATTTTTTGTGTGTGCGATTTTGGGGGCATCGTAAGTGGCTACGGGCGATGATGTTTGTGTTTACATTATCTACAGTGTACGAGCATCGTGCCATTTCTTGTATTGGCCCTCGGCAGGCCGGGCCAATCCGTACAGAGGCTGCTCGGAGGTTGTACAGAAATCGCAAGTTCAGTGCAGTATATGTAGCCGCAGTCTCCGCAGCCTCTGCCTAAACTAGGTATTACAGATGCACAAACGCAATCATCCCCAAAGCAGTTGATGAGATCCTTGGCATTTCTCTTGCCAAGAAGTTGGACAGAAATAACTGTCTGGTATGGGAATTTTAAATTTGAATAAAACTAACATTTGTCAGACTTTCCCATACACTGACACATCTGTGTACGATAATCTGTAATCCTTGGCACATGCACAATGGAGGGGGTCAATTAGAGATTTTCCTTGGAATTTTGCACAAAATTTGGCCCGTTTTTTCTTCTCAAAAAAATTGTTTTAGAAAAAAAGGTTGAAAAAAATAATCTAATTTTCATATATACAATAAAAAATAACGTTGAAAAATCATTATAGAACATCAAAATATAAAGACAAGTTTACTTTCACCTTATCTGACCATTTTCTTGAAGCTACTGTGCGCGATGAGATCAGCAATCACACACAAACTGCATTGCATAACCTCCCCTCACTAACCCGTACGTATAGAGACGGTCAGTGGAGCCAAACATACTAGGCTCAGTGAATCAAATGCTGAAATCAGAGTGAACCAGACGAGCTATCAAGGAAAAAGGCAATGCCAGATGATTCTAAGAAGAAAAAAAATCTTGCCCAATTGGCAATTGTAGCTAAATTCAACTCTTAGTCTTCTACACAATTGCATGCTTCTTTGAGAGGAAGGAAAAAACTTTCTTGAAAAAAAAATCAATCCAAGAAGACCTGACAAAAGAAAAATGCTGCTTTGCTATCCCTGACAAGATCCTGTCCTAAAACACTGCATGGACAAGTCAGGACAAGTTATTGCACTCATCCTCCGTGATAAAAACAAAGATGTAAGAAAGCTAATCTCATGCAAAGATAATGGATAATTTAAATACATAATGTCACATTTGGCTGGTACATCTCTTGTACAGTGAACCATACATATACTGAACATTTTCCTTGCAGTTTAAAGCCCCTCTAAAGTGTTGGGAGCCCCAAATTTGACGGCAAAATTTCATGTTGTAAACTATATCATAATGTGAAAGGGGTTGCCATTTAAGACACATTTCTGCAAAGATTTCCCCAACAATGTGTTTGAAGACAAATATTGATAAAAGAAAACAGGTTCTAGGACTATTACCCCCTGAGCAATCACCTCCGGTGGATTCCAAGCCAGACAATTACCCCCAGGACAATTGCCTCCCTGAAAAAATTCTGCTTTTATTAAAACTAGTACATTGTATCAGGGTAGAGTTCCCTTGTGTGAACAGGGTAGTTGTCCTCGGGGGTGATTGTCCAAGGGGTAATGAAAGGGTTCTGAAAAAAATATTTGGGTTTTATATTGTCCACAGAAAACCCAAATTTTGTATTCTTTCATCAGAAATGTGTCTTAAATGACATCCCTTTTAGATTATGATACAATTCAAGTGAAATGTTACCATCAAATTGTATGTCTAATATCAGTAGATCAACATGCAGGGATATGTTCACTCTCATCCATTGACTAGTAACATTATTATACAATTGTATAGAGGGGCTTTAATACCTTTAACTAGTGTAATACTTTACTCCTTTTTGTTTGTTACCAAAAAAGAAAAGAATTTTGCCTTTGTACAGTTTATGTTTAAGAGTAGACTAATGTATGTACATGTACACAATTATGAAAAAGGATAACAAAATGCTAGTACCTGCACATGCATGTTTCAATTATGTTAAGAATATTTGTCAAATTTATTTCTCTGTAAATATGTTACTGATATTGAGCTTAACTCAGCTTATCAAGGGTATAATGGTTAATTTAGATTAGTTTAATTCCAAATTAGGACATATTATCCAAACAGATAGCCTTTAACTCAAGAACCTCTCTGAAACATGGATTCATGAAATACTTCATTATTGTTCAATAAACAGGGTTACACTTTTATCCAATGTAAATATACATGTACATGTATACGTGTGTTGAAGGGATGGTGGTGTTCCTACAGGTGTATGTGAATTTTAGATTCTCTTGACACTAATTTTAGAGATGAAATTATGACTTAGATGATTTTTACTGCAACAATTAATCACTACTATCACTGATAGTAGTTACAGTGATATTCAGAAACCCAAATCAAACATGAAAATATTTACTCATACACCAGATGATTACCGGTATGTACATGTAACGATTAATCCTAACATTGACCATTGAAGATTATGCAAATTAACGGCAATGATTTTGTTGGTATTATTTACTCAAATTTTGTTTCTATATCAAAACAAAAAATATATGACAAAAATCTCTTGAAAAGAAATAGAAATGAACTGTAAATACATTAGTACATGTAGCTGTTAAAACAACAACATTTTGGATGACATTAGAGTTAGTTTGGTTGATGCAATAAACATAAACAATATTGTCTGAATGCTTCTGAAGTTAGTAAAAGGTTAATAAGAATATGGGTAATATACTTGATAAATTGTTATGCAAAACCTGACTTTGTTATTATCCAGAAACATTTCAATGACAATAAAAGAAATCTTATAAATATTTGGAATATTATTGAAGACTTGCTGGGTAATAAGGTTAAAACCTTATCATCATACATGTACATGTACATGTTATTCAACACCAAAAGAGTATTGCAAGTTACAATTTTAATGTTTATTTTGTCACTCTTTTTTTATCTAATAAGTAAACATTGTAAAGGTTTGGTATTGGTATTGGTTTTTATTTTCCATATCACAATATTAAAAACGATGCAAAGAAAATGCATGTACATGTACATAGTAAAATCAATGGTAAAGTGAATGGCTGGATAACCCATTCAGATTTGTTAGTATAGGAAAACTGTTCTTCCCTGGGGTGCAGGAAATAAAGATTTAGGTTGAGAGCCAGTAGCAAGTATTGATACATGTAGTCATAGTTATTTTTTAGGGAAATGTATCCCTGATAGTACGGAAAGCAGAAAACATTGGAGAAGCATTCTGGTAAAAGTTGAGCAAACTCAGATAAGTAATAAGTAGGCTTTTAAAGGTATAGACCAGTTCTGGTCATGCGATTGCATTATGAAAGAAACGTTGTGGAATCGATCAGAAAAGGTTGATCATCTAGCATATACATGTAAGTATTGGTGTATACTGCAAGGTTCTGGAATCATCAACATGATAAGAAATTTGGCCCAGTCTTGGTAAAGTTACAAGCACTGTACACAGAAAGATGTATATGGGACTACCCTATATCAAGTAATAGGCGGTTTCCGGCCAAATGTGTCATCGCGTATGAGTAAAAGCATATTCTTTCACATGATTGGTAATAAGAGCTTCCGTTTCATATTTTGAGAGGGACGCCTTTCCAAAACTGGTCTATACCTTTAATGTTTGAAATTTGTAGTCAGTAGAGTATATATAAAATTCAAATTTTCAAATTGATGATTTGGCATTGTGATGTAATGTTGGACCACTCTCTCATATCATTAAACACTTATAACGTCTATAATAGGACCTCTTCATTTTTAGAGGACCTAATGTATGTATTAAGCAGGGTCTGCCCGATTGACCGAAGGCCCTGAGACCGAAGGCCTGCAAAGCCGATTTTTTTTCCCCTTCAGATTTGTCTCCTTTCTCTGCATGCCTCCATGTAAATGTACGTCAATGCTCACCCCCCACTGAAAAACGTTCCGCTGCCCCTACTACATGTACATGTATGAATAATAATGATAATTAGATTTTTTTTTGTTCATGTATATATAGCGCATTATACAAACAGAGGCCTTCAGTCTAGCGGGCCTTTGGTCAACTGGGCATGAACCTACCGGTATTGAGATATCTATCAGCGTGTTTCCACAGAAAAAAGTGGAACGATCCGAATTGAAATACCGTGTCGCGGCGACACGGTATGATACCAATCTGTTTCCACAGAAATACCGTGTCGCGGCGATACGGTATTTGTTTCCACAGAGCGCGCAGCATGGATCCAGATCTACATAGGATTCCACGTTGTTCTCCCTCCCGCCAGATACGGTTTGTCGCTGTGTGTTTCCACAGGAAATCGACACGGATCGACACGGCAAAATCCACCTCCCAGAGGTGGTTCTGAAATACCGTATCTCGGTCGACACGCTTGTGTTTCCACAGGAAATTGACGCGGTATGACACGGTATGATACCGTATCACTTTTTCTGTGGAAACACTCAGAATGGCTCTGAGAGAAAAGGGACTGGAATACTGTAAATTTTGTTGTAAAGTGTGAAAGGAATGGAGAGTTGCCCCAAATTTATTACAGTAGAATGACTGATATGCTGGTTTTGTATTACAGCTTTCTAATAGTTTTCTTTTTCTTTTTTTCAATTACTTTGAACTTTTTTATTTTTCTCTGAGCATTTCCCTCAAACTCTCACCAATTTTTTCTCTGATCTTTCTTTATTTACCAATTCAACTTGCTATATAGGATGGTATATTATATGATCCAACAACGTTATTGATACTGTGCATAGTGTGTGCAGAACCAGCAGAAGCATTTAGTTGTATACTGTGAATATAGCAACTCTCTATTTTGCTGCTGATGTGTACATTAAATAGCCATGAAATTCATCATTAAAACCTTCATCCATCATCCAATGACCAAAAGTCACTATTTACAAATTGTAATAATGTTCTTGAATATCGAGTGAGTGAGTCAAAGTCATTGGCTACATGTAGGTCGATTAGTTAAAAACAATAATGAATGAATAGTGATTATTATTTTCATAACTTCAATTTCTGAACCATTTTCAGTACTTTAGTAGAGAAATCTTTAACACAATGAGCAAATATTTCACCCAACAATTTTTTTTCTTTTCGTGGTTGATGTTAAATAGAGATGTAATAATTTATCAACTCTAGAGATATATTGTATTAAAGAAATATTCTCTCAATTCAACCTACATTGTAGGTATATTTACTGTATATATCTAGGGTATGTTGTACCGAACAAAGTAAAAGCATCCATTAAAACATGTTGAATACCCTCATGTAACTTTTTACATGTAGAGTGTATACAAATACCAACATTTAAGAATCATAGAACAGACATTATGTGATATGTGTTCAGGTTCAAAACATAATACAGTTTAGCATTCTCATGATATTTTTAATGCACGGCAACAAAAATTCTACAGTGTACTGTGTCATCCTGAAGGAAATGATGTTATCCTTATTGTGAGAGCCTTGTCAAAAAGCTGTACAACAGAATGTATATATACATGTACATGTAGCTTTGTTTTCAGCAGACAAGACCCTTTTTCAAGGAGTTGAAGTAGACAAATTTGGAGTTTCAGGCTTGCAGCAAATATCAGTAATTAAAACCTTACTAATTGGGGACCATTCTTAAACTCATAAACTGGAATAACAAAAGACTTCCAACTTCAGGACCTTACCTATTATGCTATTTTAATTTTCTGTCAACATGATTGTATCATTTGTATGACTACCTTTAGAAGTTTGTCCTTTGTTAATTCATCAATTGCATAGCATTGCATTATAACATTTCATTGACCAATTAATTTCCCTTTACATTGGTGCCTAAATTATATGGATTTTGTAATTTTGAGATGTGCAGTATACTGTACTGCTGAATGGGAAACATGATAAGTGACAATGTTGCAAAATAAAATACCGGTAGTGACTCTTACTTTTAATGTTGATTCTAAAATACATATTTTAATGAAATTGTAGATTTCTGCACCCAAACAGATATCATGTTATCCAAAAGACCTGTTGAAACTCTCAAAATAATAACTCTCAATAATGGCACCACAATAAATTGGGTACTGTATCATATCATTGCATAGAGAAATAGGTCTACAGGTATCACACAATAAAAAGGAAAGTAATATATTCTAATAAGTGATATTAACGAAAACCAACTTTCTAAACAGGGTGGATTGCTTCAGAAATGCATCTTCTTCAAAGTTCAAATATTTAATATCTGTGACATTTACATTTGAAGCTCCATTTACTAGTTCTGTGAAGTTGTTGCTACAATGTAGTGTCATTTTTCAAATCACTTTTAAAGCAAAACAGGTTTTGATCTGAGTATAATCATAACATTTAAACATCTTACTACCCGGTAATATAAACAAATGATTAAATTCCTCTCCTGGCAGCTTCAACTCTGAAGTATTGATAAACTAAAACCTCTACATGTAATAGTAGTGGTCAAAGCCTACTATTCCAAGTGGTACAAAATTCTAATCTTTGAAAAATCCTGTTTCAACTTTAATATTACCGGTATACAATGTTCAGTGAGCTGTGAGGATACATTATAGATATACGTGGCATCAGTTACAATTTATGGGCCAGTCCCTTTCTCCCTCTCAATGTAAATAGTACCAGACTACCAGTATTCTTTTGGGCTATGTTTAAAGAAATGTAAATCAAATCAGACAAGTCACTCTCTTTCCGTACAGTGTTGCATGCAGTGAGCAATGTGGTTCAATTCAAATGTTACAAATAATTGTAAAATTTTGAAGGCTTTGTTTTGGTAATGTGATCGTCAATGTCTTCCAATAATGGTTGTCTTGCTGACCCGACCTCTATGCAAATATCCTAACTTTAAATGGTAGCTGCAATTGTTTTGAAACAAATCTTGATACAGGTGTCACATTGATTCTTTTTCTATTTATGTAAATATAAGATCACTTTAGGCATATCAACAAAAAACCTTACCGGGTACATGTATGTAACTTAAAATTAAAAAAGTCAGGGCAAAACTTTCCCTTACAACAACGCAGCCTCTCTAAATCGAATATATGTTGGTATATGTATTACATCTGATGTGATAGTTCGAATATCATGATGATAGGTTATGAATAGCTTATGGATCATATTCTTACCCCCTAAAATATGTGAAATTCACCTACAACCCTGTACATGTATGTAGAAGATTTAGGATTGAATGAGTAACATTAATAGGAAAGATAACATAAAGGGTTTTGAAATGGTATACACTATAGTTTGGCATAACCTATCATTATCATTCATTGGAGCTTGACATGTTTGTCATTTATATAATATTACTGGCCTTGAGGGAGATACAAAATATTGCCCTTCCTGATTTCAGTAAGGGCAATACATGTACATATATATCATCATATCTCCCAAAAGATAAGACAGTAAAGAAATTTCCAATAATAGGTGTAGCATGTAGACATATTGATCTATAAACTACACATCTGTACTGAAATATTATAAGAATATGTACTTCTTTTGATCCTGTATTCTGTATGATATGTTAGATATTTGATATATTTTTATAATTCTTAAAATGCATATCCATTTTCAGAGGGCAGGTAGACACTTGATGACTATCAACACAAAGGTACAAGGTGACTG
>CP137686.1:24251447-24578324 GCA_037976565.1 Mesocentrotus franciscanus | reverse complement strand
TTTGAAGCTAGAATCACAAACATGAATCACAAATAAAAAAAACATTCTATGATACACAAGTGGAGTTATTCTTTTCAAGAGGGCAAAGAAAAGGAATTCCTGCTGCACCACCATTACTATGGCTGTGATTATTCTAAGAAAAGCACAAAGAGGGCCTCCTCCATGTTTAAAGCCCCACTGCACTACTTGTACATGTAGCTACTTGCGCCCTCTATATAGCCAACAATGCCTTAGCGGTCCCCTTGATCCCCCATGTCCCCTTTTTAATGTTAATTGAGAGCTGATTTGATGAGATGACCATCTGCCAGTGACCACACTGGGAGGTCTAATCCCTCCTGGCCAAACTAGTGCAGATAGGCTTTAAAAGATCTGTGGGTATTTGGGGGTCATTTGTAACAGTGCAATCTCCACAGTGGACTATTGACAAAGCCAGAAATGTACATACACACACTCACTCTTTTCTTTTCTCTGGTCCACAAGTAAATGGTCTTTGAAATCTGCTCTTCATGGGGAGAGATTACAGGTTGCATTGATGTGTTACCCACAATGCACTTGGCATAGATCCCGGGAAGAGGTTCACGCTGTTCTGCCCCAAAAACTATTGAAACAGAAAAGATGGCAAGCAAGATGGAGAAACAAATTAGACACACAAAAAATGATTGAGAGTGATTGTGAAGTGCTACATACATATTTTTTTTCTTCTTTCTTTTCTTGCAATCTATGCAAATACTTAATTTACATATATACATAGGTATCTTAAAATTACAGATGTCTAATTGTGACATGGACACTATTTAGTCTCATTCAACACAGTGCTATGACTCTGTCATACGGTATTGTTGAACAATCTGAGTGCACCTTGTTTTAACCCATATAATGACAACATGTACAGCCATTAATTATTGCTTAACAATAATATTTCAAATAAACCCGTGTATAATGGTTTGGTAGAGAAACCTTTTAATTTTTTTAGCAATGGAGACCATTTATTTTCAAACTTGTGAGAATGAATCTAGACGAACCTCAATGATGCAGTCAAACAAACCAGTGAATAATGGTTTGGTAGAAAGCCGTTTATTTTTGAGTAATGGAGACCATTTATTTTCAGATTTTTTTGAGAATGAATCTAGACAAACCTCAATGATGCACTCGCCAATAGGGAAGACCGATTCCTTTGGGCTGTGTTCTCGTATCAGACGAAGTACATCATGAAGATGAAGCTTCTTCAGGGCCTTAATTTGGTCCGGCGTTACTGGACCAGACAAGAGCCTAGACTGGCTTGGTCTTTTAAATGCAGTCTTGGCTTGGGCCTTGCTTAGGACCCCATCTTGAGAACAAGTTGGAGTCTGGTATAGGATTGCCTTTGAATTTGAGGATTCAGCTTGTGTTTTGCAGGGTGTAGTCTTGTCCAAGTCCTGAACCTGGTTTACAGGTCCTGGTCCAGGTTGGGCTACATTCGGTGCAAGGCTATGGAGGGCTTCCTGGGGTGGTGCTGGAACTTGAGACTTTGGTCTGGAAGCCGGAACAAACCCTGTGAAGACCAGTCCTCTAATTCTCGGGGCTTGGTCCTTACTCGCAACCTGGACTGAATGCTGGACCAGCACATGAGTGGCAGGTATAGGAGGCTCACAAGGAACCTTAAACTGGGGGTTTGCACCATTTTCAGACTCCTTGGACTAATGAAAGGATAAAATAAATCAAAAGCATTTCATAACAAGATGGACACTGTCTTAAAAATAGCGCAGGGCAATGTGCAATAAACACCCAGAATAAAATGAACATTGCATTCCTAAAATTAGGAACGAATCTTGGATTAAACATACAGAATTTCAACAACTGTACTGAATTCCTAGACCAGATTTATTAGGAGAAAAAAGGTATTTTTCAGAGACAAATTCCCTGCTGGTAGCAAAAAGGGAATTGCTATAAATTTGTTGAAAGGATGATGTTTAAAATTGAAAGTTCCTTTCTGCTCCTAAAACACACTAAATGTCTTTCGTTTTACTTCTAAAACATTGTATGCCCTTGTTCTACATTGCATTTAAACTTAATTCAACTACCAAAGAAGTTTTTATATTGTTATGCAAATGTTAAAATTCAAATGCAAAGCAGATATGGCTATAACTCATATTATTTCACACCCTTTCCTTCTAAAACTAATATACATTGTTTCAAAACCAAGAGGGATTCAACTTACCTGAGAATTTATCAAAGGCCCCTTGGTTTGCTTCTTCTTTCGACCTCGATTTGCTCTATCCCCTCGGTCATGAAAGGCCATTTGGCCCCATATGTTCCCAACAGTTGTCTTGCTTGGTGGCTTACAGATGGGTTTATCAGGAACTACAGGTTCCATAGCATTTGGCACATTTCTTCCTTCATTGGGTTCTCCTTTTCTCATCTCCCTTTCCGGTACAAGGCGTGTCTTCTCGTCAGCATGTTCATCACGAGTGATCTTGGAGGGTTGCATGGAGGAATTTCCACTGCTGGAGGATCTGTTCTCCTCCCGGTGAGGGATGACCCTGCTAAAAGCTGTTGCGTCTTCATGCCCATCTGCTCTCCGCAGGTATTCGCTAAAGCCACTCTTAGTCTGTAACAGCTGTGGATGCACCACATCGTTCTTTCCTTGCAGTTCTCCTAGATTATTCGTACAGCTTTGGGGTAAGGTCACACCTTGGCTTTCTTTCAGCAAACTTTCATTTGCCTTTCGCTCATGAGCTGAAATGTGAGGTTGGTTGGTGGGTTCAGGTTTGGCACAGATCCTTTGGGTATAGTTTAGCACAAGATTTCCGCTGTTGATGGCTCGAGCTTCGTTCCTCACCTCAGAATGAGATGGTGGATTATTCTGGCTGGTATCTCCAGGTTTCTTACCAGGTTCTTCAGCACTGGACCTTCTGGCTATCAGTTTCTTTGAAAAGCTACTTGGTGATCCCCTTTGTTGTCATCTCTGTCGAGGACAGCATTGAGGCTTCTAATGGCAGTGGTTTTGTCCTGGTTATAGCTTGGACTACTATGCTGAGGTCGCACTGTGATGGCGTCCGATGGTGCTACAGAATGGAAAATCCTAGGAGAAGGCAGTTGTGGACTCTTTCCTGGTGAAACAGTCTGGATTGTTTGGACACCCAGCACAGGTGGTTGGACATCTACAATAGGTGAAATCTCAGGGGGATGTTGGCCATCGGCTATAGGTGAAATAGCAGGTGGAACAGACATCTCAGGTATGGGTGAGACAGCGAAAGGGACGGGTGTCGGGAAGAGTGGAGATATCATCCTTGGTTGAGCTTGCGCCTCAGGAATCTCCTCTGACATCACTTGCATATCCCCTTCGCTACATCAACAGTGCCTTCTTCTGGATGGAATCGTGGCGGACTTGGTGGCAAAGGGGATAGCATTCTAGGAAAGCTGGCAAGTCAAAGAAGAAAGTAGGCATGATAGGAGACACCCTCTCGACAGGCCTTTCTGGAGACATAGGAGATATCGGCCGAGTGTCAAATCCTTGAAAGGGTTCTTGAATAGGCGACACAGGGCTATTCCTCCCTGAGGAAGGCAGTGATGCAGTGGATGCATGCCGTTCCTGATGCTGAGGAACTAGAATTGGAGGCTGTGCTCTGAACGCTTCTACATGAGCACCTTCCACTGATGATTCTAATCCTCTGCTAGTGCTTGGTCTGTCCAAATGTTCGTGATTCCTTAACTCTCTGTTGGCATCAATTGCTGAGTTTTCATCTCCTGCATCATCAAATACACCTTCCATACAAGATGAGCCCTCTCTTTCTCTTCAATTGGATCCACAGAAGAAAGTTTTCTTCTTTTACTTTGCCTGCTGGGAAGTTTTCTTTTCTTTGTGTCTTTTACATCACTTATATTGGTCTTGCCTTTTTCTGCTGTTATGCTCTCTCCTGTCAATTTACCAGTCTCAATGTTTTCTTCTCCATCCATACAAGGAACATCGTCCATGCATGCAACAAATTCTTCAGTCTCTGATCTCATTAAGACTTTCCCATCATTTCGCACAGACGGATCCTCATCATCCTCCCCTACCTTAGAGGATGATTCAGTGTCGTCCTTTCCACTCTCCACTGCTCCTGTGTCCATCGATTTAGAGCTTTTGACGACTTTCTCATCCTCAGAGCTTTGAGAATCACTATGACTTCGTTTCTGCGATAATCTCCTTGTTTGATTTGCAGCAGCTTCGGTGTGTCTTGAGGATTTTTTATCATCTGAAGGTGACTTACGATCACACTTTACTGAAGACAGGTCTTTTTGTTCTGAACTTGGCTTCCCTGTCAAGGGCATACGAGATTCAGATGAATCAAAGTTACGTGATGCTGATCTTGTCAGACGAGCTGGTGAAGACAAGTTCCTAAGGAGTGTTCTTCCTTGAGACGATGCGTCTTCTCCACCACCCTCTTGTCCTAACTTGGATGGCATGCCATCTTCTTTTGAAGATTTATTTGAAATGGAGTTCGCATCCTTAGAAACACTTCTCCCAGGCTTCCTTTGATATTGTGAAGGTCTATCTCCACCAAACTTATCATCATCAGATCCTCGTCTGGAACCGCTCGTGACCGGTGGACTACTCATCGATCTCAAAAGCTTCCTATTCCCTTGTCTAGTCACTCTTTTTGGCTAGCAGTCTTTGAGGATTTTCTAAAGACTGTTCATCATTATCAGATACTCTTTCTCTATCACTTGTAGCTACTTTGCTTTGTATTTCAGTCATATCTTTGGAGTGTTCTGTTTTGATTCCACTGTTTTCACTCTGATCTTTGAGTGCTTTGACAGAATTCCGTTCTTCAATGGAGGCCTGTGTTTTGACATTCCTCTGTCGATGTGCCAATCTTCTTGATGCCCTCCTAGCGTTGGTTAAAGAATCTGCCTCACTGTCTGATGTCAGTTTATTAGATTTATTGGATTCATCTGAAAGCCGCTTTCCAGCAACACTTTCAATCAGCGATGCTTCCGGCTTCCTTGACTGATGACGAGTACCTGCAGACGGTTCAACCACATCTTGGCTTGGGTGTGTTCCATTGACTTTTCGGCGATCATCTTCACTTTCGCTGCTATCGCTCAGTGCACTTGATTTTCTCAGGGTCTGCCTTTTCATAGTCAGCCTTTTCTTTCTCCAATTAACGCTTGCTGTTTCGCTTCCATCGCTAGCAGCACTGTCCCTAGGGTTGTACAATGAACGCTTGGATTCATCACTGGACAATGCCAAAGGCAAGACATTGCAATATTCTGACACACTTTGGCCACTTGCAACCTGTCCTTTGGTCTTTGAGCGGGTGCGTATGGCCGATACCCCATTTTGCTCCCTTCTACACTTTCCTTCTGCATCTTCTTTCCTCTCCCCCTCTTCGTCAGAGGATGACAGGGTTTGAACTCTTCCCTGCAGTCTTTGCGAAAGGTCTTGTCTATGAGTATTTTCCATGTTAGCATGCTTTTCTTTGGACACATCCTTGACTTTTCTAGGCCTTCCTCGTGGTCTCTTCTTCTCAGACATGCCGTCACCATAATTTTCCAGCTCAAGTATCTTTGACTCCCTGAAACTTGTTACGGTAGGAGGCTTACGAGATCCATCACTACTTTCAGACGACTTCCTCAAAAATCGAAGACCCCTTCGAGATCCTGCTCCATCTGTATTATTCTCAGGATCCTCTGTTGCACCTGTACTCTTTGTTTCAACTCTTCCAGGAGCTTTTCGTCTCGAGGAGACTCTGGTTGATGGTCTACTTTGCTCCTTATCAGGTTGATCCGTTCGGTGTCTCAAAAGTACCGGAGTGGACAGCTGGGCCTCGATTTTGGCTGCAGCCTCTGCCAGCGTGGTGTCGCTCTCATTACTGTCAGAGCTGTCAAATTTATCCCCTCGATTCTGTGAATATTAGACCAGAGAAATAAAATACAGGGTCATTACCGTGAAAGATATATCAATGGCAATTACTATTTCTGTCTTCAGAAATATATTTGGACCAAACTTTCATGCCACATGTGTACTTAGTCCCATATACCCATTCCTGTGTGCAGTGCATGGGGCTTTCAACAAGTCTTATATGCTATATAATAGACTTTCCTAATTTGTGCGCTTGTAAAATGGCACTTGGCCAGAATACTCCTCAGGAAGCAGAGCGTGGGAATCCAATGACAATGGTAATAAGAATCACAATGTAAAGCACTTAGAAAGACAGTATTAAACATTATACAAATGTAAAAACTACTATCATTGCCTAATCATTATTATTACTATTGCTTTTATGATTTATATTATCATCATTTATTATTATTTTTTTAGCATCATATTTACTGGTATTACTAATATTATCATCATTAATATTATTATCATAATTATTCTCATTATTATTATATTATTCTCATTATTATTATAATCATCAATATTATTACTATTCATATATTATTTATTTACTTTTTCTATTATCCTTATTATTATAAACTTACATTTGGTGGTGATGGTGGGAGAGGTGAGAGACAGGCCACAGAGGTGAAATCCATCTTAGGGAAAGGTCTCCTACTTGGAGGAGCACTAGGAGACTGAGTCTGGACACCAGACTGATGAGGATGATATGTTGGCACGGTAACGGGTTTGACCGCATCTCTTGGGGTCCTCTCCTTTGGTACCATTGTATCTCTGCCACCTCCATCCTCATCTGAAAGGAGAAATAAAAGGAGAGGATTTTTCATCAACGGATCATCTGTTACATACTACTACAATTACTACTACTTCTAAAAATAATAATAATAATAATAATAATAATAATAATAATAATGATAATAATGTAATAATAATAAAATTAAAAATAATAAAAATAACAATAACAATAATAATAATAATAATAACAAATGATAATAATAAAATAATTAAAATAATAATAATGATAATAACAACAACAACAACAACAATAATACTACTAATAATAAACATATACATGTAGGATATTCATATCGTGCACATATCCACCACGGGAGATGCTCAGGGCGCTCTAGCTAGGCCACCGATTTCGATGCTCACAGCATTAAAACAATTCCTTCCTGGTAATTACTCAGCTGTTAGAATGTTTTTTCTCAAAATCATTTAACAGGCAGCTGTAACATCTTTTCGGTCTTGAACATTCTATGGAAGTTCTGGATGAATGTGCGAAAACATGTTCTCCATCATTACAGTACCTAGAATATAACCACTTAAGAACATCAGGCCTCTGAGCTGTGCAATTATTAAAGGGGAAGTCCACCCTGATATGAATCAAGTTGACTTCCCCTTTAAATACACATATTTTGCTTACTCTTGAAGACAACGTTCAATATTTCATGACTTATTGCTTCTTCCGGGAAATCCTTCAATTTCCCATTGGAACGTGTCCAAAGACCACAACAATGTCATCTCCTCGTTTTGTCACATCTCTAATACGTGTGGAGTAATACAAAATGGGTATGTGTAAGTTGTACAAATGCTAAAACAATGGAAAATTGTGGTAACACTTAACGTATAATTGTTCCGCTCAGTTGAAATAGTTGATGAATAACCTGGACAACAGGCAAACAGACTTGTAGGCATGTACCAAATATACATGTAAATAGTAATAATATTTGCTGGATCTGCTTCGGGGGAATATTGAAAATATTGCCCTTGATTAATCAAAGAACCATATTGCCCTTGTTTTTGACTTGGGGCAATACATTTATGATTCTGTTGGAGGGCAATATTTTCTGATATCCCCCCCCTGTGGCCATGTAATATTTCATGAATATTACTAGAAATGAGTGCCTAGAATGAATCTTGTTTGTACCTTGGTCGCTTGAATCCGTCTCTTCCATGTACTCCTCTTCTTCTTCCTCTTTGTCGGATGATGAGCTGAATCCTTTCATCCTCGGGGCCTTGACACCGTGACGGGTCAGGAGATTGCACAGTTCTTTCATCTTTGTCTGGTTAATAGAATCACAAAGATGAAATGGTAATAAATAATGATAACAAAGAGGAGGAGGATGGTGATGATGATAATAAATGACATATCAAGTGATTGCAAAAACACTTTTTGTTATCTTTGTCTAGTCAACAGAATCACAAAGGTAAAATGGTAATAAATAATGGTAATAATGATGGTGATGATGATAATGATAAAGACACATCAGGAGATTGCACAATTCTTTTATCTTTGTCTGTTCAATAGAAAAGAAAACTGTACACCATCAGAAAGGCATTAATTTATATCAAATCTACATGTTTTTTTTCAGATTTTTTCTTTTTTTTAGAAGTCAAGTGTGGTACTATTTCTCAGAAATGCAGGAGCTTTGTTCCACATGCACGTAGCAGCGAATTGAATGGATTTGAATCCAACCCGTTTTGGGGATTTGAGAATAAAAAAGGAAGGAGCTGATGTAGATAATGAAACCCTTTCTGATTTTGCTTGTAGAGTTAGAACAGATTAGAAAGACATACCTTAGCTCTTTCAAACTTCATGTTCAGAGCGGCTTTGGACTTCCGGACTTGACTCATCTCTTTCCTCAACTTGCTGGTATCCTCTGTAAGTACAAGCAAGAGGTTAGTGATCATAAATAACTAATTTAAAGTGTAGCAATCACCTGAAAACTATAAGTTGTATACCTGTAGCTACAAACCTTAAAAAAAGGCATTCTATATAAAGTTAATGGTTAACGAGTATGAGGTGAATAAAGGATAAAATCAAATGGCGCGTACGGAATGCAAGTCTGACTTGGGTTCCATACGCCCTTTTCTACACGAGCGCGTCCGCAAGCGTAAACTAGTCTGCCCAACAAGCCATTTTACTGTTCACTGAAAGTATAGTTAAACTGCAATATTTCTTTCTAGAAGTAATATTTGAACTTTTTAAAGCTCACAATTGGAATACAATATAGTGACATGGAACCCCTCACATAAAAAGCAAACAGGTTTAAACCCAGACTTAAGTGTACCAATTGCTAAAAAGTATTAATTTTTTTCTGTATGTAAGCAATTCCTTGATGCGATACTACACTCAAAATAAGAGGTTCAGATTTCAATTCTATAAATAGAAACGTGTTGAGTAGACTACAGTTAAAGCTGCTTTAGCGACAACCTGTACAGAAAGATGACCTGTCTATAAAGCCACATATTTTATTTCCCTTGAATAGGGTTTCTCATTGAAACCTGTACTAAAGGAACCTGTACATGAAGACCACCTGCCTGTAAAGACCACATTTCATGTTTCCCTTGAGCGGTCTTTATATACAGGTTTTACTGTAGTTGATGCACCTCTACATGGTTGTGTAGAATATTAGCGAATCACCTTTACTACATGTATGTGAAATTGCTAATCACTATGATTACTTTCTGTCATACAAGCATTTGTCTGCAGTTTGTTCTTATTGTAAAAAATTTGTACAATTCAGCTAAAGAGCTGCAACACAGATTTTTACTAAGTATACTATTATGAACATTACAATTGCCAATTATTTATTAATAAGACTGCATTCAGTCTCAGGTCATGTTGCAGAGGGAAAGAAATTAACTTTTAAGGCATACACTCACCCTTTGCCTTTTCCAATGAAGTGGAAGCTTTCTTGGAGCTGACAAAAAAAAGAAGAGAAAATCATACAGAATTCATTTTATTCAATAATATAATATTGTACTAATTACTAGCATATTTTAAAACCGAATACTTGTCAAATAGCCTTGGGAAAAAGCACATTTAACATTAGAAAAACAATAACAACAACATTTATAATATTCATGTTCAATGATTGGAAAGCACAATTTTTTCATTTTTTTATGATGATGATTTTTTTTTTTAATGATGTAAAGCCTAATACACTAAAAATTTCAGTCTCTAATGGTACCTTTGTGGTGCAAAATTTTGATTCATTTACACATACAAAAATGGTGTCTTTTTGTGTGTTTTTGGCAGCGATAATAAGACTCCTGTCTTCTCGTTAATCTCCAGACACTTCATATAAAATTGTTGTTGATGTTTTTTATTCTATTTTTTATTGTAATTAGTTAGGTTTTTGTATAATTATATGTCCTTGTTTTTATGAAAGGGTTTAATAGATAAAAGAACTATACTGAACTGATGACATAAGTGGCTGGGGGACATATAATTAGTTTTAAAGAGAGATGGTCGTCAGTTTCCACGTGCAGAAGGTCATAATTCGCTGACTCCAGACTTGGTGGAGATATCATTTATGGGTGTACAAGTCTTGCACACAGCAAACCCGTAGTCCCATCAAGAAATATCCCCTAGTCTCTCAGAGAGTCTTCGGGCGAGGGAAATCTAAGATAATAACTTTACCATATGGGGGGATGGGTGGAAAATGCAGAGCATTACATAAGGTCTGTTGGTCATGAAACTCAAAGCTAATCTTAGTGATTGACAACACATGTTATTGGTAAACATCTGTTTTGGAGTAAATACCCAAATGGTGTCGGATTCCCCATGAGAGCCCATTACTATGCATCTTTAAGATTTTGTAAAAATGACCTTCATCCACCAATGAGCATCCAACCCGGATTGGAGGGGGACGCAGGTTCTCCAAGGGTACATGACCAATGGGTAGGGTGGGAGGGGGAGAGAGCTTAGGGTAGTCCAGGAGAGGTAGATACGCAGATTCTCACCTCTGTTTCATGGAATCCGTCTGAGACTTCAGCACGAGGATGTCCGACTCCAAGGTAGCTTTCTCTTCATCGCACACCTCAAGCTTACTCTCATACTGTCTGATCAGAGACTGAGAGGAGAAAATGGAAATCAAAGCATGTGTATACTTGTTGAAGTAAGCAACCAGGGGACCAACAGCTTTAAGTCCTCTCTGAGGGACTTGATAATGAGGATTAATATCTCACATGTTGTGAAGTAGTACCCGGATGATTTTGCCATTTGTGGTTTGGGGGGCACCAACGCGTAAAAAGGTGAATATGCGTTTAGAATTCGCAAAACATAAAACCTGTGCAAATATGATAGCTTATGTGGTATCCATCGCTTGCACTTTAAGCGAGAAAAAATATGTGAATGAACCATGTTGTTTCTGTCTCATATTAAACAGGATATATAGTTGGGTAAGGCTTTACCGGTTATTTCAGAGATTGTTTGTGTGGCATATATAGAGTTGATTTCTTTCTTCTTACCTCTTGAGCGCTGAGTTTATTGTGAAGAACCTCAAATTGTTTCTTGCTCTCCTGAGACTCCTGAAGAAATCGTTCTTTATCCTGTAACAAAGGTGACAATAGCAAATTAGACATTTTCTTCTATATCAGATAGCTCTTACAGATACAGAGTTGTGATTGGTCCAAAGCTTGTTGCGTGATATCGATTGAGAGGAGCGTGATTGGCATATTTTACCCCAATCATTTTTTGATGTTAATGAGTATATTTTTGCGTCATACCGTATCCAATTCACCCTGCATGCACTAGCGTGTACCCATTGTTTGCATTGTCTTAGCCGTGCGCATTACATGCAGAAGGCTGAATGGCTCAAGAAACAAACAAGGCATGAGATCGCAAATATCCTTGATTTTATATAACAAAGTGCAATCATGGTAATAAAGGCTATCTAATACAACAGATATTATATTGGAATTGTACAGTTACATCTGACATACTTATCAAGTATAAATATTGTTCTTTATCTATAGCTGTACTGAAATAAAGCAAAATTTAATGGATTTCTTGTGTATTTCAAATAACTATATGGCATTGTCGTATATTATTGATTAATGAAATCATTCTACGATCTATTCTGGTTCATGTTTTGGGGTCTCCTCCAAGGGCTGTATATTTCATTTCATCTCACTTCCTTTCACGCATTGCCCAAAGAGGGCCAAGAGAGCACCAATATATCCCCGCCAATTATAGGGTTAAAATGTACATGTATTGGGAGAAATCCAAGCTATTTCATCACACATTGTTCCAGAAATATTTATATTTTTAGCATCATTGTTCCATGACTTTCCATGACTCTTGACCTGATAAGTACCATTTTGGTATGGACTTGCCCATTTCACGCACAGATTAGAGCAAATCATTAGAGGCTCCTGACCAAACTGTTATACTGACCTTTTTCCATGGAATAATGTCTTTCAAGGTTGTGGCGAGCTGCTCCTCCAACACCTTACAATCCCTGTCAGGGTAAAAAACAAAACATAAATGTGACTGCATCTCCTTTATGCCTTCGCCCTAAATTTAGTATAGGAAATGAATGGAATTATTCTTGACGTATGACGATGAAAACAAAAAACTATAATCAAATGTCAACCGACGGCTCCTATAGTAATACCGTCACCATGTTTAGATATTGCGATAGCAAGACTAAAAACATTTAATTTCAGAAATTGACCTCCGTGACCTTTGACCTACTTACCTTAATTCTAATGAGACTGTCTTCCTATGGTGATACATACTTTCATCAAGTTTGAACCTCATATTTCTAGTGGTTTTTGAGATATTGCAATGGCAAGGCTAAAGCAATTTAAGAAATTGACCTTTGTGACCTTTGACCTATTAACCCAAAATCTGATCAGATAATCTTCCTATGGTGATACCTACCAACGCCAAGTTTGAGCCTCATATCTCTAGTGGTACTTGAGATATCGTGATAACAAGGCTAATATCTAGATTTCAGAAATTTACCTCAGTGACCTTTGACCTTTGAAGTAATAGCCCAAAATCTGATCAGATCATCTTCCTATGGTAATGCATATCATCACCAAGATTGAGCCTCACATCTTTTATACCTAAAACATAATGCCTCCAGTATAAATCATCACTACTGCTAAGATTTGGACAAAAACGCTCACATTAATAATTACAGGTACATGTATATGTACTGTACATTCAGACGTACATATAAGCACCCAAGCCTGAGACGTCATTGGTATTCTTATCAGCAGAATACAGTCCACATGTACTTCCTCATTCATTGCACTTAATTGATAGTCAATACAAGTTGAATTATCAATACAGCTCCAAACAAAGAAAAATTATCATGAATGAATGTTTATTTAGATTGGAGCAATTGAGCCAGGGACCTCGGTACTGCATGTACATTCAGTATCAATATACATGCACATGTAATACAACCTACTTCCCCTTTTGATTCATAGATAAATAAACTTCCCAGTGACTAATTTTTCTCATACCACTTAAAGATAAAGACCAGTTCTGGTCATGCGATTGCATTGTGAAAGAAACGTTGTGGAATCGATCAGAAAAAGGTTGATCATCTAGCATATAAGTATTGGTGTGTACTGCAAGGTTCTGGAATCATCAAAATGATAAGAAATTTGGCCCTGTATTGGTAAAGTTACAAGCACTGTACACAGAAAGATGTATATGGGACTACGCGACCACGTGCGCGATATCTATTTGGTCCCGATAGATATAATAATTAACCAAACATATCAATTAGTAGGCGGTTTCCCGGCAAAATTTGTATCATCACGTATTAGTCAAAACATATTCTTTCACATGATTGGTAATGAGAGCTTCCATTTTATTTTTTGAGAGAGGGGCGTTTCCAAAAATGGTCTTTACCTTTAAGGACGTTCCGCAGTAGTATTTGTGGGCACTTCGGCTGAGCATTTTTTTTACTTTGCACGATACCAGGAACTCCAGGCCTTGTGCATGGTGAACACAGCTAGCCCTACATAGCTAAGGTGCGCACAAACATTACTGGGGGTGTCCTTAATCCAAGCCAAAGGCTGTTCACATTATGACATGGTAAAACTGCAGTCTCAAGCCTCCCTTGGGGAGCATTCCAACCAATCGCCCATTTTTAGGAGGCATGCATGCTCCCAGAATGCAAGGAATAATTTACACTTGGGTTTGCTCCACTCAGATACTGCACAAACGTCCCTTATTATAAAATGCAATGTAAATCATGGAGCCTTGGTACACCCACCTGTACATGAATTGAGGAGGCAGAGGAGGAGGAGGAGAACAACAACAATAGGACCAAGAAGAACAACAAGACCAGGAAGAAGAAGAAGAAGAAGAAGAAGAAGAAGAAGAAGAAGAAGAAGAAGAAGAAGAAGAAGAAGAAGAAGAAGAAGAAGAAGAAGAAGAAGAAGAAGAAGAAGAAGAAGAAGAAGAAGAAGAAGAAGAAGAAGAAGAAGAAGAAGAAGAAGAAGAAAAGAAGAAGATGGAGAGGAAGAAGAAGGAGAAGAAGAAGGAGAAGGAGAAGAAGAAGAAGAAAAAGAATAAGAAGAAGAAGGAGAAGGCAAAGAAGGAGAAGAAAAAGGAGAAAAGAAGTAGAAGAAGAAGAAGAACAAGAAGGAGAAGGAGAAGAAGTAGAAGAAGCAGAATAACAAGAACAACAAGAACAAGAACAAGAAGAACAAGAACAAGAAAAAGAATAACAAGAACAAGAAGGAGAAGAAAAAGGAGAAAATAAGTAGAAGAAGAAGGAGAAGAAGAAGGAGAAGGAGAACAAGGAGAACAAGAACAAGAACAAGAAGGAGAAGAAGAAGCAGAAGAAGGAGAAGAAGAAGCAGTAGAAGCAGAATAACAAGAACAACAAGAACAAGAAAAAGAAGAACAAGAACAAGAAGGAGAAGAAAAAGGAGAAAATAAGTAGAAGAAGAAGAAGGAGAAGAAGAAGGGGAAGGAGAACAAGGAGAACAAGAACAAGAACAAGAACAAGAAGGAGAAGAAAAAGGAGAAAATAAGTAGAAGAAGAAGGAGAAGAAGAAGGAGAAGGAGAACAAGGAGAACAAGAACAAGAACAAGAAGGAGAAGAAGAAGCAGAAGAAGTAGAAGAAGCAGAAGAACAGGAACAAGAACAAGAACAAGAAAAAGAAGAACTGCAGATGTTTACTTTGTCATATGTGAACAAGCCTTAATCTAAGTCAAATTGAAAAAGTATCTTACCTCTTGGATTGAGCTAATCTTGCAGTCAGATTTTGAATGCTCTTTTGTTGCTCTTCGAATGGTGCAGTGGTGTTAAAGAAAATGATACAAGATATATACACAGTACATGTACCCCTGGTTAACTAAAACTTGCTTCAATAACAACAATGAAAGTAACAATATTAGTAGTAATAATAATAATAATAATAATAATGATACTACTGGTACTACTACTAGCACTACTAAGTACTTCTACTTCTATTACTACTACTATTACCACTATTAGTACTATATGTACTTCTAATAATAATAATAATAACTGTTTTATGTACATAGTGCTTCTCAGTATAAAGAAAAAATTACTAATTCAGTATACTGAATCAGTAATTCTTTACATTTCCAAACTATGAGGCATTATACCAACAACATATATCATTATTATTAGTAGTACTCGTAGTAATATTAGTACAGGATTCAGGTTAATGTTTATAAAGTGTTGCTATAAATGCATCCATGTTTACTTTATTGCATTCATTCAAACAAGAGAAATCTTTCGTTGACCTTGACTGTTTTCATATCAATTTCAATATTTCATAATATACTCCTATAAAAGCTTTAAACGGGAAATGTGATCTCTAAATTATTCTTCAGATTCAAAATTGATCATATCTAGTGATGTTTGCAGATACATGTATCATTTAGATTATATGAATACATTGAAAGGGACAATGCAATTCGCAAAAATTATACGATTGTCATCTGCAAGCTTCCTGGTTTCTAGTGCTACATTATTAGCCATATTTGTGATTTTTCGTTGAATGTCTACTACACAATAAGGAAAAGTCTCCATTTGCAATCTTTGAGAAAGATTGACTTTACTATTATTCTCAAAAAAATCTAAGCAAATTATGTGAATATTATTCAAAGGATATCTTGACATTTGCTCTGGTGTTTCTGGATAAGTGTGCTGTAAAGAAAAAAGAAGAAGAGGGATTAAACAACAAAAATTATCATCTGACAACTACTATAAAACCAGAAATTTTGCCACAAAACTTTTGCGTCACGAAACTTTCGCAAATTGTTTATGGGCAGCCACTTTCGTGGCAATAAACTTTCATGAATCGCAAAGAATCTAGTGTCAAATATGATCATTCATTTATTTCGCGGCCTGAAATTCGGCGAGCCAGAACCACTCGCAAAGTTCACCAACATTTCGTGCACATAAAAGTTCCTACTATTACCGGTAATACAGTACACAAATCGTTCTTTATAAAGAGAACGGTAAAAAAAACCATAATGGACATCTCTCTACGTATAAAGACCAACTGTTTACAGTGGCAAGGTTTAGTGCTTCCCTGTAGGAACAGAACTTGGACGTGCTGTGACACCTGTAAATAAAAAGAAAAAGGCCACATGTCTACAGAAGCCATCTTTCCTTTGGGAGGCCTTTGTTCAAAGCTTTAACTGTATGAAAATTCAGGGTGGTCCACAAACAAAAATTTCAAACATGTAAAATTGGAACTTGGAAGGAGTATGAACTCATTTGTGCAAAGCACAGTCTCTTGTGGCCGGATTCCAAGGCTTTTTAAAAAGGCTCTAGGGTTCTAATGCATGTATGCTCTCTGGTGCAATCTCAGCCATATTTTGGAGAATTTCAAAGACATTTTATGACTGATATTTCATAAATCAAATTAAATTTTGGTAGGTAAAGAATTTTAACCAAAACAAACATGTAATCTCAAAATTTAAACCTGCAGCTGTTACACGTTCAAACCCTTTGCTCACTACTAGGGCTGTGCATAACCGTGTAATGAGGTACTCAAGTACACTCCCAGCCTTGCCCGCGAATACTTGAATACTCGGACGCCATGTTTGTTTTTTTTAATATTTAAAAATAAAACTTAATACCTAGCTAGCCTTTATTTTGGTGATTTTACTCACACAAATAAGCCTGAGTCGGTACAGTCCCGACTGTTTTTTCGAAGCCGACGCTCCGATAAAAATAATACAAATAGATCTAGTCTAGATCTAGTCTAGATCTAGAATCTATGTCACCGAAGAAAAGGATTATGTCGCAATGCGGACTTTGGACTCGCGCAGCCATTGTTACCGAAGAAAATGATTATGTCGCAATGCGGACTTTGGACTAGGGCAGACATTGTCACCGAAGAAAAGGATTTTGTTGCAAAGCGGACTTTGGACTCGCGCAGCCATTGCTACCGAAGAAAAGGATTATGTCGCAATGCGGTCTTTGGACTCGCGCAGCCATTGTTACCGAAGGGAATTATGTCAGCGATTTGGAGGCCTAGCTACCTTGCTCAGAAAAGATCTGCTGCGTAATAAATCGACACTTTTTATCAAATCTCTTCCCTTCAAATTAGGAAGGTAGGTTAGCTTTAAATAGTATTCTTTATTCGCATTATGTTGAGACACAGAGATGGTTGTAAAACCACTGAAAAAATAGCAAAAAAAAAAAAAATGGCGGCCGAGTATTAGAGTACGAGAAATCGTACTCGAGTAGCTGTCAACAGTGCGAGTATTTGAGTATTCGACTACTCGTCGCAGCCCTACTCACTACCCAAATCATAAAAGTGGGAGGCATTACACATCATTAAAAATAAACGGGTCTTACAGAGATAATGTGGGAACACTACAGCCCATCCCAGTAAAAAAAATAATAAAAAAAAAATAAATAAATAAATAAAATATGACCAAATTCTATGCTTTACGACTATAATGACCTATTTTTCATAGAGTAGAATAAGAATACTACTACTACCATCAACAACAACAACAGCAATAGTAACTAGATGGAACTTTGACTGCGCGCAGTCGAAAATGATGCCTCCGCCATAGAGCGATTTTACAGACCAAAACGGAAGCAATTTTTAATATTCAAGTTTGATAGTAATCCATTAACAGGTTCTCAGAATATCGTGATTACAAGCTATTTTTCATATACATGGCTCTGCAAGATAAATTTCTGAGTTTGATAGTAATCCATCTGTCGGTTCTAATTATAATGCGTTCACAAGCTATTTATATGCATACATAATGAGCCCCATGACCATTGACCTCATGACCCTAAAATCTAATCAGTTCATTGGCTCTGCAAGATACATACATGTCTTGAGTTTGATGGTAATCCGTCCACCGGTTCTTGAGATAACGTGATCACGAGAACGGGACGTACGGACGTACGTACAGATGGACGGACAACCCGAAAACATAATGCCTCTGGCTACTTTGTAGCGGAGGCATAAATAAACTGTATTTCTGTAGTCCAAATGTACACTCACTCTGTCAGTATCATCTTTCTCTTGATATCTACAAAGAATGCTCTGTCCCTCTTGCAGTCTTCAAGCTCCTGTAAAAAAAAAAAATGTTACCAGTAGGTCTTAGTCCTGCCTTTCTCTTTATTTATTTTATTTTGTACTGAAAGACATCTAAGAATTTATAAATATTGATGAAACTCAAGGTTGCTTTGGCGACGGGGCGAATCAGAATTTGCAAGTAAGAGGATACCATAACTCATATATCCAATTGAAGAAAAGACCCTGATTTTATTTAAAGTTAAGAAAATAATGAAAACAAGATATTTTATGACAAACAGTTTTAAATTGTTAAATCAAATAATTATGTGATATGATTTGTATCACGGTGCTTGAAAATTGTAAATATCTAGAGAAATATCTGGGTCTGTGATACATGTAACAGACTGTTCCATCTTTGGCAACTTTTCTATGGTAGACTGATGTATGTTCAAATAATATTGATCTCAATTACTTGTTAAAGGTACTATGTCCCATTTGCAGGCCAAAAAATGAAAAGGTTAAATTCCAACGGCATTTGAAAGACAATACTAATTTAGAACTTCCCTAAAAAAAGGGGGGCTTGAAAATGTCTTTAAGTGGGAAAATAACGACTATTAGTTGTCGAATCGACTTAGGAGCTATAGAGCCAGTAAGTAATAGTCTGATTTTTCAGACCATTGTACCGAATGGTCGTACGTTTTATGCTGCGCAAAGATTCAATCAGTTTAATTTTGGCCATTACAAGAAGTGGGTTATTGATGTAGACAAATGCTCATGTACCCTTTACAGCTCATTTTATGTATGTTATTACCAAAGATGAAAAAGCCAGTCAGTCACTCAATAGTGTCTGACAGTGAAGTCTAGCAAGTAAACGGGTTTCCTTGCATAATTTGAATATTAGGACACTGCTAACGTTTAAATTTCACAGATAGGACATACATGACATATTCATAATTCCTGCAAAGTTCTACAGAATTTGATGTTGGCTGCAAAAGGGACATAGTATCTTTAAGGCATTAAAACTTGATGAGAACATTTTTTTGCTTGAATAATGCTTTTACATGTATATTTAATATCAATAAGAACTGATCAGTGAAATGAGATATGACAGGTTTGGAGTAGGACAAGTCTCTTGTTGGGGAAGTTTTTCGCTCGGCGTGGCAAAGACAGTTTTGTGAAACACTTACCGTAAATCTCCGTGTATAAGGCGCACTTTTTTGCCGCCGAAAAAAACTGAAAGTCGGGGGTGCGTCTTATACACAGGTACATTTTTTTTTTTTTTTTTTTAAAGTTTCGATCTGTGCCCCTCCACCTGGCACTATGCCTGGCAATGTCTCCCAGCTCAGTAATCGGTGTGTTGACTCACCACTCGGAAACTAGAACAACACTCAAATTTGTCTGTCATCTTGGTTTGAAAGTAATCTTTCTAATAGATGTCAGTATGTAGTTTATAATAATAATTCCTCCAATTTTTCTTCTATTACACATGGCATACCACAAGGTCCTATCCTAGGTCCTCTACTGTTTTTAATTTACATTAATGATCTTACACATTCTTCTAAAAAGCGACATTGTTACTATTATTTGTGACAAGTTCACAAGCACAAATCGGCACCTTCAATTGCACCTCGCAGTTAAATGAAAGTCCTTCCCCGCGTGGGTTTTTTAACACAGACCTGGCTTTTAAATCTTAAAAAAGGGGTGCGCCTTATACACAGGTGCGCCTTATACATGGAGATTTACGGTAGTGGACAAGTCGAGCGACAGTGTAAAGATGTCCTTGATCTTGTACTTAGGACGGTTATGACCACCTATATTGAAAGAACACATTTTTGTTGGTCTCCCTTGAGCAGAGTTTCACATTAAAACCCTTATTAAAGGAACCTGTATATATCTAGACCACCTGCTCATAATGACAGCTTTCATTGACTCCCTTGAGCGGTCTTTACTTACAGGTTTTCACAGTATCATTATTAATAAAAACCCCTTTGATGTAAGTCAAAGCTTGGTCAATACCTTCTGTATGACTGTGCAGTTGTGGCATCCAGGCACCTCTAATTCTGTCTGTACTCCTTCTGCAGAGAGGACAACATCCATCATGGCCGGTTCTGGAACTGGCTCATGGTGACGAGGTTCGGAGGCACCTACACATCCGGGCGATGTATCCATCTATCGAGCACAACGTGACCTGAAAAGGAGACAGTTTAAGCATTTTATTCCATTTGTCTTGATTCGAAGCACTCACATAAGCATGAAGCACAAGGTCTATCGATTATTAACCGACAGCAGTACAGTGTCTCTTTTTAGTCGCGTTATTTGTCCGCATTTATGAAGATATCCTCATTTATGCGGACGATCTTTATCCTTGGACCAGCGCCCAGGCCCTACTGCTAGCTTCTAGATCTAAGCCTTAAAACTAAAACTTAGACTTAGTCTAGATCGAACTTCTAAATCTAAGTCTTCAGATTTATGAAATATTGCATGTTCTTGGTTCTTGGTTCTTGGTTGGTTGGTCCTCCAAAATACTCGTCTGAGTTTTAACTGGAGGTGCGGGTAGGGTGTATTAATTTGTAGATGGGGGGACGTCAGGGCAATTTTGAATTTGACGGGGTCAGTGTGGCGGACAGTCTCCGGTTTAAGCTGGTTCCAATCACGCACTGTTCTCATGAAGAAGGAGTTCGCGAATGTGTCCGTTCTTGAGCGGGTCTGTTGGAATTGCCTGTTATGCCCTCTTCTTTCTCTGGTCATTTTAGGTTGGGTGTAGTCTTGATAGTCTACGTCCAGCTGCCCGTACATCCTTTTGTGGAGACAGGAGAGACGGTGTTGTTTGCGCCTTTCTTGCAAAGATGGCCAGTCTAGCGAGGAGAGGGTGATAGTTATGCTAGTTTCTCTACCGTAGGTGTTTGTCACGAATCTTGCAGCGCGTTTCTGAACTCTTTCAATGGACTTTATGTTTTTACTTGTGTGGGGATCCCAGGCTGCCGCACACATATATAGCTGCATCGCTATCCTGGCTGTGTATTAAAACCTGTTTTATTGATCTCAACATTTCAAACACCACTGTACAAAATTAAACTGATTTCATTCAAAATCGGTACTTTAGTGACAATTGATGACACCTAAATAGCAGTGAAATACAATTTTTTGAACTTACCGATGTTAAAAAGAATAATTTAAAAATTAAAATCGTGAGTCCACTGTCAAACTTGCTTACAGTTTTATCGGCATGATTGTGTGCATTTGTGTATTATAAGTCTATTGACTATTCACGTGAGAAATTGCTGCCTATTAGCACATGGTACAGCGCTAGAGGTCCATACGCAGTATTGACTCTCTTTGCCTTGCTGGAGTGGGCTGCCGTTGCGTAGTCGAGGTGGGGTCTAACTAACATTTTATATATTTTATATAATTTCTCCTCGACGTCTGGCTTAACATGATAGAAATTCCTAGGCACAAAGTTGACTACTCTAGAAGCTTTACCAGTTGCAAACTCCGTTTGTCTGTTCCAGCGCAGATCTTTCTGCCATTCTGGATGTAGAGGTTCCAGATCCCAAGATTCAAGAATGAAGATTATTTTGTCTCGTCTGTAATTTCTTAAAGTTCAAGGACTTCTTCAATTCAAAGTACCGTTTTAAATTAACCGTCCTGATACACAACCTTTACGGACACACAACTTCTGGGTAGATATAGAATCTTTAAAAAATAGTATAGTTAGTAGATCTACTACACAAGGCATAACAATGATATTGATAACACTTGACTAGTGAAGTAGAGACTCTTCGGATTAAACAACACGGTTTTAAACGTATGGGGCATGAGAACAAAAAATTATGGAAAAAGACGTTCATTCTTTTTTATTATTGAAGGTTTAAGGAGTAAAATATGTAATGACAGTTGGATGCTGACAAAATGATGATATTTCTGTACGGATATAATAAATATGACTTACTGATAAATGGAAAACACGGGTGAAAAAGCAGAAATTTTCTTGTATTGACCTCCAAAACAATATTTTGACTTTAGTGATATGTCAACACGTACACGCACGCGCGCGCCTGCATAATCGAATTAGGTCGTGGGCGCGCGTACGTACGCATTGAATTCAACCAGCCAAGTGAGGAGATATAACGTCATGCTTTTCACAACGCGTACGGCTCTTGGAGATCGCTAAAAATAATCCCAAATAGGCCTGATAAAATTACTCTCTTAGGCTCTATATCACTCCTAAGACTCTAAGAGCAATATATCGCTTTTAGGAACTGATTCACTAAGGCATTTGGGATTAATGCTAGTATTAAAATCGCTATTAAAGCCCAAGTCCACTCCAAAAATAACTTACTTTCAATCAATAGAACCAGAAAAATCAGACAAACCAATCAAAAAAAGTTTGAGCAAAATCGGATAACTAATAAGAAAGTTATGAATTTTTAATGACATGAAAAACTTTGAAAATCACTACACAAATTGGCAACTCACTCATGAGTCTGTGACGTATGGTCCTCACTATCCACTAATTATTTTCTTTATATTGATAATATAAATTTCCTATTTTCACCCTAAGAATCTTATTTCTTCACACCAGCATCCAAGTTAGATTGTTAGTAATATGTTTTTGTGTGGATGCACAAATAAAAAGTAATTTTGTCCAGTTAAATCATGAAAAATTGAATTTTGATAAACTATTTATATAAAAATCAATAATTATGAAATACAATATTCAGAAAATAGTATCAATTTTTCAAAATTCATAACAATTTTTGGGAAATGTCATGCATGCAATATGATACAAATCATATAACCTGGGCAAAGGCATGGGAAATCAAGTTTTGGGGGATAAAAAGGGAAATTAATGGGATTAAACTATATAAAGCAATTGATAAGTTGTGAGGACATGACGTCACAAACTGATAACCATCTTGGCAATTTGTGTTGTGATTCTCATTGTTCCATAGTTTTACATACTTTTTAAAAATTCATAATTTTCTTATTAGTTATCCGATTTTGTTCAACTGACTTTTTTTGATTGGTTTGTCTGATTTTTCTGCTGTTATTGAAAGTCAGTTATTTTTGGAGTGGACTTGCCCTTTAAGGCTAAGAGTGATCCGGATCGCTATTATATATAGCATTGCCTTTTGTTTAAAAAAGCTTCTTATAATTATGTTATACAATACAGGGCATAATAAAAAGAACCACTGCTGTTGCTTGGTCAGACAAAGCTCTGCGAATTATTCAAAAGGACATTGACCGACTCGACATACTTCCTATCCATTTTATGCCAGTCAATGGATATGTTCTACTCTGACTTCACAGTTTAATCAAAATGGCAGCTCCCACCAGAAAATGGCAAGAAAGGAAAGTGCACCTTTGGAGGGATCTTGTTTCCCACATAATCGAATAGAAGTAATTTAGAGATAGTTTTAACTGGCTCACACTTTGTAATAAGACTATCCGAAGTGTTATAGGGTTTCATTCTCATTTAAAGACCAATTTCACACAAAATATATTTGGAGCTGAATAAAGCAATAAAAAACAAGCATATATATATATATATATATATATATATATAACAGTGAAAATTTCATCTAAATCGAAAGTTACATATAAGAAAGTTACTGTATTTTGATGTTTTGCATTGTTTCATGAAACAGCGATATATTATGCAGAAGATGGCAAGCGCGTAGCTAGGATTTTATTTTAGCCGGGGGACGGGGAGGGGCAACTTGATTGCAGAGCGCGCGGGCGCCAAGCGCGGAAGCTTTGACGTTTCATTAAATTATTAGAGAAAGAAGACGATTCGTTGTACCGTTCTCATGTAACCAATAGCCTAAGCTTAACATATATTTCTACTCTTAACACATCAACTAAAATGACTGCCTGCAAATTATTAAAGACATTCATTGGTTTCCAGTTTTAAACAGAAAATGCTTGTAGAATATGACGGAAGCGAAATTAAATGTAATCATATATTATGTCTAAGAAAATAGTAACAGGGTCATTCGTTTTGTGTTATCAAGTAAGGGTATGCACTACATACATGTAGGTTGTTGTTGTTTTTCTTCAAAATTACTCTCATTGGAGTTCAATACTATATCTGAACATTTTAAAGGTATCCATACCATAAAACAAAAACAGTAATCAATCTTTCACTGAATGCAGATGGACCACAACTTTAACTCAATGAAGAGCTCTCTCATATTCCATTCAATTTCTAGAATTACAAATTTTAGATGTAGACTAAGACATGATACATCTGAGTGTGATGTACCAGGCCCATACAAACTAGGGGTTCGGGGGTTTAAACAAAAAAATGTTATTGTTTTTGTTATTTTGCTCAAGAGGTGGGAGGGGGTGTTGATTTAAAAAAATTGGTGCTCCATACCCCCTCCCGTTGAGCAAAAAAAAATAGTGCTCACTACCCCCTTGCTTATTCGCCGGCTGATTCGCCGCTAGATATTTTCTCACCAAAAAAAGTTGGCAACCCTAACAACCCCCCCCCCCTTAAAAAAAGCTTGTACGGGCTTGTGTGCATGTAGCCTACACCTGATAAAGCATACATTTAATTGAAAGTCTTTGTTTACAGACAGTGGGTTTTCATCAGCTATCTATCTATCAACTACCCAGGGGCGGATCCAGCCGGCGGCAAGGGAGGGGGCCGAAAAAGGGGCCCACTTCGTGCGAAAATTTGAAAACCGTGCCGACCGATTTTCCGCTCAGTGGGGGTAGTGAGCAAATCCGAAAATTAAAAGGGTGTTTTTACCTGTTTTTTCTAGGGGAGGGTCCCAGGCCCCCGGCCCCCCCCTGGATCCGCCACTGACCACTGCAACTACCTTCTCCCGGCTTGGAGGTTGATTTCAATATTTTTTTTCTACAAATCTCTGTTCTTTGCCATTCCAGTGCGCTCTTGCAGTGTTAGTCTACTCCAGGTCTTAAAGGCATAGGCCTAGACCAGTTTTGGAAACGCCTTTTTACCAATCATGTGAAAGAATATGTTTTGACTAATAGGCCTATACGTGATGATACAAAATAATTTTGCCGGGAAACCGCCTATACTAATTGATATATTTGGTAAATTATCATCGATCCGGCCTGGAAAGATATCGCGTAGTCCCATATAGGGCCTACATCTTTCTGTGTACAGTGCTTGTAACTTTACCAAGACTGGGCCAAATTTCTTATCATTTTGATGATTCCAGAACCTTGCAGTAGGCCTACACACCGATACTTATATGCTAGATGATCAACCTTTTCTGATCGATTCCACACAGTGACGTTTCTTTCACAATGCAATCGCATGACCAGAACTGGTATATACTTTGAATGTTCTCCTCACAGTTGGTTCTTGTCTGAATTTTCAAAAATAATATTTGATTCATTGTTATGCAGTGGCGTAATGAGCAAAAACGTTTGGGGATGGGGGGTGGGCAGAAGAAGAAAAAAAATCGCATCACCACCCGACTCTTACATGTTACATGCAGACCACGCGGAACGTTTTTCGGAGGGTGGGGCTAAAGTATTTACGATCAGGTAGAGTGGAGCGTAAATTGGCGTGGGGTCCAGGGGCATTACGGTCAGATTCAGAGGCCCGCCTTAGCTAGGGTCCCTAATAGGGTGCAGTGGGCAGAGCCCCCGGAAACTAGGGGATTATAATAAGGCATTTAATAACGGTCAAATGAGCATCCATGCAGGAGCCCGCCTTAGGGGCCTAGCTTGGTGGGGTTCAGGGGGCAGAGCACCTGGAAGCTCAGGGGTTTTAGGCATTTAATTACGGTTAGATGAGAATATTTTGATACCTTGTTTGTGACACTGGCAGGTCATTAATATTGGAGTGTGGTCCAGGGGGGAGCCCCCAGAAGCCCAGTGGTTTTAGGCATTAAATTACGGTCACATGAGCATCCGGGGGCCCGCCTTAGGGTCCTTGGTGGGATACAGGGGGCACAGCCCCCGCAAGCTCAGGGATTTTTGACATTTAATTACGGTCAGATGAGCATATTTTGATACCTCATATTCAGGGCTCAAATTAATTTTTTGTCCACGGGGGTTCTTCCCCCAAAAAAGAGCCCCCGTGAGCCTTCTCACGGGATCTATTTTAGTACTGACGGGGGCTCTTTTTTAAATACAAATTTCCATTGAATGGGTACTCATGATACTCTTCGCTATTTCATCATTATCAGGGACGTATCTAGCTTTTTGCTAAGGGGTTGACCCAATGACCATAAAAAGCAGTGCATGATAATGTCTTTTTAAATCAAGACAGTAACAGTTTTAAAGGGGGTTTGACCCAATGAATGACGATGCGGATAGATACTGTGTGGGTATGGTGACACAATGATGGCGTTTTTCTATGCACATCACATTTTCAATTGGCAGCCCAGGGGGGGGGGTTCCCGTAGCCAGATCCGCCACTGATTATGATTATGATTTATTTAAGTCGGCATTTCCCTCCTACAACTTTACAAGTTACAGAGGGGTTGCTGTCGACTTTCATCCCGAGATGACATTCTCTCCGTTTCTTCCCGTTCTGCAATCTGCACATCATTCAAAGCAACCTTATTACATTTTTCTTTAGTCTTTACTATATATCCTTAATTGCACAACATCTTTGGTCTTCCTCTTCTTCTCAATATTGATTTACTGGTCGAGGTTCATTATTTGCTGGTCTTTTGTAATTACCTGAGATTTCAGAACGAAACTTCTTCTCCATGCATATGGGCGGCAGCGTGCATGCACACCGGCCGGTACTATACCGGCGCCGTATAGCCGCTGTTGACGGTCGCACTGTACTGCACTGCGAGCTTCCGTTGTTTGTATCGGTTAATACAGTCACAGTGGAGATGGGAGATATAGCGCCATCTTGCGGCGAGCGAGAAATCCTGCACGCTAATCTAACTTCCATAGTTCTTTTTCATGGTTTGAAATACATTTCAAGTTGAAACTCAATATTGTGTGAAAGTTATAACAGAAAAGTTAATCTTTATTCTATAATTCCACGGGGGCGATTTTTAATTTTGCAATCGCCCCCGTGAGCAATCTGACGGAGGCGATAATGTAGCTCAAGGGGGCGAATCGCCCATCGCGCCCCGTGTATTTTGAGCCTTGCTCATATTTATTTATGTGACTGCCCCCAAGCCCCCTCCAACCCCCCAATAGGGCCCCCATAAGCACGCCAGTTATACAATATTTCGATTTTCTTTATAATTTTTTAAATAATTTTTTACGTATATCATGCATCATGCATGTGATAAATATATTGACGTTTAAATCAACCAATCGGCACCAAACAATCAGCATTCCATCAAAAGATTTCCATAATTGCTTGCGGGAAATATGTTAGTCATTATTTGCCACATCATTATGCCTTATTTCTTGTTTATTTCTGGTATGAGAGCGGGTTTGTATCTACATACTGGCTAGCAATTGCTACACTCTCAGCTGCTCAAAGTAGAATCCGTCTGGACCTCTGTGACGAACAGAACTTATCCGTAGAACTCGATAGTCATATTATTATGTATAGGTACGCATGATATGTTATGTCGAGCTGGACGAAAGGCGAACTACGCTGGGCTCGACTGATGGCTATAGAATTCAAAGCTCATTTCACAATTACATTTTTAAATAAAGGATAATATAAGATGCATATCTGTTGTTTCTTTTATAATCTTTTTAACACAGCTTTTGAAAATAAGAATATTGGACTAGGAATTTTGTTGGATCTATCGAAGGCATTTGACTCAATCAATCATGACATTTTGTTACGTAAGTTGAAATTTTACGGTATTAGAGGAATCTCTTTAGAATGGATACATAGCTATTTATTTAACAGAAAACAATTTATTTGTATAGATGGTGTTAACTCCACATTATTGACACTCACTGCAGGTGTTCCGTAAGGGTCAATTTTAGGCCCATCAATTTTTCTATTATATGTTAATGACATTCAATACGCAAGCCAAAACCTTTGCCCAATCATATTTGCAGATAACACAAACCTCTTTGTGTCAGGTAAAAACATCAATGAAATATCAACCATAATTACTTCAGAACTAGAAATTGAGCTGTGGTTTTTGGCTAACAAATTACTTATAAACTAAAAAAAAAATAATTATATGATATTTAAGCAGAAAAACAAAAAACTTTCAGATAAAATCTGTGACATTACAATTAATAACTATAATATATTACAAGTTTCTAATACTGTATTTCTTGGAGTGACACTTGATGAAAATCTTACTTGGGCTCCACATATCGACAATACCCGGCATAAGATCTCATGTGCAATAGGTGTACTATATAGAATACAACACTTCATTCCTCTGAATATATTGATTAATATCTATATATAATGCTATCATTCTTCCTCATCTAACCTATTGTACTTTGATATGGGGACATTGTGCAGAAACTTTACTGAATCAAGTTTATGTTTTACAGAAAAGAGCACTACGTGCAATTACAAACTCTCACCCCAAAACTCTGAACCGCTTTTTAGGAAATTAAATGTACTAACCATATTTCAAATGCACGAATTGGAATTTGGATCATTTATGTATATATAAGTATAATACTAATATGTTACCTTCCATTTTGGATAATATGTTTAAAATAACAAAGGATGTTCATTCACATTACACAAGAAATGCTAATGATTTATATATTCCATTGTTAAAATACCACACTTCACGTAAACCAGTAATATTCTGGAGTGATTACTTGGAATGCAATATCCACCGATATAAAAATGTGCCCATCTCTTGACCCATTCAAACAAAAATATAAACGTCATCTAATGAAGGAATTTCTTAAGGTCTGAATTAAGTTTAATTAGCCTGTACACATTTGTTCATGTACTACCCACTCTTTCTTTTCTCTTTACTACTTTGTATAATTATCTGCGGCCATTAGAGCCCGGCCTTTGAAAGGCCAATGGCCTCTGCTGGCTCCTCCATATTATTTGTATTTATATATTTTATTATATGAATAATATATTGTTGTATATTGTTGAATGTATTTTTTACGAGAATTGGGAAAAAATGAATGAATGAAAATAAACACATTCTTTGTCATGTTTCTTTGTCTTCTCCTTTTTCTCCCTACGTCATCTTACTTTTTTCTCTTCTCTCTTCTCTCTCTCTCTCTCTCTCTCTCTCTTTTGACCGGCATTTTTTCGGGGCGGCGACCCCACCGCCGCCCCCTGGCTACGCACCTGGAAGATGGGCGGTTTACAAATGAGTTAACCGATGACATCACACACTCTCTATTCCTTATGTATTTTATTATCTGAAATTTAAAATATTACAATTTGTTGAACCAATAATGTAAAACATGACTTGACTTCTCATGAAACATGTCAAATCATCATTACTGCAATTCACTCAGTTTTCTTCTAATGTTAGAACGAAATCAACATAGTAGGGGTGCGGCAAGCACAAGTATGGAAGCCCAATATAGTGCCACCATGTGAATTAAAATTTAAGAGGAATTATCTGGCGGCCGCCACTTAATTATCTGGCAGCTGCCAGATAATTAACTTAGTACAGGAGCGGTAGGCCCAGGGGTGTCGATTTGTATCCGTGGTTGGGGGGATGATAGGTGCCAAAATATTTTCGGCAATGGATCAAAGCAACCAGAGGTAGAAGCGTGTGGCAGGTTGCACCCCCTTCCTTTCAAGTTATTAACTTTTTCAAGTCACCCTCAATAAAGATAACATTTCAGAGAATATTAAGAGTGGTAATAAAATTAATAACATGCTAAATGTTAGTCCTGACTCTTGCCTGCAGTGTAGGCCTACCAGACTGATATCATCTATTTTTAAACGAAATTTAGACATTACCCAAAAAAATCCAATGGTGAGGGATATCAACTTGTGAAAGTATTATGTTACCAGTGGGCAAATGCATTAATAAGCAACCAGGAAAGGTTCATGTAGACAGAAAATTCTTTATTTCCTGGTGATAGAAACATACATTTTATGAATATTGATGTCTCCAAACAACATTCATCGTGAAAAACCCATTCCAATATTCTGTGTAAGGAGATCTAAAAAAACATAGTTCTCATTAGTAAATGAAAAACATATTGCTTTTGGTTCTTCATTTGACTCTCTTCCTTCTTTAATTAAACCAACTGAATCCTCTCTGCGGGAAACTCAATTCAATGAAACAGAATATCACTGATGCAAAATTTGGTTCTCAAAATGACAGAAAATTTCCACTCCTGATCTCATACAAACTGTCTGTTTCTTAAAAACATAATATAAAACTTACGTTCCAACTACCAAACAACAAACTTCCATTATCTCCTTCTTCACCCAGATATACTTATCATACGCTCTAAAATATAAGCATAATATTCCCCTAAGGCCCTGACCAGAGCACTATTTTTTCTTCAAAAACTATAACCTTAGATCTTAGAAGGTGCATCATTATTGGAAGGGTGTTTTAAACAAAACTTCAAACTTAATAACATTCTAACCTTCAAAAACACCTTAACGATCTTATGCCTGTTACGTTTGAATACAATACATAGGCATATCAGCTTTTCAATAAAACAAAAATAAGTTGTGACATAATAATCTTTCTCCAAAATATCGAACTGGAGTATTCTGTTGTATTACTTGTTTTAGAACATGTTGGGCCTGTCTCACATTGCCTTCCATCATTCCATGGCAATTTTCCATGTTTCTTTCAGCTTATTTCTCACTTCTTTTCCATCCACTCAACTAATTCCTGATCATGCATTAACCTCATACCTACCATCACCCATGCCTAAGCTTTTTAGGGAGGGGGTCCCGTAAAGTAATTTTGACATTGATAAACATGAGCAATATTTCATTGTAGGTATACTTTAAAGTCAACCTCTTTTTTCATCGCCCATTCACATCAGTTCCCTGAAGGAAATGCTGGAATATATGTCCCTCTTTCTCTTGTCTTTCTTCCTTTTCTCTTCCCCTTCCTTTTTTCTTCTGCCCGTTTCTTCCCCTTTTCCCTTTTTCCTAAGTAGCAAGCCCATATGGGGCCCATATGGGGATGATCTGGGCTATTAAATGGAACCCATATGTATTCCATATGGGTCCCAGATGGGAATGAGCTGGGCGTACACATATGGGTAGAATATGAATATGCCCATATGGGTAACACATGGGGAAAATCTGGGTTAACCCACATGGGATATATCTGGGTTAACCAATATGGGTACCAGATGGGATTAAGCTGGGCATACCCATTTGGGCCCAGTTTGGTATGGGTCCCATCTGGGTCCCATCTGTCTTATATGGGTTTACCCATATGGGTCCCAGACTCCCATATGCTTCTTGGGTGCAGATGCCTTAGGGCCCCAGATGGTTTTCCATATGGGCCCCATGTTTCAGAGAATATGGGACCCATGTGGGTCCCACATGGGCTTGCTACCTGGGTTATTATCCTCTCTGTCTCTCATTATCTCTCTCTCCCACTCTCTACTTCTTTTTTGCACTTTTGCGCTTAACATTTAGCTCGTTGCTTTTTAACGCTGCGGCTTTGCATTTGGCGCACTGCATTTCTATGATGCTGTTGATTGAATAAATTGAATAAATTCATCAATTCCTGATGAAGCCGTATGAGCGAGAATTCAATTTATTCTCATATACGGTTGTCTCATTTACTTCGTTTTCTATTTATATATGTATGTATTATGAAAATGAGATAGCAAAATGTAGTTGGTGGTCATCTTGCGAGTAATAACCATTAACTACTCTCATCGGGCTCTCATCATTAATTTTTCTCTTTTTTTTTTTTTGTTTTGATGGTGAATTATTGGGGGATGATTGTACAGGCCATCCCCACCTGAAATATTGGGGGATATATCCCCCCCCCCCGTGATCGACACCCACCGTAGGCCTATACACGGTATAGCCCTTTTAGGTATCATAATAGGACAGTTGATTACCGTACTATGGGCAATCAACCCGGCCCGGCCAATACCAGCGCAATTACCCCCTAGAACAATTACACCCCGTGGACAATTACCCCCGAGGACAATTACCCACCCACTGAACACTATCCTCTTGGACAATCACGCCCCTCCCCCCCCTCCCTCGAGGACGATTTTCCGGGGGTAATTGTCCCACTTGTAATAGGCCAGGGTGGTGAAATTGCCCAGGGCGTAATAATTGTCCTATATAGAACTTAAAAGGGCTATACCTGTACCGCTCAGGTTCGTACGCAGCAGGGGGGTTAAACCCCCCTCAAATTTGTGTATGTATGTGTTTCGGAGGAACCCCCCCCCCCTCACTTTTTTTTCAAGTGTAAAACAAATTAACAAAAAAGACTTTTTGTGTGTGTGCTAAAGGGTGAAAAACTGACCTTACCCCCCTCCCCACTGAACAAAATATAGCTTGGTATAATTTTCCAATTTGCGGGAAAAATTTTGTTTTACTCTTATACCCTCCCCCGCTTATTCAGCGGTCTTTGCGAAATTTTCGGCGCGATTTTCAAATTTTACCCCCCGTTGAAAAGAAATCCTGCGTACGCTACTGGTACCGCTCATGTACAATGTTAATCATGTGGCGGCCACAAGATAATTAAGTTGTGGCGCTAATTAATTCCCATTTGATTTTAATTCGCATGGTGGCACTATTGGGCTTCCGCGTAGCCTACAGAAAAGCTATGTGCCCGTACGGCCATGTATACGAGGGATGGAAAATAAATCCTCTTTGATTATGTTTGAATTGGGGTATCGCGAAACTCCTAAAAGGGTGCCGTGACTGAAGAAAAAAAGTTTGAAAAACGCTGATCTAATAGACTAAAGATTGCCCCCGCCTCCAGACTGTGCCCTTGCTACAACCAGGGGCGGCGATTTCTTTTCATGACCGGGGGGGCGAAATGCGAGGGACGAGCAAAACTTTTTTTTTGGGGAGAAGAAAAATCTAAATCACCCACACTTGTTATGTAACTGCATGTAACCACACGAAACGTTTTTCAAAGTGGGGGGGGGGGGGCTAAAGTAAGTATTTACGATCAGGTAGAGCAAAGCGAGCGAGGCAAGTGGAGCGTAACTTGGCGTGGGGTCCAGGGGCAAAGCCCTGGCGGGGGACAAGGGACGGAGCCCAATGAAGCTCAGGGGGTTCAGGCATTTAATTACGGTCAGATGAGCATCCAGGGCCCTCCCTTAGGGCCCCAGGTGGGGTCCAGGGGGTGGAGCCCCGGATGCTCAGAGGTTTTAGGCATTTAATTACGGTCAGATGGGCATATTTTGATACCTTATTTGTGACACTGGCATTAATTGGAGTTGGGTACAGGGGGCAGATACATGATTCAACATGGTGGCAGTTCACCTAACGGAAACTGTGTCTTGTGAATTTTGAGAATACCTGTAAATGATAGAAGCCTTGCATTACCAACGAAAAGGTTACGATTTAAGCAACCAGCCAGTGGTTTTACGTTCGTAGAAATGTAAAAATTATATGTTATATAAGTATTATCATTATTTAAGGAGCTGTAATGACCGTTACGGTAAATAATTATGGATATGTGTCAAACACAAACAATGAAACGCGAAAATATTAGGTTTTTGTTTCGATTCGTATCCGATTTGTTAACATATGATCAAACATTACTGTAGCAGTTTCTGTTTTAGTTTGTCTTTTAGCTCGTTTGTTATTTATTCATTAGTAGACTCTACATATTTATTTGTTATTTTTGCTACTCTCTGGGTATCAAAGCAAGGTACCAGATAGGATCTGGCAAACTAGAAATATACTCTGCTGAACTTCATCCACTCTCAATCGACCTTTGTATTTAGGCATTTGGTGGATTTCGACACCGCAATGTTTCCGTCCGAGGACTCAGCCAGGATATATTCAAAATGGCGCTAAATAAAAGATCCACTGTGGTTGGTCGCCTGTGGAAGAGGAGGTATGCAGTTCACGATCAGCCGTGACGTATATAGATGATGAAATTGATATTTGGAGTACGTACCTATAAGGACATACTCTGTCGGACTATTTGCCAATTACTACACTTCAATAAGAGCATGGCAGGGGTCCCCCACGAAGACCTAAATTTTGTGTCTTCTTGAATGAGTACAACAAATGAAATGATATATATATTTTTTATAATATTTTCAAACTGTGGCGTATTTGCATATAGTCTCATTCCATTACTTTTTTTCCAATTATGCTTTCTAAGTACTTTGGTGTATGTCAGACGCTTATATCCTGATGTCCTCCAAACAAACCCCATTCATGCCCAAACTATTGTCTCTCTGAATATACAGCTCACAAAGTTTATCTGCACAATTTAATTGTTTACTTTTATTTAAGTTGGCTTAAAAAATATAACTTAAGACCTGTGATTCTTTGCTCATGGGGTATAATTAGGGAATCATTGTATGACCATAGGCCATATTAATAATATCAATACAGTTCTTATATAGTACGTTATACCTTTAAAAAAGGTTTCAACACGCTATGATAGGGAAAAGAAGTGAAAAATAAAAAATAAAAAGCTGCGGGTAAAATATATTCGAATGATAAGTACAATTTTCAATTAATAAATTAAGTGAATATGTTTTCTGAGCAGATCAAAAATACTTGCCTTGAATTATGTGGGACACTATTCCATAGCTCAGGGGCGGCATGCTCCAACTCACATTCTCCATAACACTTTTGACCGCAGGTACAACATACAGGTCTTTCTGCAGTGACCTCAGATTTCTTACAAGTTTATTTTTTCATTACCTCTAAGAGATAAGATGGAGCCATGTTATGAAACCTTTGGAATGTAAGCAGCAATATTTAAAACTTGATACATGATTTGATCGTTAATAAGTGTAAATTGACAATATGAATTCATGCTATTTATGCTTTGATCGGAATGTTCCATGATGATGCATGATACGTGTATTCTTTGCTTCTAAGGGCGTACAATTCCTTCTGATTTTTTTTTTTTTTTTTGGGGCAATTCAATGTCATGTTTCGGTACTAAAGGTCTGGTAAAGGTTGGAATAGTTATACTGTTAGAGTGCCATTGAATACTGATACATCTATAAATGTAATCATTCATTCATTCGTTTATTTATTCTGTCTTCCATATACATGATAGTTTCTTCAGTACATAAAAACTGCTTTGCATTTTATTACAATTACAATGCAATGTTGAAACAATATACAAATTCAACAATAGCCCCATATTTAAATACTTAATAAAACAAATCAAGAACAAAATATAGATAAATATTACACGTGACGAAATCAGGCCAACCTAGAGTACAAAATTACTCAAAAACGACTTTGGAAAATCAACCTAAGGCAAATTCAATATCCTTGTCCATCAACGTTTGAAATGGGTGAACATAGCGATAACTTATTTTGCAATCTGAACATGATTTATATGGGATGAATACAATCGGCCCAGCAATACTTATTGGACCACGTATGTTTGCCAATGTTTATGCAGCCTCTATGGGTATAAATTGAGTTTTAGTACTTGTGATATTGGGCAAAGGCCAGTTTTGGAAACGCCCCTCTCTCAAAAATGAAATGGAAGCTCTCATTACCAATTATGTGCAAGAATATGCTTTGACTAATACGTGATGATACAAATTTTGCCGGGAAACCGCCTAATAATTGATATATTTGGTAAATTATTATATCTATTGGGACCAAATAGATATCGCGCACGTGGTCGCGTAGTCCCATATACATCTTTCTGTGTACAGTGTTTGTAACTTTACCAAGACTGGGCCAAATTTCTTATCATTTTGATGATTCCAGAACCTTGCAGTACACACCAATACTTATATGCTAGATGATCAACCTTTTCTGATCGATTCCACAACGTTTCTTTCACAATGTAATTACATGACCAGAACTGGTCTTTAACTTTAAAAGCGACCAAATTATGAGTTTATTGTCCCCAAATGAACACATTTTTATTCCCTATATAGTAGCACATGGTTCGGTATTGATGTGTTAGTGTTTAAACTATGGTGAATAGGCCCTACTTTAGATTTTGTAAATATATAAATATAATTTGTAATCTTCTCCATTCGGTTCTGAGAGCATGAATATCATCTTTTTCATTAAAAGTGTCATTAACTATAAAGACTAGATATTGAAATCACTTTTCAGTTATGTTAGGTTTGTCGGATTCTTCTTATATACTGTTCCTTTTATCCAGCCATGTTTGCTTCGAAGCAAAACGGAGAAATATGCCCAAATTTAGACATGCATGGATTTTTAACTCCCCCAGTTTCCATTTAATTTTAAATTAAAATCTGTTCCGCAAACATGATTTTGAGCGCCTATCACCCACGCTCTCCAGATTTCTTTCGTGTAAAACTGGTGTGCGTGACGAACATAACAAATTATTTCAATCAAGGTATTTTTTTTTCTTTTCGAAATTTTGTCAATTTGTTTTAGTGAAGATTTTATTGCCTGTTGCTAGACGAAGCTAATCAGTATTATACATTGCGTATCAAAAAGTATACCCAACTTTAATAGCTCATAATTAAAAAGTCATAATTAATGTGACCTATGAATATATTTTATGGAAGAGGATAAATTGTTTCTTGTCTAATGATACCTTATTCTTAATTTGTCTGCCTCGGATGAATTAGCACCAGGGTTTGTAATAAGTGCCGTCAAAATCTGTATTTACCAAGTTTATTCTGGTGCACCGAATATGGTTCAGACGAAATGCAAGCGTTACTTTGCTCTTAAATCCTTATAAATAAATCTGTTTCGTGCAACAGTGCTTCATTGTTTAAAGTGATCCAATGTTTCTAAGCTTTCACATGAAATCATTTCAATTCACAGGATCACCCTTTTTAACAGCCTTCTGACGTCTTGTCTCATGATAATATACAATCTCACTTGTCCATTGCACCACTTCACAGGCCTACGTTGAGTAAGGTGCATTATGTATTTGTCTCGAACCGTACATAAAATCTTGGAAGGTTTGCTAACCTCACGGAATCAGTAAATACAAGAATGAAAGTCATGATAACAATTCAAAAAGAAATTTACAGTAGACTTTCTTGAAGAAGATAAGTAGATAGCATCCATGCAAGTAATCTTTGTCCATTTTACCTTAAAAAAGCGATGCAAGAGAAGCCAAGATTGTGTCATCAAAGCAAAAAGAATATCATTAATTTCACTTGTTAATGAGCCTTTGCTTGAGTCTGAGTTGACCTATTTACCTTTACTATTCTTAGACACAAAATCAATACGAAAATGTTAACAATTGCTTTCGGATTGACATAACAATGCGTAAGGGCTTTTGACCCATATTCATTCCTTCAGTCTAAACTTGGTACAAGAGGGTTTTTTACAACTCCTTAAAAAAAATGCTACTCAGTCATTCGTGACAGCATATTATTGAATAAGTCATCATTAGACAGACTATTATTTACTCTTTAAAATGAAATATAATCGAAGGTTACACAGGTTATAACTTTTAAATGGGAATCTGCCAAACTTGGATATACTTTTTTTTATACGAACTGAATAATGTTTAATTCAATTAAGTAGGCGTGCGCGTGTTCGAGTGTGCGCGCGCGTGTGTGTTTGTGAGTGTGCGTGTGCGTGTGTTTGTGTGTGATTGCGTTTTTGGGGTTTTTTTTACAGATGTGTATCAATGACATATGATGATTAACATTTAGGACAGACTCAAGTTTTAATCCTGGGTCCGATAAGAGTCCGTTTGTAGGCTAACGCGTAACACGGACATGACCGCTAGTACTAGACCAACTAGCAATTTCCTAAAAGGTGGTAGGTTCATATTGGTTTGTCTTTCAAGGGAAGGTTCATTTTCCCTTTCTCATTGAAATATGTTCAATGCAATTTGAAATTGAATATTCAAATATGAAACAAAAAATGCCCCTCAGAGCAAGTCAGTGTGTTTGGTTGAGAAAGGGGTTCTATTGTCATTCGAAGAAGGAATCTTGTGGAATAATAAAGTCGGAGAATATGTTTTGAAAGAATTTAGAATAAATGAGATCCATGTAATGTCAATATTCCAGATGTTGTGTATTTCGCATCATGTATACTGTAGTGAAAAAAACAATTTAATTTATAACAAAAGGGCCTAAGTGTGATTGAAAAAGATCTTTAAAATAGAAAATACCATGCGATATTCAACCGCATGTGTTTTTGTGTTAATGACTTAAAAGAATAGTTTATGAACAAAAGAACAACCTGATAGAGTAGTAGAGTAGAGGAGCATCATAACATCTATATCAGTTTATAATGTTTTTCTTGAATTATTTTACGTCACCCTGAATGCCCCGTAACTTGAACCAAGCCTTTATTCATTTATATTTTTTTTGGTTGGGGGGGGGGGTTGTGAGATTACCGAACATATTTGTAATATTAAGCAATATAGTGATTTTATTTTAATATGGTGTTTCAAAAAAACAAATTTTCTTATTTTCTACCCCAACCTATACCAAATTCGAAACATCATCGGCTTAGCAGTACAAAATCGGCTTTTAGGTTAGTGTATAAATATGTTACACAGCTTGAATGTCGCTGGTATCTTATTTTAGAGTATACCAGAGCCTTAATCCATGTCATAAAAAATGATTAATAAGTACATATATCTGTAATATTTTGTACGGGGGACGGAGCAATCTAATGTGATCAAGTGACAACAACTAAACTATGGAAATACGGATCCGTGTGTATTTTACCATATATATATATATATATATATATAATATGTATGCCTAGATATACTTTGTCTAGTTCTGATATTATTTTACTAAATGTAGAACACTGCAGAAATAAAAAATGTTTCTGTAACATTCAGGTTTTTCAATCTATTTATTACCAGCTTAAAGGTAAAGACCAGTTTTGGAAACGCCCCCATTTCAAAAAAATGAAATAGAAGCTCTTATTACCAATCATGTGAAGAATATGTTTTGACTAATACGTGATGATACAAATTTTGCGGGGAAACCACCTACTAATTGATATATTTGGTGAATTAGTATATCTATCTGGCCCGGATAGATATAGGGTAGTCCCATATACATCTTTCTGTGTACAGTGCTTGTAACTTTACCAAGACTCGGCCAAATTTCTTATCATTTTGATGATTCCAGAACCTTGCAGTAGACACCAATACTTATATGCTAGTTAATCAAACCTTTCTGATCGATTCCACAACGTTTATTTCACAATGCAATCGCATGACCAGAACTGGTCTATACCCCTAACGGTTAAAATCCCTCTTTAATAGGTTCAAGTATAGCATACCATACCTAAATGCATAAATGTAGTTCGGTATTCACGTTTTAGGGTTTTCACTTATTTCATGAATTACATTATGATACATATATGAAATCTTGTTAACATAAGATGGTGGACCTGAATATCAGGTAAAGTGTCATAAACAGAAGCCAAAATATTGTTTCCATTTTGCACTTCAGTTTTATGTTTGAGATTTCTCGTATAATTTATTGGAGCGAGGAATGTTTGTATCAAAGCGGAATGAAGTAGTACCCAAATTTGGACATGCTTACACTTCAAAAAAGTTTCCATTGTAATTTTACTCTAAAGAATCGATTCGACAAACATGTTTTTGAGCATTCAAAGCACCCACGCTCCTGAGGTAAATATCAGTGACCATAACACGATTGTTTTTAATGTAAACCTACCAGCGTGAACAGCATTACAACAGAATTCAATCAAGGTACGTTTCCCTTTCAGAAAGTTCTTGATAAATGTGTTTTTCTTTGTTCTTTTACCCTTGTTACAAGCCCGGCCATATGAAATATCTTATTCACCGACGATACTGGGACATGATATAAAGAGTGTGCCAGTCCGCATATCATGGTATGACTAATGGGAATCTGACATAGATTTGTGTGGTTTTCAGGCAAAGTCACTTTTTTCTCTTTCTCTCTCCCTCTCTCTCTCTCTCTCTATTGTGTTATAAAATCCAGGGTCCAGGAGTAAACCCATATCGTTTACATAATATGAAATAAGAAGAAGAACAACCCCAAAAAAACACTACATACACAATCAGTTTCATAACACAATGTTTTTTAATTTAGAGAAGAAAATTCGCTAGGCTGCGAGCAAGGTTACTTGAATAGAATTGTCAAATGTTGGGTGATGATTTTTTTGTTATTCAAATTTAAAATAGAGAGCCTCCTTCCTACATGATATAATAATGAAATATTTATTTCATAGCTATATACTAATTTTAAAGAATATTAAAATAATCCGACAGAAAATATAACAGAAAACCCATATTATGTTTTTTTTTCGATATTTGTCTTCAAACACATTTGGGGGGGGGGGGTAAATCTTTGCAGAAGTGTGTCTCAAATGACATCCTCTTTCACATTATGATACAATTTAAGTTAAATTTTGCCTTCAAATGTTTTACAAATTTAGGGCTCTAAACACTTTATAGGGGGTTTAAGCACTGTCTTAAATTGATTTCACCCTACCGCTACAAGTCAAAAAAGTAATGCCCGCAATGTCATTGGCAGACGTAAATATAATAATGGGTCTTGCAGAAACTTCCATCTTGAAAAGAATGTCAAAATGACGTATGGATTCGCTGATTGTTTGCTTGGCATGGTGTGTTTGGAACAGCAAACATAACAAATTTCCCGTATAAACTTCTAACCGCCCACCCACACATTCTCCTTTTTGCTTTATCGTTATTTTGTATATTTTTTCAATAATAGAACAATATAAATAATTTTAATTTCGATAAAAAAGATTCAAGATACATTTGGGTACCTCGCTGTCTGATAGAAAGACTTCCGGTCACCTCGTTGCCCACATAATGGTAGTATTCAGGCAATTGGCTGCCTGAAATCATTCTGTTTCTAAATGTTGCGAACGAGCGAAGAGAGCGAAGACGAAAGACTCATAAGTATCTTAAAATAACATACTCCCGCGGTTTCTAACTCTCGCTTTACATGAAATCGACGTTTTTCCATCAATGCTTTTGTTAATATAACCTTATTAATCTCGTGGCACTCCTAGAGATGTCTTGCGTCACCCCGTTTGAAAAACTCTGTACTAGATTGTCAACATTTTAGAGAGCAGATAGACCAGGCTGGCCTGGCTGGGAGGAAATAATAAATGGGCAATTTTTATTTTTATAACGAAACAACAACAAAAATCACAAAAAATTACATTTTTACAACCAATATCAAAACAATATATGTATATATCATTCAAAAACGTGCTTCAACATAAGCCATCTTAAAATAAACTCTCTTTTTTCTCCAATTATAACAACATAAATGTACTACTCATACTTAAAATGTGTTTTATTTTATTTTTTATTTCATGAAAAACGGGAAATGTCTTATTATTAAATATAATCACGATTTACCATAAAATATCTTATGAAGACAAAAGTATTGAATAAAATATGCCATATCTTTAAAACACATGTAAATAAATGTCTCCTTGCGCAACACCAATATAAGGAGAAATAATGTATATACATGTATGTATAATATAAGCCGTAAATCCTAAAAAGCATAGACTTATCGAACAATGCACCATAAATATAAGAAAGGAGAAGAATATACCAAGAAAGGTAAAGAAAATTAAATAAAGAGAAAGCGATTTGGAGTAAAAAGGTTAAAAACGTATTGCATTCAGCAATAGTGTACATGTATAACTTAGCTATTGAACAGTTACTCCACATACTATCTTCACTATAACATTACAAGATTTGATCGGAAATAACAAAGTATTTTCTTTTTTAAGAACTAGAATGAAGAGAAAGATCGACATCGGGGAACAAGGGGGCATCCGCTTCGACCTTCCAGGCAGATTTCCGACCAAGAAAAAAAAATTCAATTAGCAGGTGAGGGATTCTTTTTGAAAAAAAACAATCGTGTACGATTTCTCTTGGAAACGCACGAAATTATTATTCTGTCTTCTTTATTTAGGGTAGTCTATTCAGTACATAACAAATTCCATTACGAGAGAGTCCTGTATTGCATAATACAACCAAAATACAATATGAAACAATAGACAACTTTAAATAATAAATAGTAAAATTGTACAATACATAATAAAACAAAGCAAGATATAGGCTGATAATGGAAACAAGTATTAAGACCTTTGATCACGATACACAATTTAGCTAAAAAGATACTTTTGATGATAAAGATGAAATACCACAAACGCTCAGTATTTCGTGATCAGTATTCCTTCTCTATTCCTTCCCTATTAGCATTTCAGCATATCAGTGTGGCCATAATTACATGACTATAGGTCGTACCCCTCGCCCTCCCCCACCCCCGGATAATTTATTGATTTGTTTATTTAACATATTTATGCAGGATTAAAAAAGCAACAATCGAATCAGCAAAGCTGTTTTACATCGATGTCCTGTTAACATAATTAAACATTTCCAACTCTAACCAAAGGGATTCTTTTCATTACATCAATCAAAATACTAAATAAGGCTTTTAATGGAGAACAAAATGATATTAGGATAAATTCTTTTAGGTATTAGGATAAAATATTATACATGAAAAAGCATCTTCAATACAATATACAATAAAGACATATATATAAATATACTACATAAAATGGCATCTAAAAAAAAAACTGCAACTTTGATCAACGATTATCATGATTATCAGGTACGGCGGGCCAGGACATGTAAAACTGAATTATTTTGTTATTTTAACAAAATGTGCGTTTATAACTACTTTTGAACGAGGAAAGAGTATGTTGATTTTGCGTTTCATTTGGGAGAGAATTCCATGTTTTCGGGCCTGAATATCTAAAAGATTGCTTTAGTAGGTTAGTATTAGGTTTTGGTAAGACCACATTGAGTGAGTCAGAAATGAAGGGTTGAAACCATGTCAATCACAGAACATTTCAATTTCATTTCATAGTCCTACTGGAGCATTACCATGTATACATCGCAGGGGCGGATCCAGCCGGCAGCAAGGGAGGGGGCCTAAAAAGGGGCCCACTTCGTGCGAAAATTTGAAAATCATGCCGGTGGATTTTTCGCTCAGTGGGGGTGGGGTGGGGGGGGGGTGTAGTGAGCAAAAAAAACAACTTTGGCACCCGAATTTTTTTTTTCAACATTTGTATAACCCATGTTCCCACCGTCACCCCTTGGGCGCCAGGGGTAGTGAGCACAATTTTTTTGGGGGGCACCCGAAAGGGTGATTTTTTTTTTCCACCGCCACCCCCCCCCCCTTGGGCGCCAGGGGAGGGGCCCCATCTTTTTTCAAAAAAAGGGTCTTTTTACCTGTTTTTTTGCTAGGGAGGCCCGGGCGACCCGGCCCCCTGGATCTGCCACTGATACATCGACACATAAGCATATTTAATAAAATAATCTCTTCTCGTTTCAAAATTTTGACATTTCAAATCTTTAAAAAGTTTAGAGACGCTGATTTCGCGTGAACCAAATTGGCGATGAATATAATTACGGTATTTTAATGAACAGTTTCCCCAAACTGAGCATGCATTATCAATACATGGTTGAATGGTTGCTTTATATAAAGTATTAAGTAAGGAGGTATTTAGCGTGTTACACAATCTTCGTAATAAGAAAAGTTTACATACAAGGCTTTTACACAACTGTTTGACATGTTCATGCCAGGTCAAATGACAATAAAAATTGACAACTAGATATTTAGCCGAATCAACCTGTTTTTGTTTGGTGCCATTTAAAAAATCGTTTAGTTCATTATGGTTGCAATAAGCTCTCGAGAATACAACCAAAACTTGAGTTTTATCAATATCAATCTTGAATCTGTTATTATACCATTTTTCTAATTCGTTGATGTAAATCTGTAATCTAGACTCAGCTTGCTAAATATATTACTCATTGCGGATGTAGTATCGAAAATAATATCGTTAGTGGTATTCGTTTGTCTCGCAATGTGGTCAATAAGGGATCTAAAAGATCACGACGTTTCGTGCGCCGCTGCAACACTTCGTCAGGTGATAACAACTAATGTAAGCAAGCGTGTTTTATACTCTACGGGAGGACCGGCGCGGCGGTCAATAATTCGATCGATAATTGGAACAATAACGCACAAGGCCGTATGGTCGACGCACACGGTGCTCGACCAATCAGCAGGCCGCTGGTTCGGCTTGCCTGCTGGGCGGAAGCAATAGGCCTTGTGCGTTATTGTTCCAATTATCGATCGAATTATTGACCGCCGCGCCGGTCCTCCCGTAGAGTATAAAATACGCTTGCTTACATTAGTCTTTATCACCTGACGAAGTGTTGCACGAAACGTCGTGATCTTCTAGATCCCTTATTGACCACATTGCGAGACAAACGAATATCACTAGCGATATTATTTTCGATAGACTCAGCTTCATTCACAGTTTCACCAGTAGTATACATTGCTACATAATCTGCAAAAATACTACATGAGTCAGCATTTTCACTTTGAATAATGTCATTAATATAAAGAAGGAAAAAGGTGGGGCCAAGTACCCCACCCTGAGGTATTCCGATCGTTACTTCACCTGGTTTTGACAGTTTACCATTTAGGCTGACAGCTTTTTTTCTTCCACTTAAATAGCTTTTCTTCCATTTAAATCCCTTGTTTGTTGTTGATTTTCGCATAACATTATTCCAAACAGTCGTAACTTTTTAAAAACTAGAAAAACAAACCGATGGAATGATGCTCACAGTAATCTTTTAAGTTCTTGGAATAGAGCGATTTAAGCTTTTCTGTTTCTTTCCCAAATAATGAAATAAGCCATTTGGAGTAATATCCCTCTTCCTCCCCGTAACGCGAAATACTGCATTAAAATGTGTTTTTCCCTGCTTAACTTTGTGGATCGCAGTACTCAGTTAGCTCTGGTGCTTTATCCCTCATGAAACCTAGGTCTGAAATATGCCACTGAAGATCGAGTAGGCATCACACAGCAATTACAGAAAGTAAACGTTCGAGAGACAGAGGGAAACAAGTGTAAATTTACAGGCAAAGAGGAACGACAAAAGAACAATGTAATTGTATTGTTGTCGGTTTCTTTTTATTTATTATCTTGTATTTGATCATTATATTTCATTATTGTTTATATATTTATTTATTTTATTTGTATACCTTTTTAAATCAACAAAAGCTAATGTTTTATTTTTTAAACAATAATCAGGCCAATACATGTATTTCATTGATGCCTTATATTTTTTTGTTTAAACAAGAAACGAAAGACAATAAGAACAATAATGTCTTTAGTAGCATCTGTATCCGCCAGCTTGCGGCTCGTGGCGCTCAATCCAAAATTTAGAACACTAATATTCGATTAATGTTTATTCATACCATGTGGTTGCTTGGTCCCTAGAAGTAACATTATGTCCTGCTCTATCTTCCGTATATTCTTATTTGATGTGTTGGGACCGAACGATCTTATCACGCACACTTCAAAGTCTGTATTAATAGTATGTTGACAAAAGTTAAAATGCTCGGCGACAGAAGATTTTGGTGCCTTTTCCTCTATATCTCTCAAATGCTGAGCAATTCTTTCACTCAGTATCTGTGTCGTTTGACCAACGTATGGTTTCTTGCATCTCTTGCAATTGATGTAGTATATGACATTTCTAGACTTGCATGTGAAATTGCCCTCAACATTCACAGTATATCCATTAGGACCAGTCACAGTGGAGACGTCTGTTACCAGATCGCATGTCTTGCATACACGTCCTCGCTTGCCACGTGACGGCTTGCATCCAGGTTCTGGCTTGTCAGGTTTCGGCGTACAACGTGTTGTTCCTCCTCCTCCATTTGTGGGTTGGGAGGAGCCTGGAAGGGAAGATGTACTTGAGCTTGTAGCTCCTTGCGGAGAGTTTGATGGAGGTTCAGAATAAGATTGTGACGGGTCGCTTGAGTTAATTTCATCAGGGACTGAGGTCCGAACAGGGGGAGACTGCTCTGCGGATGGAAGTGAAGAGGTCGTTCAGGATCATTGTCTCCATTGTCTGTGATATTAAAGCCCAAGTCCACTCCAAAAATAACTTACTTTCAATAGAACCAGAAAAATCAGACAAACCAATTAAAAAAAAGTTTGAGCAAAATCGAAAGTTATGAATTTTTAATGACATGAAAAACTTTGAAAATCACTACACAAACACAGACTCATGAGTCTGTAACGTATGGTCCTCACTATCCAATAATTATTTTCTTTATATTGATAATATAAATTTCCTATTTCCACCCTAAGAATCTTATTTCTTCACACCAGCATCCAAGTTAGATTGTTAGTAATATGTTTTTGTGTGGATGCACAAATAAAGAGTAATTTTGTCCAGTTAAATCATGAAAAATTGAATTTTGATAAACTATTTATATAAAAATCAATAATTATGAAATACAATATTCAGAAAATAGTATCAATTCTTCAAAATTCATAAAAGTTTTTGGGAAATGTCATGCACGCAATATGATACAAATCATATAACCTGGGCAAAGGCATGGGGAAATCAAGTTTTGGGGGATAAAAAGGGAAATTAATGGGATTAAACTATATAAAGCAATTGATAAGTTGTGAGGACATGACGTCACAAACTGATAACCATCTTGGCAATTTGTGTTGTGATTCTCATTGTTCCATAGTTTTACATACTTTTTCAAAAATTCATAACTTTCTTATTAGTTATCCGATTTTGCTCAAACTTTTTTTGATTGGTTTGTCTGATTTTTCTGCTTTTATTGAAATTAAGTTATTTTTGGAGTGGACTTGCCCTTTAAGGACCGCATTCAGCTCTTCGGAGAGCAAATTTACATCAGACTTGCCACAATTCTCCAGGAAACCTCGCCTGGATTTAGCGCGACTATGCATTGAACTTAAGGTGTAATGCCTGGAATCCAACTGTTGATTCTGCAATAAAATCAGTATATAGAAAAGGAAATTAGGAGTTGGCTTAGAAAACTATACTGTACGATGCTCAAGCCCATGCTCAAGGAGGTCCAGGCTCGCCTAGAATCTTCTTGAATTAACCAATCAAATTCAAATGGAAAATCTATGACAGTTTTATTGTCAAATTTGTTTCTCTTTTTTCTTCTTCAATTCCTTAAAGTGATTTATTCAGTTTTGTTTTCTTGTTCGGGCGGAGTGCAGGGGGGTTATTTCTCTACTTGAAATCGTGAACTCAAATAAGTAGACCTTTTTCTTTATTTGTTTGGAGGAGGGGGGCAACGATTAGGCCTATATATATATATATATATGTGGAATATGTTCGTGTTTTTGTAGCTGTTTTCCTTAACCCCTAACATTTGTGAGCGGCCTGATTTAATGTCCAACTGTGCTCTCTATCCATGAAGGATCGAGATTTTGATAATAATAATAATAATAATTATTATTATTATTATTAAGGCGCTTACAGTATTATTATGTCAGAGTCTTTTCGAAATTGCACGTGTCCCCCGGCCACCCCCACGACCCAATCCTTAGATAATCCTGCATCCGTCCCTAAATTACATCGTCATTTAAAAAAAAGTTATTCGTTTAATCATTTTTTCCCTTCATTATAATTATCATTTTGTACAGGCCTATTGATCTGTGCATTGACATCGAGTTAACATAGGTCAACGTATTTATAGTATAGTTCTCTGAATGTTATACATGTATTTAAATTTAAACAAAAATCATAGAAACATTTATTTGGTTTAAGCTTAATTTAATTCGCGGCTATCGGAGTACTAAATCACACAACCATTGTGATCGACGCGAACATGATCACCCCGCACTTTTGACAGTACAGACGATCACCTTGCAGAAAAGATCCATGTTGTTTTTGTTGAATGATCAGATGGACGGATAAATAAGAGATCGTTGTAGACAATGTTGATGACTAAGTGGCCATCTAGAGAGTGCTTTATTCTGGTATTCCTCCGCCAATCGCGGCCTCGTTACACACATCAATTAACTATTGGTGCAGTTGTGTATATAGAACCACAACATCCCCCTTCTTTCAATGACAAGTTGATGCTGCTCTCATTAACTACCTTTCATATTTAATAGGCACTTTACATGACGGAAATGAACCACTAAAACTTTAACACAATTTTGAAAGTTCAACAAGAGGAAAGGTTGACAGAATTCCTCATACCAGACGGTTATTTCTATCTACATGTCATCATGCTTTATACATTGAGCACTTCTCAAAAGAATTATCATTTTGGGCACTTACCCTGCTAACAGAAGTCCCCGAGCACTGAGTGCAGACCATGTCATGGCCGACATCATCATGCAAACCATTTTTCTCGAGACAGCTCCTACAGTACGTGTAGTGTACACATGCAATTGCAATGTCCTCTTCAAAAATATTGTCGCAGAGTTGGCACACAAGCCTATGTAAAAACTTTGTTGCTATCTCGTCTTCTGCGTGTACCTTAGGTATTTGTTCTCTATCTTCTTCTGCGTGTCCCTCAGATGCCTCAGCCATTGGAACGCCGGTTCGTGGTTTCGTACCAAAAAAAGAATTTTTATCTTGATAATCACATTTAGGAAAATATATCGCGGTTTAGTCTTACGTATATGCCCTAAAAATCAGTACATGTATTCAGATTGATATCCGTCATTATGTACCCATGCATGAGGCTACTATAATTTTATGAGAGACTCGACGATAGCATATCCAGGCAACGCCTCTATCGAGCACGAACACGTGATCCATTTTGACGCTTCTCATTGGCTACATTCTTGAACACATTTGATAAAGAAGATCAATTATTATCATTATTATTATTATCCTGAACCATACGGACGCACTCGTGACTAGTGCTCTTTAGTTGGCCTGGCTGGGGTGTTAAAGATAAAGTTGAGTTCTGGTCATGGGTTTGCATTGTGAAAGAAATGGTGTGGAATCGATCAGAAAAAGTTGATCATATAGCATATAAGTTTTGGTGTGTACTGCAAAGTTCTGGAACCATCAACATGATAAGTATGTGGCACAGTCTTGGTAAAAGTAACATGCAATGTACACAGAAAGATGTATATGGGACTACACAAACATGTGTCATAAAAATGAGGCCCACATTTTTAAGCTGTTACACGTCATATTTAGAATATGAAGCCATTTGAAGAGCCTTGTTTTTCGGGGAACATATTTTCTCTGATGTTCTTCCACACTTGCATAGTAACAATAAAAACGCTCACAAAATATTTTTCACCTCTCCCCAGAACTCGACCTTCTCTTTAAATATTTATAACTAAAACGGTTTCGTGTGAACGTAGAGTGTAGCTATATTCATGAAGGCTGGTACATACATTTAGATCAGTGGCGTATCCAGACCTTAATTAGACTCGGGAGGGGCAACATCTCTGCTTACGATCATCCATACACTTCAACGAGCAAACAACTTTTAGAGGGCCCTTGTTTGAGAATGGGTAGTAGTTTTTTGCATTTCAATAAAGCAATCTTAGATGTATTGACCCAAAAAAAAAAAAAAAAAAAAAATGATTGTGGCTGCAATTTTTTTCCATGAGGACGGGGCAAAATTGTCCCTTTGCCCCTCCTTCAAATACGCGACTGATTTAGATCATTGGCTAAATCAATGTAAAGACCTTCAAAGCCAATATGATATATATATATATATATAGGCCTATATTAGAAGAAAGTCTATATTTCTGCCCGTTTTTTTGTAGAAAATACAAATACAAGAAAAAGTGATGCTCCGCACACGAAGAAATTGTTTTACAAATTTTCGCCCTTCGGGTTTGTCAAGTGATAATTTTATTTGACTTTGAATAATATTATTGTTATGCTTCCAGATATGCGCATCCTATCCCCATAAAATGCGGCAAGGAGAGGGGGACACGAATACAAACGCCACAAAGCAATAGAAGGCAGAAAGTACAAAAAAGCGCATATGAAAGAGGTATGTAATAATACATAATACATCATAAAAAAACCAAAGGAAGACAGAGAAGGAAAGTTCAGGAGAAAGGACGTGAATAAACACGTCAGTAAGGGAGGATGAAAACATATAAGACAGAGCGAGAGAGAGGGAGAGAAAGCCAAGATATAGACAAAAGTCAAGAACTGGAAAATGAGTGGAAAGTGATATTGAGTCCATCAGACTGTAAGCAGCCCGATGGACTATATATTTATATATATTTATATATATATATATATATGCTTATATTTCAATTAAATTTGTATAAACAAAATACGATCAGGCTACGCTGTAGCTACACTAATAAAATAAGTGAATGAACAAATCAATTGATAAATAGGTAAATGAATTAATAATCAACTAGATAAATTATCAAATGACCACCCCCAACCTTTCAATGATTCTTTTTTTTTTTTTTTTTTTACTTGAGCCTGAAATTATCATGTACATTACTAAAGCAGGGGGAGCGGGATATTATGACTGACGTGAAGATCAAAATCAAGAAAATTCCCGCCCCGCCACGACGAAACTTCCCCCTTCCTCAAAAGTGCCCTTTCCAAATGGACAAATGCATCGACATCGAATCAGTTTCGTATGTGGGAACCCTTTGTGAAATCATTGCTCTTCCATGTACTGAGCTATCATTACGTCAACATGCAGGAACATTGCAGTAAAATGTATCAAAAGAGGGCGGACGTTCCGTTGCATGATTCGCAAATTAGGAGATATCATTTTCTTCAGGAAACTTTTAGTACAAACGCCAACAGTGTGTGCCCAGTCGGCGTCAAGTCTGTGACCAGTTGGCGACCAGTTGGCGACCAGTCCGTGACCAGCCGCTGTTAGTTCGCGAAGCTACTTAAGAGCGGCTTCCCATCACTTATCCATTTTGTATGAGTTGATAACAGGTCTACAATCGATCGGCGTCAACCGATCAGCAACCGGCGACTCATGGCCGAGTAATAAATCTTCCAAATTTCGGCATTTTATAATCAGGCAGTGGTTGACTGGTTGTCGGTGGCTGCGGCTCTTTGCAAATGTCGCCCATCTCTAGTGTGACTAAGTAAACTAAGTTCATGATCAGCCATGACGTATACAGATGATGAAAGGGATATTTGGAGTACGTACCTATAAGGACATATTCTGTCGGACTATTTGCCAATTACCACAATTCAATAAGAACATGGCAAGGTTCCCTCACGAAGACCTAAATTATTTTAAAAAACGGCTTAAATACAAATAATGAAATACAGATCAGAATATACAAAATCATTGATGGTATATGGTTAATTTTTGAAATTTCATTTTTCTTACTATTTGCCATCTTCCAATTAAGAGCTGTCACTAAATAACTACATGTATATGTATATTGTATATATATATATATATATATATATATGTGTGTGTGTGTGTGTGTGTGTATTACCTGCGCATCATTTTCGAAATATCTGTTCCCTTTTTGCGTTTATGTTTTATAAATGTGGGTTTACTAGTCGTTACGCCCATATCACTTTTTTTTGCACATTCTTTTATTGTATTCAAGAGGTAATCGTATTTTGTAGCAGCTGTCTCAAATCATTTTGTATTACGCCATTGAAGATTTGTGGTCCTTGAAACAACCGATCTGTCCCAGATTAATTTGCAGGCACAAACCATTGTAACAGTGTCTGCATTATGAGACTATTCCGACGCCACACGACATAAACACTGTACTTTTGCTGCTCCGGGCATAGCCAGTAACTGACAACGCTAGTCTTTGCTGAATACCTTACGAATTGCGGTCAAAGTGTCAAATTGGAGTCTGTGCCTGCCGAATAGTGTGAGATGTTCAGGGAATGTCTCTTTATTCAATGTATTCTGCCATGAAGGTCAAGTCTGCAAGTAAAAAGGAAAAGGCTTTTTTTAGAGTATCATTCTGACTTTGGCGTAAGAGATGAAGATGAATTATTATGGAATTCAAAAAGTTATTGAATATTAATGATCCATCCTCCATTTCATCTTGTCTTCTGAGAAGAAACAATGTTCCGGTTCTGTTTTGGAACATGTGGCAATTATCGTTTTAAATATGAAGAATCACACTGTGTGGTTCTTCTTTTACATACTGATTTGCATTATAGTCATATTAAAAGTTAGATTCCCATTTTCCGTTAAATTCTTTTGATTTCTATGGTTAATGGTCATTGTGATTCCCGTTCTTTGCTGCTCTATAGGATTTATATTGCTGCTTCTGGTGATTTCTCGCAGTCGATGGCATAACAGTAGGCGACAAATGCATGGGTATGAACATGTTGGTTTTTTTTGGTTAAAAAGTTTTCACAAAATGTTTTGTCCTTGTTCAGTATTCCGTTTAAATTATTAGTCTAGAACAATCTGACAATAATTAGTAGCTGATCTAGGATTTTGAGACCGGGACGGGGGGGCATAGTCAACAAAAATTCTCTGACAAGAACAAAAATGGGTTATCACATTTGATTAAGGTGCAGTCGTGATGAAATTACTTCCGGAGGTACTATTAAGCTTTTGTTTTTGTGGAGACCGCCTCCTATTTCCAGGATTTACTACGGACACTCAATACAACTCTTTGTTTACATATATATATATATATATACAGTATATATAATGGAATGATATAATAGAATAATGAAATAAATTATAATACCAATCATAACAATAGTAATCATTTAGTGGTACTGATAATGAATATGATAATGATAATAAAAATTATAATAATAATAATTATTATACAAGTGATAATGATGATAATGATGATGATTATGGTGATAATGTTAATGATATTGTTATCTTTACCAGGGGTAACCTTATAAATTAAAAAGTTTTCACAAAATGTTTTGTCCTTGTTCAGTATTCCGTTTAAATTATTAGTCTAGAACAATCTGACAATAATTACTACGGACACTCAATACAACTCTTTGTTTTTATATATATATATATATACAGTATATATAATGGAATGATATAATAGAATAATGAAAATAAATCAGACGTTAAAAGATGGGAGTCGCTGCTACCTTGTTTGGCGTTCAACAATAAGGGGAAAGAGCAATGTCGATCTGGCGCTGCTCAGTGGCTGCCGGGCTCACGATCAATTGGGCACAAAGAATTTCCATTTTCGGTTTAATAAAATTTGGAGTGGACTATAACAGATTATTATTAAAAAAAATTATTTAAAAAAATAATACCAATCATAACAATAGTAATCATTTAGAGATATTGATAATGAATATGATGATACAAATAATAATAATTAAATAATGATAAAAGTGATAATGATGATGATGATGATGATGATTATGGTGATAATGATAATGATATTTTCTTCTTTACAGGGGTAGCCTTATTAATTCTCACTGTTTTGGCGTTATTATTTTACAGCATATGGTCTAAAGACAGCTGCACACATGAAGTAGATAAATTATCGAAAGATATTCAATTAGAATCATATATCAAGGAGAAATAGCTTACTTATTCTTCGATCGGATATTTGAAAAGATTTTTCAACAGGTAATTGAGGAGCTTGAACATGAATGAGAAAGCATTATAAACTGAAACCTGATAAACATGATTCAATTATCACAGACAGTTGAGATTCCTACTTGTTTTCCTTTCTCTTCAACACCTGCAGGCCTATGAGGTGATGGAGACCAAACGTGTAAACAAAGGGCCAGTGGGTTCATACCTATTACCCAGCACAGTAACACCCAGTGGTGATGCCCTAAGCAGTGTCTGCAGCCATCCGCAAAGACCTCCCAGCGTTGACGGGGCGTTGCCTCCTGACGACCAAGGTTACATCCCAAAGGACACCAACCATTCTGAAGGAATATACATGACCCATCTACGTCATGGTCCTAACCGGGAAGCTGAGGGTAGGATCGCCTGCGAAAGTAGAGAAACTGACTTGGAAACCTGTCCTGCCGCAATTGACAGTAAACCTGACGATACCAACAAAGACGACGACGATGATGACGACCAGTGTGTACGATACGTAAACCGTCGGTGAGGGCGATGTTATCCGCCATGAATATTTGGAACCGATTGGTCAGGCACCTAGGTTAATTGAGACTGCACTCTGATGTGATTTTGTTTGCGTGCTATTGGTGGAGGTGTCATGGTATAGTGGTTCATTCGGTTGACTCTCAAAACAAGGGTTGAGAGTTCGAATCCCACCCCGGCACTAATACCCTTTGCCCATCTCCGCCAAGTTGTAAATGGGTGAAATTGCTGGGGTATTAATAAGATCAAATCCCTCAGGAAGAACAGCATTCATGATGAGACTTCCCTTGGTTAACAAAATTATTATCATCATCATAACTGGATCAATGAAAATAGCCACCTAAATTGCAGATATAATTATAGGAAGAAAATTCTGTAGCCCTTATTATGGTAAATACAAGTACACCGTTCCTTTGTTGCCAGTTTTAGAAGAAAGCAAAGTAATTCGATTTTGAAACTATACGATTCAAGACACCACGAGATGTAAAGTCAACAAAAGAAACGCAGGGGGAGATGGTCTTACTGCACTCGTCTCCACGTGGCCTCTAGAGATCTTCCTCAGACTGAACACCTAAGCTATTTTGGTGGATGAATGTCATGCGTCGAATATCCGCCTGATTTCTGGGGATGTTAAAATGCACGGTTCTGGTGTAAATAGTGGGAGTGGGAAAGTGGAAGTGCAAATTTGTTTACACATATCTATTTATATTTTTATTATGACCTCTTTTGCGAATACAATGTTCGCAATACATATGATTTATATTGCAATCGCTTATGACATGCATTATAAAAAACATGTAATTTAATGAGTATAACTATTGAAACACCTACGTCCCCAGGAGGACCCGGCCATCAAAAAAGAAGGGAAGGGGGTTGATGACCCTGTTATTTCTTTCCTGTCACATGAAATACACAACTTACACATTTTATTTTCATTGATTTCGCAATTAGTGTTTCTATCCTCTCAAGAAACTAAAGGAAATTTTGAAATATAATAATGGATATATTTTATGTCAAGTCGCTTTTACATATCTGTTTATCATAATATTGTAGGGCTTAAATTGAACACTAAATCACCCTAACTCTTTTCTTTAAAAAAAAAAAAGAAGAAGAAAATAAAAACACCAGACTGATGAAAACGCATGATCCCTATGCTATTGGAATTGATCCTCAGAAACAGTTGAGCACACCCTCCCCTCCCCTCCCATTTCAGAAACCGTTCGCCATGCATACATTGACTTAATGTTGAGTGTTGCCAAGGCATTCTAAAAACCGGGACTAAAAAGGCTGAAATTCAAAAGTAAATATGTAAAGCATCACAAAGAATTTAAAGCGAAAGCAAGATTTGTTTAGAATGATATTGGTCGGGGACATAAGAAACGAGGAGACACTTTCAAAATATATTTTGGACATTGGATATTTGCACGCATTTAATTGCTATGGGTTCGTCATGTTCCCTTGTGTTCGAGGTGGAAATAATTGAATATCTGTATTATTACATACACCACGCATCAAATGCATTGCCTTTCGCGTTTGCTGTTCTCTAGTCATTGTCAGATGTTTGACTTAATCCGTGGTGTACTCAACTCCATACCAGAATTTCTTACAGACTTTGGATGTTTATATGTATTTGACTCCTAGGCGTCGTTACAGGGGAGCATTGGGGCTACCTTCTCTCCCTCCCCCAATTGAGTGGTGAAAAAAAAATTATCAAGCGAAAGAAGCGAGAACAGAGGGAAAGGAAACGGAAGAAGGAAACATGCGGAGGAAAGGAGACGTCTGCACCACCTCTTACCCCTTTCACTAACGTTGTAAATCCGCATTTCATTTCAGAGTTAGACCAGAGCCCCCCGTCGTTTCATTTCCCCCTTAACGGGTCTATTCACGCTACGCCACTCAATCGACTGCTCATCATTTGTCACGGTTCCTTGTGTTCGAGGATAAAAAAGGAATTGTATCCATACCACCGCTGTACAAATGCTTTGCCTTTCACATACTAATGTTTTAGTCTGATCCTTGCCAAACAATTATATTAGTGATTGTCACAAAGTGACTGGGATTTAGCCCAGGCAATAATTATTTCTAGTATTTGACCCAGGGAATAGTTATGCCTAACAAGACCAGGGAACAATAGGCTCTCAAGCTAGAGTGCACGTTTCCAATGGGAGAGCTATGTGTGTGATGTGTGCTTTTCCATGGGAGAGTTACGTGTGTGATGTGTGCTTTTCAGGGATACCTTAGGCAAGGAGCTATACGTGTACTAGGTGACGTGTAGGGTGCATGAGTTATGTGCAGTGGAGAACGAATTTAGCACTGGTCAAGGAAGGACCTATTTGCTGAGTGCATGTGAGAGGAGCTAGCTAGGATGCGCAGCAATTATCTAATGTTGGTGCCATCTTGGAAATCAGGGCAAGCAGGCCAGGAGAAGACTCCTCTACAGCTCCCAATTTGTCTTTGACACCTGCAAGTGACATTTGTTGTATTCTTTTTCATCTCTGTATCTATGTTTTCTTGTGTATGGTAGTTTCACAATATAGGGCGCGGCATAGGTAGGGAAAGGCTACATAAGTAATAGGGGTTAAGTGTATTTAGAGAAAGCTAAGCATTTTAGTATTGTGCCATCAAAGCATTGAAATCAATCATTTTTTGGAGCATTTTTATGTAGGCTAAAAGAAGCAGTTATATTGGGTTTTTCTTTTGTAAAATGGAAAGAAAGATATGTACTTTACCAAATTATCGTGCATTTATTTATCAGAAGTTAGTAATTGGAATTGAAGATGTTTAATACTATTTTCCCTGCAAAAAGGGGATGTAATTTGTATAGCGCTTTAATAGCCTTGAGAAGTATTACATGTGGGTATGAAATACGGTGGATTATTTTGATGTATAACATTACCATTTTGAGTGTGTTTCCTGATCGACTCATGTGGATATCATTGTCGTTTCGGTGGTAGGTAGGAAGATGTTAATAAGTATATTTTTTCCGATACATGAAAGCAGCCATGTTCGTATAATTTATGATTATATTTTATATATTGGATATACATGTATGCTATGACCATTGGGTTGCATGTATTGATTTAACAGCAGTCACAGACGAGCTGGGTTTATACGTCTACTAGACGATTTTGGACTTCGAGTGAATTACGACTTCAGAGTACTCGTTATACACCGCTTTCTACGATGATTCAGTCAGCTGATCTCAACTTCGGAGAACGGATACACGTTGAAGCGGTTAGACGGCTCCAACTTCTTGCTACGGTTATTACTTCGTTCAGTACAGTATCGCTACAGACAAATGTCATATCGGGTACCCGTGGACATTCTATCGCGAGTCTACGCACGAGTGCTTAGACGAGACGTCAGCACATAGCGACAAACTTCATGAGACTTTCACCCGCGAATGTTGAGTATCGCTTATTTCTGGAACAGTTAATTAGCAGATATTACCAATGCGGAAGCATTTACATTTGTACCATATTAATTATTGGTGAGCTCACGTAAGACTTGCAGTACTGCACCAAAATGGGTAATACTTTTGCTTAGAAATATCGTATGATTGTGGGAATATTTTGCTTTAAGGTAAAAGACACGTGATGCTATTTTCATTGTTTTAATTATCCCTAGGATATACCTGTAGACTACACGTCTTGGAAAGCGCAGGTGGATTGTTGGTTTTTGCTAATGTCAGTGATAAAGTGTGGTTATAAGATGTAACTATACAGAAGAATGAAATTTGTGTTTTTCTTTGTGTGTTAAAGTCATAACCAACCCCTATACAAACGGAACTAGATCCTATCGCCATACATAGCAAAGTACAGTGCTTGGATCTGACAATTTGGCGACCACGAAGGGACTCTCTTTTTTGATAGGGTCAGGTAAAATTGTATAGGAGTTTGTGTTGAATGTAGAGTTTGCAAACTGAATTAACTTGTTTGTAATTTATTTCCTTCCCTATAGAAAGGAAAAGTGCATGTTAAGGATACTCGAGCTAAGAGGAGTTCTTCACCTACGGCCAGTGCCCGCGGCACCTGTACACTCATTTGATAGGACGGTAAGTGCGCTTCAGTATAATTAGTATGGATCGCGAGAAATTCATAGAACAAGGGAAAGTTTTTGGCTTAAGTGGGAATGATCTGAAGGGGTATGTGGATGAGTGTGTGAATAAAGCAAGGGATAAAAGGGCTTAAGCTAGAGCTTCTGTGAGTGAAGCTAGAAGGCTAGAGTCAGAGGTAATTGCACAACAGATTATATTAGAGGAGTTTAGGAGAGATGCAGGTAATACTTCGCAATCAGGATTCCTCCTATCCCACCTTTTCAGGATGGGAATGGTGATATTGATAGCTATCTATGTCGTTTTGAAAGACATGCCTGTAGTGTAGGATGGAACACTGATGTTTGGGCCTTAGCATTGTCTGCTTTGTTGACAGGGAAAGCACTTCAGATTATTTCACGACTTACATTCTCTGAGGCTAAGAATTATAATGCAGTAAAGACCGCCTTATTGAAGGGTTATGATTTAACGGAGGAGGGATATAGGTTGAAGTTTCGGCATGCAAAAATCCAATCGGGAGAAACTTATATTCAATTTGCATCTAGATTTGAAAAAATACTTTGATAGATGGCTAGAATTTAGTCCCTATGATAGCGGTATGGATGGGGTCAAGAGTTTCATACTACAGGAACAAGTGTTAGATACAGGCTACAGAGAGTTGTTAATGTTCATTAAGGAACGACAACCTTCGAGTTTGCAGGATCTTTTAATCCTTGCAGATCAGTATAGAGATGCTCACTCAGACCCACGGATACGCAGAATGAGGGATAGACCATCTACAGAAGCCCAGCAGTCTGAAGGGAGCAGTTCAAAGAGTCGTGGACGGGAGAGTCAGTCTTTCGGCGGCAAGACCATACCTGCCACGTTTGCAAGAAAGTTGGACATCTTTCTTGGAACTGTCCCCAAAGGAAGAGACCAGGAAAAGGAGCAAGCATGAGTGTTGGCAGACCTAGCAGCGGACCAGCCGTTACGGGAACATACAACGTCGAGTCAGGATCGATTGGTTTGAATGGCCGCTTGTCTGCAGAGAACAATGAAGGTATGTGTATCATCGTAAACAAATCTCCAGTTATAGAGCGGAATCTCACTGAAGATGGAATGGGGGTCAAGTTGGCCGGAGGAGAGATCTTGCCACTACTTTCTGCAGCGGCATGTGGAATACAAGAGGACGGTTTAAAAGTCTGCAAGGGCCTCGTGAATGGTGCATTAGTAGATATGCTACGAGACACAGGCTGTTCCACGGTGGTGGTGCGAAGAGATTTGGTGCGAGAAGACCAACTTTACAAGGAAAAGAAAATTTGTGTTCTTATTGATAGAACTGTGAGATCTTTTCAAGTTGCATTTTTACAGATAGATACACCATACTACACAGGCGAAGCGGAGGCCCTGTGTGTTATGAATCCATTGTACGACTTAGTACTTGGACAAGTGTCAGGCGTTAGGGAATCGGACGACCCTGACCCTGACTGGAGACCACGGTATCATCATGCGAATGCAGTGGAAACCCGGGAACAGAAGAGGCAAGCAGCACGGACCAGGCCACCCCTTCATGTGCCCAAGCCATTCGATGATGCCGTGACTGTCGAAGATTTGATCAAAGCTCAGGCGGAGGATGAATCTTTGTCCACAGCAAGGAAGTATGCAGATACCGGAGAAAAGAAGATAAGTCGGCAAGGGAATTCTTCTCAGTTTCTCTATAGCAAGGGGGTGCTGTACAGAGAATATGTAGACACACAACCTGGAGATGACACTGTCTTGTAAGTAGTGGTGCCTGCCAAGTTCAGAGAACAGGTACTGAGACTGGCTCATGAGTCTATGCTAGGTGGACACTTTGGCGCGAAGAAGACTTGTGAGAAGATACTTATGCATTTCTTTTGGCCGGGTATGCATGCGGATGTTAATCGTCACTGCCGGTCATGTGAACCGTGTCAGCGGACTATGCCCAAGGGTAGGGTGACTAAGGTTCCCCTTGGTTCAACCCCTCTGATTGACGAGCCAGATGGACTATAGGATAGACATGGATGGAAAGACCAAAACTTTCCATGCCAATCTCCTGAAGAAATTCTTCAGGAGGGAAGAGCATGCTGGCGTTTTGGATGTGGCATGTACGTCAGTTGTCGATGATAGCCTGGAAGGGGAAGAAGAGGATGGTGAAGAGAAACCAGCTGTGCTCAGGGATCTACTCCAGCTCCCATCCCTTACCCAGTCAGAAACCATTGATGATGTACAGATCAGCCCCATTTGACCCAAGATCAGCATGATGAAGTTGACGCCCTTTCCTCGGGAGAATGAAGACACAATGACTGATTTACCAGGATGGACCAACCTTGGGAAACATGACATAAAGCTGATTGATAAAGAGTCCATCAAGTGTAAACCTTATCCGTTACCCCATGCGCTACGGGAGGAAGTAAAGAAAGAGGTTCGTAAGATGATAGATCTGGGGGGTGATTCACTAACTGGGAACGATATCGTTCCTAAGAGCAATTTTTGGGATTGATTTCAATCCCAGCTTAAAATCGATTCTACCTGACTGGTTCACTAAATCGCTTTTAGGCTGGGATCAATCCCAGCGTGAATAATCATGCGCGCATATGAATATTCATGTACGCGATCGATCCAACCAATCAACAGACTCAAATTTTGGTCCCTGGGCATCAATCAATCGCGTAGCCGATCGACATAACGATAATTAACTAGCTATCGTCGCTTAATATGTCAATGACGTTCATTTCTATGTTGATTTCGTGTTAAAATTTGAAGAAAGCCGAGTGAAATTTTGCATAAGACATGACAAAAAATCATTCATGACTGTTTCATGTAGCAGTGTGAGGATTCATACGATTTTCTGTGGGTATAGCTTGTCTTTCTTTATGCCTGTTTCTAGTAAAATGCCGGATTTAACGTAGAGTCTAGACTAGGGCCTAGATCTACGTAATGTACGTAAGCTAGACCTACCGTCCCCATGCAGCTAGCATGTAGCAGCAGCAGTCTTGATGTGGTATTCTCGAAAGCGGACTAACTTTAGTCTTTATAGTAGAGTCAAAGTGTGTAGACCCCGCTGATATTTTTCGGGGACAAAGGTTTTTAAGTGTTTTTGAGTTGTTTGGAGGTCAATGATTAAAATTAGCTTGGGTAGTCCCCTCCTAACCCCCGGCAACTCTTGTAGGGGTCAAAATAAGGTCAAAATGGGGTCAATAGGGGTCAATTTTTTAAATGCCCTGATTATGTTAAAAGACATGTCAAATTGTTTGTCTCGTCATACTGAACAAAAAGTGTACATGATCATATACCCCTGACCTCCCGTTAAGAAGTTATGGCCGGAAAAGTCAAAAGGTCAACGAACTTTCATTTGAGGGCAAAATACACTAAAAGTGTTAGGATCGATCAATTTTCATGTTTTTGTGTCTATTTATATGTATTTTGATTTAGAAATTTGAATGAGACAATTTCTACTTAAGAAGACCGTATTCAAAAGATATAAGGGGTCAAAATAAGGTCATTTGGGGTCAAATGAGCTCCTTTGGGATCAAAATACACTAACAGACTTAGGAGTTATTTGTGTCAAATTATGTGTAAATTGATGAATAATAGTGAATGAATTTTTTTTTTTTAATTTAGAAAACCATATTCAATTGATGTAAGGAGTCATTATAAGGCCAAAATGGGGTCATTTGGGGTCAAAAATGTTTAATTGACCTAAATTGTGCTGTAATGCACTCTCACACTGAATGAGAAAGAGCAGTTTCATTCTAGGGTTAAAATACGATAGGAGTGACAACAAAGCCATGTTCATTTTTTTAAGTGTCACAATGCAGTTTACATGTAATTTAACTGGTGGCCACAATGTCAAATTAGCTTGATTGTTTTTATCTGCCCATCAGTTACATACACAACCCTGCGCTCTCTTACTAGGTATGGTAAATGTCTTAATTTGTTGCAACATACCTTTAAGGACGGATAGATGTGACAAATCAGAGGTTCTACGCATAGTCGGAATCTTCAGAGACAGAGTCTTGATCATTATCGATATCCGAATCGGAGTCAGACTGTGGAGATTGGTCATCTGCTGGTATTAGGTTGGTCAAACGTGTAGGCAATGCAGGCTTGGTGTATCGAAGTGGGATGCAGTTGCCATCTTTCATGTGCCATCCATGGTGGAGAGGTGATGGAGGAGCATCTGGACTCCTGAAGTTCAGGAAGATGTATGCCTGATAGTTGGCTCGTCTGACCTTCATCTGATGTGAGTCGCAATCAGGTGGCATTCTCTGTGTTGCTTTTTCTTCATACTCTCCCACTTCTTTGCTCTTGCCTCTGCTAAACTTGTACTAGTTTTGTCTTTGTAGATGAACTTAATTGTGAATTGCTCCATGTCGATTTGGGTGTCTTCTGATACAGGCAGCTGTTTCCCAAGTCCTTGGAGCAAACTCCTTCCTTCCTCTGACTTCATTGCCGATTCAAAGATGGATGGTTTGCCATGGCCATAGAAGCCAGAGACAGCGTCTGCACCAGTATGAACATGAAAGGGGACAATGACATCTGCCACTTCAGGACTGCAAAGCTTCTTACAGTCATAGACGAAGCCCTTCCTCTTGATGCCTAATGGTCCTTCAATCTGATGGGCTGCGTATGCTGCTAGAACCATAACATCTGTGTCTTCTGCATCGATAACAACAGTGTCTTCCACACCTGACTGTCTTAGTTGGTAATACACATAGAGAAGGATGGTGTCCGCTTCTGTGTGTTAGCATGTGAATTGCTCTAATTCTGTGCCCTTCTGCAGATCTGAGCAACGATCTCTCACTGAGTATATATAAGTCGTCTCTGGGTGTTCTAATGACATGATCTTGAACTCTGCATTCAGAAACTGTTGGAGCCGAACTTTGTTGCCTGGATTTTTGAACATATCATTGAACAGCCTGGATGTTGGCAGTGGATCATCTCTTCTCATAAATACATTTCGGCTACACCATCCTTCTCTATGTGTATTACCAACTAAGACAGTCAGGTGTGGAAGACACTGTTGTTATCGATGCAGAAGACACAGATGTTATGGTTCTAGCAGCATACGCAGCCCATCGGATTGAAGGACCATTAGGCATCAAGAGGAAGGGCTTCGTCTATGACTGTAAGAAGCTTTGCAGTCCTGAAGTGGCAGATGTCATTGTCCCCTTTCATGTTCATACTGGTGCAGACGCTGTCTCTGGCTTCTATGGCCATGGCAAACCATCCATCTTTGAATCGGCAATGAAGTCAGAGGAAGGAAGGAGTTTGCTCCAAGGACTTGGGAAACAGCTGCCTGTATCAGAAGACACCCAAATCGACATGGAGCAATTCACAATTAAGTTCATCTACAAAGACAAAACCAGTACAAGTTTAGCAGAGGCAAGAGCAAAGAAGTGGGAGAGTATGAAGAAAAAAGCAACACAGAGAATGCCACCTGATTGCGACTCACATCAGATGAAGGTCAGACGAGCCAACTATCAGGCATACATCTTCCTGAACTTCAGGAGTCCAGATGCTCCTCCATCACCTCTCCACCATGGATGGCACATGAAAGATGGCAACTGCATCCCACTTCGATACACCAAGCCTGCATTGCCTACACGTTTGACCAACCTAATACCAGCAGATGACCAATCTCCACAGTCTGACTCCGATTCGGATATCGATAATGATCAAGACTCTGTCTCTGAAGATTCCGACTATGCGTAGAACCTCTGATTTGTCACATCTATCCGTCCTTAAAGGTATGTTGCAACAAATTAAGACATTTACCATACCTAGTAAGAGAGCGCAGGGTTGTGTATGTAACTGATGGGCAGATAAAAACAATCAAGCTAATTTGACATTGTGGCCACCAGTTAAATTACATGTAAACTGCATTGTGAGACTTAAAAAAAATGAACATGGCTTTGTTGTCACTCCTATCGTATTTTAACCCTAGAATGAAACTGCTCTTTCTCATTCAGTGTGAGAGTGCATTACACCACAATTTAGGTCAATTAAACATTTTTGACCCCAAATGACCCCATTTTGGCCTTATAATGACTCCTTACATCAATTGAATATGGTTTTCTAAATTAAAAAAAAAAAATTCATTCACTATTATTCATCAATTTACACATAATTTGACACAAATAACTCCTAAGTCTGTTAGTGTATTTTGATCCCAAAGGAGCTCATTTGACCCCAAATGACCTTATTTTGACCCCTTATATCTTTTGAATACGGTCTTCTTAAGTAGAAATTGTCTCATTCAAATTTCTAAATCAAAATACATATAAATAGACACAAAAACATGAAAATTGATCGATCCTAACACTTTTAGTGTATTTTGCCCTCAAATGAAAGTTCGTTGACCTTTGACTTTTCCGGCCATAACTTCTTAACGGGAGGTCAGGGTATATGATCATGTACACTTTTTGTTCAGTATGACGAGACAAACAATTTGACATGTCTTTTAACATAATCAGGGCATTTACAAAAATTGACCCCTATTGACCCCACTTTGACCTTATTTTGACCCCTACAAGAGTTGCCGCCGGGGAGGGGACTACCCAAGCTAATTTTAATCATTGACCTCCAAACAACTCAAAAACACTTAAAAACCTTTGTCCCCGAAAAATATCAGCGGGGTCTACACACTTTGACTCTACTATTAGTGTTTTACTTATTATGTTGTTGGCACTAAGAGTTAGGCCTACCCTATCGTAGTATAAATCAAAACGATTCGATATATCACTTTAACAGTGACTTCCTCTTCCTCTTGTTTGCTCTAATTTAACTTCAGTTTGACACTGACAGTTTTTCTTTGTCTGACTTTGCCAGAAAGTGCCGCTAAGACGAGAGTACTAGAGTAAGACTAAGAGTGATCCGGATCACTCTTAGCCTTAATAGCGATTTTAAAGCTAAAATCAATCCCAAATGCTTTAGTGAATCAGTTCCTAAGAGCGATATTGCTCTTAGGAGTGATATTGAGCCTAAGAGCGATTTTATCTCATTTGGGATCGATTTTAGCTGTTAGTGAATCACCCCCCAGGACATAGTGGAGCCTTCATCCTCACCGTATGCGTCACCGATAGTCATGGTTAAAAAGAAGGATGGAGCAATAAGGTTTTGTTGTGACTACCGTAAACTCAACCAAGTCACAGTGACGGATGCGGAACCCATCCCAGACGCAGAGGAAATCTTCAGTAAATTAGCCACTGACCGATTTTTCACAAAGATAGACTTGACCAAAGGCTACTGGCAAGTGCCTCTTACTGACGAAGCAAAGCCACTCACAGCTTTTGTGACACCAGATGGCCTGTTTCAGTTAGCCGAATCATGCGTGACTTGTTGCGTGGATTAGATAATTTTATCGATGATATTCTTATCCACACAGCCACCTTCGAGGAGCACCTGAACATTCTCAGGATGGTGTTAGAGCGACTGGGTGCAGCCAATCTGAAGGTGAGGCCAACGAAGTGTGTCATCGGTTGCGAGAATGTAGAATTTCTCGGGCATCGAGTAGGACGTGGTGAGCTACGACCAGTCCCAGACAAAGTGGAAGCGATCCAGAGTGCGCCTCAACCAAGAACCAAGAAACAGCTGCGCTCGTTTCTTGGCCTCATAGGCTACTATCGATGGTTCGTTCCTAACTTTGCCGCACTAGCAGCTCCATTGACAGACAGAACTAAAAAAGGTGAACCTATACAGGTAATATGGGGTGCAGCTGAAGAAAGTGCTTTCAAGGCACTAAAGCAGAAGCTAGCACAGGAACCTATTCTTCACCTTCCAGATCTGGTACAGTGCTTGGATCTGACAGTGATAATAACGATAATTATAAGAATGTAAATAATGATAATAATGGATTTCATCTTTAGCACTCGTGCCTGTCACACCTGACACTCCTGACGTTCCACATTTCTTACCCCGGCTTCAGCATGGCTGCCATTATGCCATTACCTCATCTTGGTTGAGTGTGGCAAATAAAGAAAAATATCTTGCCAAAGGACACTAGTGCCATGGGACTCGTCCGGTGACTATCTACCAGACCACGTCACCTCTACAAGTTTCCTGATGTACTCAACTCAATGGTAGCTGCCTAGCTGGTATTCTCAGTAATTTTCGCTTTCTTTTGACAACAATTCGGCTGTCTATTCCATATCCTGCTCCTCTAATCATTATCCATACCACATGCTCTCATACAAGTATCTACTCACAATCTTAATCTTTATAGTTTACAATATAGGTTCTATACCCTCTCATCATACCAATAGATACATTTAACTTTTCACGCGGAGAGAGGAAAAATGTGGTGAAATTGATAAAAGCCCCATTTTCTGTCTACATGTTGATTGCTAAGATCATTAGCATAAACTATATTTTCACGGCTATCTGCGAGTGCCTGCACAAGGTGTCATAAAATTCTACGATATAAAATGGATATCCTACCCCCTTATCTCAACAACAAAAACAGCATCAAGAACAACGGCACCATCAACAACAACATCAACAACAAAAAGAGCAACAATAATAACAACGACATAATATCACCTTTGGTGCATCACGTAAAATTAGGTAGTGCGTCAGTGTCCTGTTTTACTCTTCGTTACAAGATACCTTAACAAAACATTAAATTATGACATGTTTATTTTAGTTAAACGGACACAAATATATATACTCTTTCTGTCTCTTTTCCCATATTTCTTCTATCTTTTACTCCTATCTCCATTTATTTTTGTTCTCTGCTGTACACAACATCAAGGACGCAGATCCGCATTTGATATATAATTATATTTTATGCCATGTTGCTTTTCCTTAACTGTATATCATATATATTTTAGGGCTTAAATTGAATACTCAATCACCCTTACATGTTATAAGTGGCATTTCGCAATACTGTGGAATGCGGAAAAGGGTTACATGTACATATTGTATGCAGCTGGGTTTGTGCATGCATGTATTAACATAAATCATTTCATTAGAATAACTTTATGTCATATGCCTGCAGATCAAATCCAATTCGTGCGGCCGCACGCACGTTGCTTTTACTTAACTGTATATCATATATATTTTAGGGCTTAAATTGAATACTCAATCACCCTTACATTTTATAAGTGGCATTTCGCAATACTGTGGATTGCGGAAAAGGGTTACATGTACATAATGTATGCAACTGGGTTTGTGCATGCATGTATTAACATAAATAATTTCATTAGATTATGTTCATGTCATATGCCTGCAGATCAAATCCAATTCGTGCGGCCGCACACACACACACATACACACGACCACACCCATACACACATATTATGTATATGCCCGTATATATGTAATGCTATAACCATGGACCCCAGAACACTGAGGTCATATTTAGTTCTCAGTCAAGGCTTCACAAAATTTAGTTGAAAAAAACAGTAGAATTAATGAATTGTTACTAGTCCGTATATTTTTGGTGCGTGAACAGATTTCACGTTGTTGGTAGATACCTTCAATCATGTTCAAACTGTCAAATTTGTTTTTGTTGTCAGTAATGTAACTACAATATATATAGCAATGTTTATGATATTGTTTCCAAATGTAACATCCTCCATTTTGTTACATTGTGTCTTTGTTTAATTGTAAATAAATAAATAAATAAATTCAATTCAAATTCAAACAAACACAAATTTAAGGAGAATAAACCATGAAGCAGCAAAAGGCTATACAAGGCGTTCGAGGGGGGGGGGGGTGGAAAATCCCCTGAATCGAAACTGGCATTAGGGTTAAATGTACATATAATTATGTATGCAACTGGGTTTGTGCATGCGTGTATTAATATAAATCATATATATTGGATTTTGTTTATATTTATGCCTGCAGATCGAATCCAATTACCATACATGAAACTGCTTCAAATGAATGTCCGTCGAAGTAGGTTAAGTGGAAAGTCAGAAAGCTGACCACTAAACCAACTCACATCTGTTTAATGCAACCATTAACCATCTCCATACACGAATATAAAGATATTCGGCAATTCCCAAAATGTTGCAATCGAGTGAAGTGAATGAGCGTAGTCAAATTGTAATTACGATAGAAAAGATTCAAAATGTATGTGGGTACCTCGCTGTCAAAGAGAATGATTTTCGGGCACCTCCTTTGTTAATATAACCTAATTACTCGTGGCACCCCTAGAGATGTCTTTCGTCACCCCGTTTGCAAAACTCTGTACTAGATGGTCAACATTTTAGGGAGCAGATTGACCAGGCCGGGAGGAAATATACCCCTTTTGCCCTTTAGAGTTGGAAATGTTGCATTTTAAAGTGAAACGGACACAAATATTTACTCTCTCCGTCTCTTTCTCCGTATTTCGTCTATATTTTATTCCTATCATCATATCCCTCCTTCTACCCTCCTGCATATCAAACAACTTGGGATTAACAGGAAACCATGTAGGAGACAACCTGATCACAGAGGCAGGAAAGGGGGTTGTCGGAGGAAAAAAAATCCATTTCGTTTTCGGCCTTGCAGTCGAGTATTCCTGATCGTCAACGTCTACGTTTTGCCGTGTGGAATGCTCATTCCATTAATTCTAGAAACAAGTCTGCTGCTCTATGCGACTTTGTTATCAGTCATCGATTGGATATTCTGGCCTTGACTGAAACGTGGTTAACTGGTGATCATCGTGACTCCCGCACTCTAGCTGATATAAATAACACGTTACCTAACTATTTATTCCATCATTCACCACGCTGCCACTCTAGAGCTGGTGGTGTTGGAGTTTTTCTTCGCGATGGGGTCAAGATGAAAGTCAACGATGGTCCAACTTATCAATCATTTGAGCATATGGATATGAATATTTGCTCTATGGCCACTTCTTTTCGTCTGGTGGTCATCTATCGCCCGCCTCCCAATAAGAAGAATAAACTTACAGGCGCAATGTTCCTGGATGATTTTGGGAGCTTTGTTGAATCGCTTCTTACTCAGCCATGCAAATTCGTTCTGGCCGGTGATTTTAATGTTCACTGGGACTCTACAGAAAGCTCTGAAGCTGTTTCCTTCCGTGATCTGGTGACTGCTCCAGGGTTCAAGCAACACGTTAATGTGCCTACCCACAATGCCGGACATATATTAGATCTTTTAATTACTAACCGTGGTGACACTTTCGTTTCTACTGTCACAGTCCTTAAGGAACTTCCGTCTGACCATGCGGTCGTGAAATGCCTCATTGACATCGCCCATCCTCCTCCTATGAAGAAAACAGTGTGTTATCGCAAGTTACGTTCTGTGGATATGTTTTCTTTTAAATCTTACATTACAAGCTCTTCTCTTGTAACGTGTCCTGCAAATGACATGGATTCGCTTGTTGTTCAGTACAACAGCATTCTTCATGGTACTCTTGACCACCATGCACCTAAAAAAGAGAAGGCTATTGTTGTTCACCCACATTCCCCGTGGTTCTCGGATTCTCTCCGTAAAGAAAAACAGAAAAAGAGACAATTTGAACGGAAGTGGCGAAAGTCTCGTCTTACCGTTGACAAGGACATTTATACCCAACAGTGTAAGATATATCATGACCTCTTGTCCATCGCCAATTTAAGCTATCATATTAATGAGATTTCCCAATGTGACGAACACAGCCTGTTTCGTGTAATTGATAAACTTTGCCACGGTAACCACGTTCCTAAGCTCCCACAGCATGAAGATCCCAAAGATTTGGCTGACAAGTTTGCAGACTTTTTCGACAACAAGATAAGAACCTTGGGAGACAGAATTGATGCTACGCAGCTGCCTCCACTCTCTGTAGAATTGCTTGAAGTCTGCCAATCTACCTTCACTTATATTGATTCCCTTCTCTTTGGTCTTCCTGCAAAAATAACCTAAAAGCTCCAGCGTATCCACAGCAGCTCGTCTTGTTTCTTGTGTTCCTCGTACTTCTCACATTACCCCTGTTCTTCAAAAACTTCACTGGCTTCCTATCACTTCTCGCATCACTTACAAAATTCTCCTTACTTTCAAGACTTATCATGGTTTCGTTCCTTCATATCTTTCTGAACTCCTTCCTCGATACACTCCTGTCCGGACTTTGCGATCTGCTTCTCAATCTCTCCTCTCTCGGTCTCACACTATCTCTTATAAACAATACGGTCAACGTTCTTTCGTTTATGCAGCTACATTTCTTTGAAACAATCTCCCCCTTCAAATTCGCAATACCAGTTCTTTAAATACATTTAAAACAATGCTAAAAACACATCTCTTTAAGTCTTGTTCTTGAATAGCCCTCTGCCTTTTATATTTTGTATAGATTAACGTTGGATACTATTAATTTATGAACTATTCGTATTTTGGTTGTAAGCGATTTGTAATTATGTACGTGAATTATTTTCATTTGCAAAGTTTTAATGTTAATAGATTTGATGTAATTTGTAATCCAAATTCTGTTTACTTTACTTCTCAACTTTTTTTTCTTTTTTTCCCTTCTAAACCGCTTAGAGGCTTTTTGCAATTTGCGGTATAGAAATATCTATTGTTATCATTATTATTATCTCCTTTTATTTTTCTTCTCTGCTGTAAACTACATAAAGGACGCAGATCTGCACAATCAATGAATTGTTATTAGTCCGTATGTTTTTGGTGTGTGAACATATTTTGACGTTGTTGGTACATAAGCCTCGGTCACAAATACCATTACGACCTGCTACGAACGCCGTACGAACGATTTTCAGACCATTTCGTAAGATCCTCTTAAGAAGGCCGTACGAAACCAGCGTTCGTAGACCGTTCGTAGACCGTTCGTAAGTACGCAGATTGGTCGATGGTCCTGTCCAAGATTTTTTTTTTCAACTTCGTACGAAACCCTCTCTTCGTAAGGCGGCCATACGAACGTCGTAAGAACATCGTAAGAACCACGTAAGATCTTCGTACATTTCGTAGGGTCGAGAGACAATTCTAAAAGCCTCAAATTATTAAGATGATCGTAAGAACGCCTTAAAGTGTTCATAGAGGGCTCTTACGGCGTTCGAAATGTGTACGTACACAATTTATACAATTTATGCAGCGCTTTTTTTGCAACCCGATAAAATATACAAAAGAATCGTAACATCTTCTTACAAATAACTTGAGAATGCCGTCAGTTAGACGTACGACCACCTTGCGAGAACAAAAACTCGTAAGATGGCCGTAAGTTTGACGTAAGAAGAACTCAAGGCAATCTTACGAAAAAAAAATAAAAAAATAAACGGCGTTCGTACGAACACCGTAAGAAGGACGTAAGAAACTATACCCCGTCTACGAATCTCTACGAACTCTGGAATTCGTACGAACAGGGAGATTCGTACGAACGCATCGTTCGTACGAACCTTTGTGACCGTAGTTTAACCTATTCAATATCATTTAATGTTCTTTTATTGGTTCAAGGCCCGGTCACACATAGGGGACGCATGGGGGACGCACGGCCCGCGCATTGAAAATTTGCAATTTTTGCCAGTGCGTTGTCGTGGGCCCAACTTTTGTCGAAGCTACAGCGACCTGACACCAAATGCATAGCGTGTTGCTAGCGCGCTGAGCGCATACAGGGCGCATACAGTGCGCATACAGACCGTATACAGAGCGCACATGTTAAAAATTTCCACGAATGCACAGCGTGTTGCTAGCGCGCTGGACGAATGGTCCACGCATGCACCGCGTTCTCAACGCACAGCCAGCGCGCGAACGACAGAGGTTGGTTTGGTTTTATTTTTTGTATACAAATTCAAATACATACAAGAATACAATTTACAAATGTTATTATTAGTAGTACTAGTATTATTATTTATTTGACCAATCGGAAAACATACAATGAACATAACAATCAGATAATACATAGAAATTTCATAAAACATACAAACAGCTTTGAGGAGAGACAGAAGGATACAATCTGCTGGTCAGGGGTGACAAAAGCAATTGAAATTGCTATAATATAGTTGTAGTAAAGGGAACCACTGTTTGAAGGACACTTGCAGTTGACGTGCTTTCCATCAAGTGCACCACAGTTATGGGGGAAGTTCCACTTCTCCATGAACTTGTCAGATATGGCACGCCATTCCTCAGGGAGTGGTGGGACACTTCATCATCTCATCCCTGTACTCTTTGATGATGGCTTGGCACACTTCTGGGATGAGAAGGGATATGGTGCTGTGAGGCACCCTCCACCCATAGGACATATTGAACGATACTTGGCTACAGAGGCAAGATGCCGAAGAGTGAGGGCAAGCTTCAGGCCTGGACCAAGAGCATCTCTGTAGGTTGTATTCTGCTTGATGATTCTCGGGCCCACCCTGGTTAGCAGGTCGTCGAACATCTCTGGGGGCACCCGCATTATATTCTTGAAGGCTGCCTGGTCTTCGTTACGGAATTCAACAATAAGTTGATCATACAGGCCAGAATCTCCGTTGACTAGTCTTCTTCTCTTTATCCTTCTCCTAATGACATGGACTTGGTGAATTGCCAGTTCCATGAGGTTCTGCTGATGTTGGAGAACCGCGATTTCGTATTGTAGACGCAGCCTGTCGGGACCATCCATCTTCTGAGGTGGTTCTTCTATATATATAGACAAGATCAGTAGGAACCTCTATCATCACACATGAGGGTCGGATGAGAAGTGATGAGGAGGTGGGGCGGAACCCGTTTATATACCCTTTGGTTACACACTACGTATACGCTAGGAACACGCAGGAAGAACGTTGGGTGCGCTAGAGACACGTTCAACACTCGTTCAGCCCGCTCATATTCGCTGCATGTTCGCTGGACATTCGTTTGAGACGCGCTAGGTAAGCGCTAGGCGTTCGTTAGACCTCAGCCGCCGAACTTACAACGAATAAATAACGTGTGCTCCGCGCATGTCCGGCGTTGGTCTAGCGCGCTCTGCGCGTGTTTGGCGTCCTTCTGGCGAGTACAGTTATGCGTCGAGCTCCGCGCACAATTTTGAGCATGCTCAAAAAATCCCGACGCACACAGCGAATGACGGCGAACGCATAGCGTTGGTCCAGCGCGCTCGACGAACGAGTAACGAAGGATGACGCACACCTAACGCACGACAACGCACTGGCAAAAAATTGCAATTTTTTAATGCGCGGGCCGTGCGTCCCCCGTGCGTCGTCTCTGTGTGACCAGGCCTTTACTCTACCAACTTATATTAAGACGTACTTAAGTTTTAAGAGGGGCTTACCATTACAAGCCACACTTCTCAATAAACCTCTCATTTTCACAAGTCACATAGAAATAATCTTACTTTTAAAAATGTTCAAACTGTCATATGTGTTTGATTGTCAATAATGAAACTACAATTTTGATATGTTTATAATATTGTTTCCAGATATAATATCCTCCATGTTGTTATATTGTTTCTTTGTTTTTGTATACATTGAATCATGTATAATAAATAAATATATTCAATTCAAACGAATGTCCGTCAAAGTAGGTTTAGTGGAAAGTCAGAAAGCTGACCACTGAACCAACTTACACCTCTTTAAGCTGACCGTTGACCACCTCGATACACGAATATACGAATATATGGCAATTCTCCCAAATGTTGCAATCGAGTGAAGCGTATGAGCGTGGTAAAACTGTAATTTCGATAGAAAAGAGTCAAGATATATGTGCGTACCCCGCTGTCAAAGAGAAGCATAACGTTGCCCACATTTGGAAGTATTCAGGCAATTGGCTGCCTGAAATCATTATGTTTCTAAATGTTGCGAACGAGGGAAGTGAGAGAGGAAGAAAGTCTATTAGAATCTTGAAATAACATACTTCCGCGGTTTCTGGCGGCTGTTTGCATCGATGGCTCTCGGTGTACATTACCCAGTCATTATGCAACACCCTGTCAATTTCATGCAGCCCAATGGATATGCACTACCCTGACATCACAATTTTAATTTTAAAAAAGGCACAATTCCAATTGTTTTCCCGAATGGGCAATTTTTATTTTTATAACGAAACAACAAAAATCACAAAAAAATTACTTTTTTACAACCAATATCAAAACAATATTTGTATATATCATTCAAATACGTGCTTCAACATATGCCATCTTAAAATAAACTCATTTATTTTTTCCACCTATAACAACATAAATGTAACTTAAAATGTGTCTTATTCTATTTTTTGTTATTTAATGAAAAACGGGAAATGTCTTAACTCAAGAAAAATATAATTCTAGTATTTTTATCCTGGTTACGTGTATACACTGAATATTAAATTTGAATGACGGGGGTTTCAGTGTGTGCTTTGGTAATGAACAGGGACAAAAGCGACGCTTGAAAAGGAGCGGGTGGGGGGCGCGACAAACCCTTCTCCTGTTTCACCCCAAATTAAACACTAAATTACATTGGTAAATTTTAATGATTTTTTTTTTGTATCCCTTTCACAAAATACGAAAGTGCATGAACCATCCTTTATGGTTTTTTTGTGAGAATTTTTTCATGTAACTTATCAACAAGCTGTCTGACACCCACTCCCATTCCCCCAACTTCCCGGTAAAAGTTTATATTTTACGGATACGAATAGTTTATTGTATTCAAATCGAGGTTGAGTAGATTACAAATCGGTGTAAACTAGCTTATGCATTCACATAAAATGCAGATATACTTATATACAAGTATATTTTGTCTGTTTCATGTCTGTTTTACTGTTTGTTTAATTCTATTTTTATGATTTGTTATGTTTTGTTTTTGTTTCGGTTTGGTTGGTTGTTGTTTTTGTTTTTTCTTTGTTTCTTTATATTGCTTTAGCTATTTAGTTGTTGTTGTTTTGAGGGGGTACTAATCAGATAATAATCATATTTATTTAAAAACATACAATCTAAACATATACTTCATAATGATATTTTTATAGATGACATGCCCATAATTGAAAAAGAAATTACAACATTCTTAGGTGTAACTTAAGCGTTCTATTTACGAATTAAAATATTATCTTTCACAAAAGTCACTATTAACAATACCTTCATGTTGTCATACATATCTTACTTTAACATAGTATGGGGTAATAGTAAGATGAAAATTATGTTAATATATCGTCTTCAAAAGAAAGCACTCCATATATGTACACACTCACATTATATAGCCCATACTGATCCAATATTTTATGAACTAAAAACTTTAAATATTGCTGATATTCACATTTTTCAAACTGCAATCTTTGATTATAAATTTTGAATAAATACTATACCATTTCGAAATATTTTTGTGTACAATAGAAATATATATATTCTTAATATAGGCACGACACTCATCCGACTTCCATTTAACTAACCAAAATATTATTATGGCCTATAAATCGATAAGACACAATGGCCCAGATATTTGGAATGCTTTACCTGACAATATCAAACACTCTGCATCTCTTTATTCATTTAAAGCCTCGATAACAAATATTTAATATCCAAATATTCATATACATTATGAGGGTTTGAACGATTTTAATTGTTTGTTTATATATAAATTTATATAAGATGACCAGTTCATGAACAAAACGAATCGAACGTTTAATTCACCTGCACACCTACGTGCACACACTTGCAATATTTTTTCCCTTCTTTTCTTTCTTCCCACTTTTTATTTAGATACTTTCTGAAAAAAATATTTACACACGACAATCTATTCTCCTACATACTCCTATAATAGCGTCATGTACCCCTCCCCCTCCCCACCCTTTCCCGGCTGCTATCGACTACATCATTCATGCTTATGGTAGTGGGCCTCTGCATTTATCTTGATTCTTTGATTTACCTCCATACTTTCAAGTTTTCAATTATATATATATATATATATATATTTTTTTTTTTTGTATTTCAGTTGTCACATTTTATGTTAATCAATTATGTTATAAACTGTTATTGTTAATTTAATATTTGGTATTTGATTTTTCAATAAATGCAGAACATGTGCCAGAAAAAAAAATACACATAAAATACCAAAAAGGGTCAGTATTTCGTAATCAGTATTCATTCCCCATTTCCTTTACCGTTAGTTTTTAAGCATATAATGTGTGGCCATATATGACTATAACTTCAAATCATATTACGGATACGAATAATTTACTGTATTCGATTCGGGCTTAAATATCTTAGAAATCGGTGTAAACTAGTTTGTTCATTCACATAAAATGCAAATATTCTTATGTACAAAACATCTTTTTGAGACTCGTGCCCCCGACAAAAAAAGTGATCATATATATATATATATATATATTTTTGTTTTTGTAAATGTTTTTTACTGTTTATTTTATGCTATTTTTACGTTTTGTTTCGGTTCAATTCGTTGTTATTGTTTTTGTTACTTCTTTGTTGCTTTATATATTGCTTTGTCTTTTTAGTTGTTGTTGTTATGAGGTGCTGGTTATCGGGTGTTTGTTTGTTGTCTTTGGTGTTTCTTTTTTTTTCTTTTTTTTTTGCTTTCATGAGAGATTTTATTAAAGACTCTGCATGTACAGGCTTATACAAACTGTACCTAGGCTACTCAGCCAAGTATAATAACACTTTCTCATTTAAAAACAAAATTACTTACACGATTCACCATGAAATATCTTATGCTATATCTTTATAGCGCATTTAAAAACATGCCTACATGCGCAATACCTATATAAGGGGAAAACAACTATATACATGTATGTATAATAAAAGCCGTCAATCCAAAAAGCATAGGCTTATCGAACAACGCAATATCAATATAAGAAAGAGAAGAAAAGGAAAGGGAATTTAGAATAAAGAGGTTAAAAAACATACTGCAACAAATCACCTGATAGCTAGTGTATAACTTAATGTATAACTGAACTGTTTAACAGTTACTCCACATATCACAATACAACGACAAGATTTGAACGGAAATAACAAAGTGTTCTTATAGAATGTTTATAGAATGAAGAGGAAGATCGACATCGGGAAACAAGGGGGCACTAGCTTCGACCTTCCTGGCAGATTTCTTGATTTTTTGACGACAACAATTTTGTACGATTTCTCTTGGAAACGCACGGATTATTTATTCTATGTTCTTTATAATTATAGGGTAGTCTTTTCAGTACATAAAAACTGCATTGCAAGAGAGCCGGGGGTGATTCACTAAACTGGGAACAATATCGTTCCTAAGAGAAATTTTGGTGATTGATTTCAATCCCAGCTTAAAATCGATTCTACCTGACTGGTTCACTAAATCGCTTTTAGGCTGGGATCAATCCCAGCGTGAATAATCATGCGCGCATATGAATATTCATGTACGCGATCAATCCAACCAATCAACAGACTCAAATTCACTGGGCATCAATCAATCGCGCGGCCGATCGACCAAACGATAATTAGCTAGCTTTCGTCGCTTAATTTGTTAATGACGTTCATTTCTATGTTGATTTCGTTCTAACATTAGAAGAAAACTGAGTGAAATTTCGCATAAGACAGGATAAAAAAAAATCATTCATGATTTTTTCATGTAGCAGTGTGAGGATTAATACGATTTTCTGTGGGTATAGTTTGTCTTTCTTTACGCTTGTTTCGAGTAAAATGCCGGATTTAACGTACGTAATGTACGTAACTACCGACTGTTTCGTCCCCATGCAGCAGCAGTCTTGATGTAGAATCCTGGGTGGTATTCTCGAAAGCGGACTAACTTTAGTCTTTAGTGTTTTACATGTTGTTGGCACTATGTTAGGCCTACCCTATCATAGTATAAATCAAAACGATTCGATATATCACTTTAACAGTGACAAACAATATCTATCTTCTCTGTGTTTGCTCTAATTTAGCTTCAGTTTGATAGTTTTGTCTTTGACTTTGCCAGAAAGTGTTCCTGTAAGAGTGATCACGATCATTCTTAGCCTTAATAGCGATTTTAATGCTAGCATTAATCCCAAACAGATGCCTTAGTGAATCTTTTCCTAAAAGCGATATTGCTCTTAGGAGTGATATTGAGCCTAAGAGCGATTTTATCTAATTTGGGATCGATTTTAGCTGTTAGTGAATCACCCCCGGTATTACATAATACAATTATAATAAAATGTGAAACAAAAGACAACTTAATGAATGGTAAAATGGTACAATAAATAATTAAACAAAGCAAGAGCAAAATATACACTGATAATAGAAATAAGTATTGAGACTTTTGATCACGATACATATTTCAACTAAAAATATACTTTTAATGATACAGATAAGATACCACAAAGGGTCAGGATTTCTTGATCAGTATTCATTCCCCATTTCCTTCACCATTAGTATTTCAGCATATCATGTGTGGCCATCATTATATGGCTATAAGTCGTAACCCCGCAAAATCCCTTCGTCATAGTAGTATATATATATATGATTGTGTCGGCATGAAAATTTGCAATTTATAAGCAGTCGGCATAACAAGTTGGAATTCAAAAGTTAACAGTTAAACTTGAACGTTTTATAGACGTTTATAGCCTTATACAAACTTCAAGACAAGGTTGAGCTCTGGTGAAGGTGAACAAATAATTCGTGGGCTTTTTCATTCTTTTTATGTTAGTCTGGTTTGGTTTTATTTTGTTTGGTTTTATTTTCCGAATAAAATCATTTATAGTGTGGATGAGTATCGTATATGAATAAAATCATATACAAAATAGGTCCAGCGAAAAGAATGGCTTTTCCATTGCCCTCATATTCCAAATTTGACAGCTATAAAGGTTGTGAACCTTACTTTCATGCCACATAATATGTTCGTGTAGTCCCATATTTATATACGTTTCTTTGTACAGTGCATGTGACCTTTAGCTGGAATGCTCAAATTACTTATTATTTTGACGGTTCCAAAAACTCATCGTATATACCAATACTTATGTGCTACATTATCGACCATTTCCAATCGCTTCCACTCAGTTTCTTTCCCAATGCAAATCGCATGACTAGAACTCAACTTTATCTCTCAAAAAAGAATTACAGCTTGGTCTCTAAATGGAACTAAAACTAGACATAATAAACAGGTTTACTATTTGGTCGCATAGAAATCTGAAACTGATTAAATATGTGTTTTCAAGGACGTGTATTTTTTTCGCATAATATTGTTCCAAACAGTCATAATTGTTTAAAAACTAGAAAACAAACAAATGGAATGATTCTCACAGTAATCTCTTAAGCTCTTGGAATAAAGCTATTCCAGCTTATCCGTTCCTTTCCCAAATAATGAAAGAAGTCATTTGGAGCATAACCCCCTCCCGTAACGCGAAATGGTGCCCTAAAAATGTGGTTTCCCTGCTTAACTATAGATCACAGTAGGCCTATTCAGTAAGCTATGGTGTTTTATTCCTCATGAAACCTAGGTCTGGATATGCCACAAACGATCGAGTAGGGATCACAAAGCATCTACAGAAAGAAAACGTTCGAGAGAGAAAGAGAGGGAAAAAAGTGTAAATTTAAAGAAAACACATGCAAATGACGTTGTAGACGGAGCCAATAACAAAAGGGGAATGACAAAGAAGAAGGTAAACTTATCGTTGTCGCCTTTTTGATGATTCTGTACCGTGAGATGATAATGGTTAACCTTGGTGTATGTTCCATTTCTTTGTGCCCTTCTCTCTTTGGAACAGAACGACGTCGGGTTGTTTTCCTGTCTCAGCTTGAACGCAATTCTCGCGAGTTCATAACGCTTTGTCTTCACTGCCAGGGGAAGGTCGGTTCGCACTGCGATCTTCGGCGCGCTACCACCTGCTTCTCTGCGTGTGCGTGAAAAATTGTCTTCGAAAGCTGACAAAACACGATTGCGATGGGTCATGTATACGAATTTGGCGGTAATAGGCTGAGAGGCATCATTGATGGCTGCTCGCTGGGGGAGTCGGTGCGCGTTGACTAGGCAAATGGCATCTGCTTCTCCCTTTTCAAGGCTAAGGGTGACAAATGTTTCTCTATAAGCACATTGTGCTTCGATAGTTGACAGCCAGATATTGTACAGAATCTCTGGATTAAAATTAGATGGTCGAACTTGTTTTAATTTATTTATTATATTCATTTTTTTCAAGAAGAGGATTTCAAACTTGGGCCAAAATTCGTCCCTCTGCACATTTTCATTTTGAACAGTGGTCTATGAGAGTGTAGGCATATGGCGCGTGTGGCAAACAATACCCCTTTACAAAATCTTACATGGCCTACAAGTTGTACATTTTGGAGAGCATAACTGCCTATTGATACGTTGATGCGATTGTTGTTAGTTTCTTGTCTTTCATAACTAGTTAGCTTCAAAATGCAGATCATGTGCAGATCTCCCCCCGGTTGTACTAAAATCTGTGTAGATAGACCTTCACCATTTAACCGAGCGCCACCGCCATCCAGCCAGGCATCATATTCAGTAATATGATTGTGTGTATCTATATACCCCGATCACAGAAATTTAACATTCTGCTATATGGACACTATATTTCCTTATTTATGTATGAAACAGTAAATATAATTAAAAGGCAATTGATTGATTGATTGTAATACTAGTATTAGTAATGTACATGCTGTCAATGGATTTTGCTGGTGCCTTTTGTTTATCATTAAGTTGTACTCAAATTAACTGAAGGATACTTGTGCTGTGTTTGTTCCCATTAAAGGCATTTGAACACCCTCTCATTTTTTTTAATGTAATTCCATGCATGAGTAAACGGTCTGAGGCATGAGAATAACCCTCTTCAAACCTTTAAGCAAACGGACCAGTAGTTTTTAAATGAGAAAGAAAAAGATTTATTTCATTTTCTTTAAATACAAATACCGTGTCGACCGCGCTCCATAACAACCGTCAAAGAAAATTATAGAAATACCTTGATTTCTCATTTCCAAAGTACTCGTCCGTTTGCCTTAAAAGATGAACATGGTAACTTTCATGCCAAAGAGCTTCAACTCATGTTATTTCATCAAAATTCGTGAGGGTGTGCAAATGAGAGCTACCTCCTCTAAATTGAAATTTATATGGAAGACTTTTGTGCGGTGCTAACAGTCCAACTAAGAGTGTAGGGCATGCTTAAAAGCATCTTCTAATCTGCCATGACTAAAATATGCAATGTTGTTCAATTTTTGAATTCTTTGTTGAAGAATCGGCTTGCTGGCAATAGTGTACACATTAACGTTTTATAAATTTATAATGTCCAGTCCGGTTAGTTATAGCATACTAGCACATAATGATTGAATTGTTTGACATGTACTTCACATTATAATATCGATAAGCGTGTCCATTTGCCTACTATATTATATAACAAATGACAAGTTCGTTTTCCTGAAAATTGCATTACATTGTTTATTCATCGTGATTAAAAATGTAGTAGAATATATAATAATTGACAAAGAATTATTTCCAGACCAATGATTTAAGTGAGAAAAACTTATTTAAGCTGTTGACGTTTGTATATACATGAACTTGAAATATTTAGTAGCCTTGAAAGTGTCTCAATATATCATGTATTAGTTAGTTTGAAAGTAATTTCATAATCTAAGTACAATAATAATAACCCTTTAAAGCAAAATATGGACATAAAACTTTGATTTTCCCAACTCATATGTAATAAATTTCAGAAAAAAGATGTCAACAAATACGAAATGAGCCAAAGTGTTTTTTATGAGTGGTGTATGCATAGTTTGAGACCACTGATTTCATTCATTAAAACGAAACCAAATCAAAGGCTTGTTTCATGGGAATTCATAAATGGAAACCATCAATATGACTTCACAGTCAATCTAATATCAAAAGCCTTAATACGTGTTTGTTCTACCTTATTCATCAGAAGTTTGTGTATTGGATGGAAAATCATGAATGGAAAATACTGGCACCATTTTCAGTTTCTTACATGAAATGGTGTCAAACGCATATTATTGTTTGGTATCAAATTACTCCTGTTTTGCCATTGGTCAGTTTTGATCTGTATGCATGTTGTGGATATTTTAATAAACCATACGTGAGACAAATAAACGATATAATTTCTGTTCCTTATCATGACATCCACTGTGCTTGCATTAATTCAATCTCAGATGCATCTCAACGTAATAATTTAAATCTTAAATGTACATTCAGCATGCAAGAAATGATAAACACAGAACACTAAACCAATGGGGATCGCAGGAAAATGAAGGTACAAATTAATGGATATTCCCTGTGAGTGGGGCATGGCTTAAAAAATCACGACTCCAATTTCGACCAATCAGATGGCTAGATTTCTAAAGTGAGGTATATAATAAAAGTTATAACATTTTGTATAAATAAATTTGTGCAAGTGTAACAGACTGAATACGAGGCAAGTGGTGTCACTTGTGACTTATCCATATGAAATGTTTATATGTTTGTGTGAAAAGTTGGCCAGACTTTAGGCCTGGAAGCTTGCACGGAATATCCTCTTGGCCTGCAACAGAAAAAAGAGCCACTGTCTTAATTTAAGAACGTGCTATTTATATTATGATGCGTGACCAATTTGAATTTTGCCACTACTAGTAGCTAGGAGAGCGCCAACTGTAGCGATCTAACTCGCTATTACAGAAATCGCTACTATATAGTTATTAGTAAGAGTATGTACTAGTAGGAGAGCGCCAACTTTAGTGATCTAACTTGCTATTTGAATTTCGCTCTTATATAGGAGAGTGCTGCAGCCGTAGCGATCTAACTCGCTATTACAGAAATCGCTACTATAATTATTAGTAAGAGGATGTACTAGTAGGAGAGTGCCAGCCTTAGCGATCTAACTCGCTATTTGAATTTCGCTCTTATATAGGAGAGCGCAGCAGCCGTAGCGATCTAACTCGCTATTACAGAAATCGCTACTATAATTATTAGTAAGAGTATGTACTAGTAGGAGAGTGCCAGCCTTAGCGATCTAACTCGCTATTTGAATTTCGCTCTTATATAGGAGAGTGCAGCAGCCGTAGCGATCTAACTCGCTATTACAGAAATCGCTACTATTATTATTAGTAAGAGTTTGTACTAGTAGGAGAGCGCCAACTGTAGCGGTCTAACTCGCTATTGTACTAATAGTAGGAGAGCGCCAATTGTAGCGATCTAACCCCCGCTATTTGAATCTCGCTCTTATATAGGAGAGCGCAGCAGCCGTAGCGATCTAACTCTGTTGTCTTATATATTTCTCTATTATTATTATACACTTATGTCTTATCTGTCAGTCGTCATTGTCTCTTTTGACCTTTCCAATATTAACCATAAAAGTGTCGTAACAAGTTTTTCAAATTACGGATTTATAATTTTATTATTCTGCCACTTTTTGGTAATCTATGTATATAGTCAGGTGAATATATATTTTTTTCTTTTTCTTTCAAGTCAATATATTTACATGTTATAAAAATTATGTTTGTCATTTTTTTGAGGGATCCACATTTTACAAGCTTTGCTTTTCAGTGGATCCCTCCATTTCCACAGGGCTATCTTGAAAAATCTCTTTAAAAACCATTGTACTGGATATTTATGTATACTTTCTATTTCACAATAAAAAATATTCTAAGCCATGTAAAATGTATAATATTGTTGAATATTGAATTGTATACTGATTTCTTGTTAAAATTACTGTTCTGTTGGAATTGAAAAATAAAACTGAACTGAACTAAACTCGCGTTTTGAATTTTGCCACAAAAGGAGAGCGCATCAGCCATAGCGATCTAACTCGCTATTTGAATTCTACTAGTAGGAGAGCGCCAACTGTAGCGATCTAACTCGCTATTTGAATTTCGCTCTTATATAAGAAAGCGTAGCAGCCGTATGTTAAGGTCTTAAAGTGTAACATGGTCTTAAAGTGTAACATGGTCTTAAAGTGTAACACGGTGCCTAAGCTCCTGAAAATTTAGTCGCTGCGTGCGTGACTTGGCATTACATCTAGTATGCTGCTCGATCGAGCTATACTAGCTGGCTGCAGCATTTTTTCGCCGAAGTTATATAACTAATCGATATATTCAGAGGGGGGGGGGCGTCAACAACAAAAAGGGACATTATCTGGAAAAGGGCACATACAAAGGGAAATCTCAAAGCGAAACATGCAATTTTTAGAAATTTGTATATACCCCTACATTGTGATCACTTTCATTAGGGATGATTTCAATATTTGTTTCTCTCTTTACATGCATGATAATGATAATGGAAAATAGGCATTTGTCGAAGGAAAAGGGTAACCTATAAGATTTTGACAGGGGCATTTATCAAAGGCGAAAATGGCATTTATGAAAAGGGGAGAGGGGCTGTTATAAAAAAGGAAAAGGGGCACTCATTAGAAGGAAAAGGGTACTTACAAGAAAGGAAAACGAGGCATGTGTAAAGGGGCTCTTATTAAAAAGGCAAAGGGGCACATCAAGAGATAAAGGGCACTTATTAAAGAAAAAGTGAACGCGTGTCAAAGTAAAACATAAAAGGGCAATTATCAGATATAACATGTGGCACTTATGAACTTGGAAAAGTGGCACTTGTTAAACGGAGAAGGTGAATTTGTCAAGGAAAAAGGGGCATCTGTCAGATTTGAATAGGGTGTAATTATCAGAGGTGGTAGGGGGCACCTAATAGAAAGAAAAAGTGGCACTTCACTGAAATAAAAGAGGACCTTTTCTGATGTAAAAAAGGGGCACTTTGGGTACTTCATACCAGCTCCCCGCGAGCTCGCCTCCCAATATATTAATGAACAAATGCATGAATGAAGGAATGAATGACTAAAAAGTGAAAGAAAGTAATAAAGAGTGGATGATTGATTAATCCATTTATTTGTCACAATATTTCATATTTCAGGTTCTCTTTTCATCACAAACCTTTTCCGTTCTCCCATCTTCTACAGTTTGTTTTTCACTCTTTGTCTTATCTGTGGGTGCTGGGGTTTCTGCAGCAAACCTACATGGATTTTCTATTTTCATTGGGTGCATATAACCCATGGAATTGTTTGTAAACCTTCAAATAATCAGTTATCATTGAGCAACCCCCTCCTTATTTTGTTTTTGTCAGCTCGTGACAGAACCCATAAGTAGGCCTACGTTTTTTTGTCAAGAGGCGAGGACCATTTTCTCTTTTTATTGTTTTCTTTACTCGCGGGCCCCTCTGTCTCAGTAAGAAATATGTTTTTCCTTGCTTGTCATCACCCAGCACCCTCACTAAAATCATTCCTCAGGCCCTGCATATCATTCCTACTTATAATATACATTTATTTAGTCGCAAGGCAATTCTCTTCCCTCCCCTTCATCTTCTTATCAATTTCATACCCGCCTATAGCAAACGATTATAGTTATCATTACACCACCACTGGCGTACTGATGGGGGAGGGGGGACTTGATGAAACCATGGACCTATACTAAGTACAGATCTCTCATTAAGGTATATAGCCCGTGGTAGGTGATGTTTTTGTCCTCAATAACTCGTTCCCGCCTACCAGTCAATAGTCTTTTGAAAAGTACCCTCATACTACGATCCCCATTGGTTTACGTGTTAAAATTGTCTTTGTGCGAGCGCGGACACCATACAGTGCTTTTTGTCTGCGATTCCCAAATAATTGAAACTTTCAGTCATTTTTCGAGCGAAGATTAACAGACAGTGTCTCAGATTTTCTGTGATGTTTTAATCAATCTTTACTCAATATGAGGCTAAGGTAAGAATTCTTGGTAGATTATTGTTTTAATTCGTTCGGTAATAATTCGGTGTAAATAGCATATAAAAGTCATATCGACTACTTTAATACTCGAGGACTGGCTGTTTCTACACCCAGGCGCGCCTCGGGGTGATGGCAGGGGATTCAACTTTTCCCTTGAGCGTATAAAAACAGCCAGTCCTCTCGTAGCTGTCGATATATCTATACAATTCTTCTAGAATTAGTACAACAAATGAACATTTCTGTATTGAATTCCCACGGCAAGCAAGCCAATAATAAACAAATAGGCAATAGACTTATAAAGTCAAACTAGATCTAGTAAATATATTATCAGTCTTAATTTATTATAATACTAGGCTAGGCTAGTACTAGTAGGCCTAGATCCCTAAACAGTTTTATTTTAAAATGCTGATTACAAAATTAAGTCTGGATCCTACTGCCAGTATATTGCAAATATCGCAAGAAATGAAGAAAAACCGTGGAAATTCCGTGAATGAGAACGATCGCTGAAGAAACCAAAACGATGTGTGCATGACGTCATAGGTACTGATTGCCGAATGAAATTCCGGGATTTGGGTCACGTGGGTAGCAACGCACTTTTGTTTGCTTCTGAGTGACAGATTTTGAGAAATGATGTCATCTCCAATTGCAATTTTCATTGGTTGTTTAAATTACGACTGCCCCCTTAATGCCATATTTGGATGTTCAGGCTTTCCCCTTTCTTTTGGTGCCAAACACGCTAGAAATCCTAGAGATCCACTCAACAACGGAAAATTATGATCAAAAACAACAGGCAATAATTTTGGGAAATTTCGTTGTTTCGATCTCATTGTTTCAACTAATTTGGCTTTTTAGAAAAAGGCGTCCATGGTTTTAAAAAATAAATTAAAATACTTTTAGATTCCCGGTGGAGTTCATTTTTTCCATAATAATCTGGAGAAGTTGTACTATCCGGCCATGCAAAAATCTTATGTTGGTCCCTGAGTTCGAAATTGTGTTTTGAGGCCGTACAGCACAATGGGATTTGCCGAGAAGCGTCGGGTTTTGCCGTAGCGGGTCACAAATGTTATACGTATTCAATACAATATGTTCAAACTGTATTTGCATAGTCTCATTCAATTCCCTTTTTTCAATTCTGCTTTCTCAGTACTTTGGTGTATGTCAGATGCTTAATTTAATTTATTTATTAGAAATAAAGAGAAGAATTGCTCGGAATACATTTCTGGCAATGAAAGACTTATTCACAGATAGAAAGGTAAAATTTGCGCTTAGGTTAAGACTAGTAAACTGTTATGTATGGTCCGTCCTATTGTATGGAGCAGAAACATGGACAATAAGCAAGGCCATGAAAAATAAAATAACATCATTTGAAATGTGGATTTACAGAAGAATGATGAAAATATCCTGGAAACGAATGAAAACCAACAAAGAGATATTATTGCACATGGCAGGGCGTAAACAAAATGCACTGGTAGGATTATCTAAGGAGAGAAAAGTCAAACACTTTGGTCATGTTAAAAAGGCACCAAAGCCTCTTAAAAGAGGCGCGGATCCAGGATTTCTTAGGGGAGGGGGGCCAAAATGTTAAATTGTGCTAGCCAAATATTGGTACGTAATGGTGACCACTAAATCAGTGGCGTAATGCGCAAAATCGTTTGGGGGTAGAGCCCGGCGGGGGTCAAGGGGCACTGCCCTTGAGACTCAGGGTGTATGGGCATTTAATTACGGTCAGATGAGCATATTTTTATACCTTATTTGTGACACTGGCAGGACACTAATTGGCGTGGGGCCCAGGGGGCGGAGCCCCCAGAAGCTCAGGAGTATTAGGCATTAAATTACCGTCAGATGAGCATCCAGGGGCCCGCCTTAATAGGGCCCTAGGTGGGGTCCAGGGGGCAGAGCCCCCGGAAGCTTAGGGGTTTTAGGCATTTAATTACGGTCAGATGAGCTTATTTCGATACCTTATTTGTAACACTGGCAGGTCACTAATTGGTGTGGGGTCCAGGGGGCGGAGCCTCCGGAAGCTCATGGGGGTTTTAAGCATTAAATTACGATCAGTAGTATCCAGGGGCCCGCCTTAGGGCCCTAGGTTGGGTCCAGGGGGCAGAGCCCCCGGAAGCTCAGGGGTTTTAGGCATTTAATTACGGTCAGATGAGCATATTTTGATACCTTATTTGTGACACCGGCAGGTCACTAATTGGCGTAGGGTCGAGAGGGCGGGGCCCCCGGAAGCTCGTTGGGTTTTAAGCATTAAATTACGATCAGTAGTATCCAGGGGCCCGCCTAAGGGCCCTAGTTTGGGTCCAGGGGTGCAGAGCCCGCGGAAGCTCAGGGGTTTTAGGCATTTAATTACGGTCAGATGAGCATATTTTGATACCTTATTTGTGACACCGGCAGGTCACTAATTGGCGTAGGGTCGGGTTTTAAGCACTGGCGTTCTGGTGGGGGGGCTTGGGGGGGCTAGCCCCCCAATAAAATCCAACCATGACTTATTTTCAATTCCATACAAGTGATTTATAAATGTTCGTAATATCACATGATTTTACACAAAATGCGCGTTTCTCCATTTCTGTTGCAAACTGACACATTCCCAAATAGCCAGGAAGAACTATGTTTTTTATAGTCACTAATGGGCCTTAGTGGCCACTAACAGTAGATAACCGTATATCCAGTTTAGCGAAAAGTCTGGATACCCGTATGTCCGGCCTAGAGAAGAGCTTAGAGAAGATCGTGGCAGCTGTAGGCGGTACGCGGGGGAATGCGCAGTCGCCTGCGCCCAGAGTTTGATTTGGATGTGGCGAGGAGGGTCATTTCCGGAGGGAATGTTCCACAGGCGGGGATCCAGGAGGGCGAACGGGCCTTGCCCTCCCCGCAAAGAAAAAAAAGAGAGAGAGAAGGAAAAGAAGGAAAGGGAAAGAGGAGAGAAAGGGAAAGAAAGAAGAGGAGAAGAACAGAAAATGGGGAAAAGAAGGAAATGGGGCGAAAGGGCCTTGCCTCCAAGGCTGTTGCCCCCATCAAAAAAATAAGAGAGAAGGAAGGAAAGGGAAAGAAAAAGGAAAAGAGGAGATAAAGGGAAGGAAAAAAAGAGGAAGAAGAAAAGAAAAGAAGGGGGATATCAGCTGCAATTCTCCCGCCAACAAGTTGTGGATCGGGGCAAACGACCCCTCTCCCCTCCCCCCTCCCGCTCCTGCCAAAAAAAGAAAGAAAGAGAAGGAAAGGGAAAGAGGAGAGCTAAAAGGGAGAAAAAAAAGGAAGAAGAAAGAAAAGGGTGAAAAGAAGGGAGATCAGTTGCGATTAATCCTGCCAACAACATGTGGATCGGGGGCAAAAGGCCCTTGCCTCCCTGCACCCCACGCCAATACGCCAATTAGTGTCCTACCAGTGTCACAAATAAGGTATCAAAATAAGCTCATCTGACCGTATAAACGCCTAAAACCCTTGAGCTTCCGGGGGCTCCGCCCATTAGACCCCGCGCCAAGTAGTGACCTGCCAGTGTCCCAAATAAGGTGTCAAAATATGCTCATCTGACCGTAATAAAATGCCTAAAACCCCTGAAATTCCGGTGGCTCTGCCCCCTCGACCCCACCAGGGGCCTCAAGGCGGGCCCCTGAATGCTTATCTAACCGTTATACAAAATGTAATGCCTGAAACCCCTGAGCTTCTGGGGGCTCCGCCCCCTGGACCCCACGCCAATTAGTGTCCTGCCAGTGTCACAAATAAGGTATCAAAATAAGCTCATCTGAGCGTATAAACGCCTTAAACCCCTGAGCTTCTGGGGGCTCCGCCCCCTAGCTGGACTCCAATTAGTGACCTGCCAGTGTCACAAATAGGTTATCAAAATATGCTCATCTGACCGTAATTAAATGCCTAAAACCCCTGAACTTCCGGTGGCTCTGCCCCCTGGACCTAACCAAGGGCCCTAAGGCGGGCCCCTGGATACTCATCTGACCGTTATTCAATGCCTAAAACCCTTGAGCTTCCGGGGGGTCCGTCCCTAGACCTTACGCCAATTAGTGACCTGCCAGTGTCACAAATAGGTTATCAAAATATGCTCATCTGACCGTCATTAAATGCCTAAAACCTCTGAGCTTCCAGGGGCTTTGCCCTCTGGACCCCCCCTAGGGCCCAAAACGGGCCCCTAGATGCTCATCTGACGGTAATTTAATGCCTAAAACCCTGGACCTAACCAAGGGCCTAAGGCGGGCCCCTGGATACTCATCTGACCGTTATTCAATGCCTAAAACCCTTGAGCTTCCGGGGGCTCCGCCCCTAGACCTTACGCCAATTAGTGACCTGCCAGTGTCACAAATAAGGTATCAAAATATGCTCATCTGACCGTAATTAAATGCCTAAAACCCCTGAAATTCCGGTGGCTCTGCCCCCTCGACACCCCAACAGGGGCCTCAAGGCGGGCCCCTGAATGCTTATCTGACCGTGATAAAAAATGTAATGCCTGAAAACCCCTGAGCTTCTGGGGGCTCCGCCCCCTGAACCCCACGCCAATTAGTGTCCTGCCAGTGTCACAAATAAGGCATCAAAATAAGCTCATCTGGGCATATAAACGCCTTAAACCCCTGAGCTTCTGGGGGCTCCGCCCCCTGGACCCCAATTAGTGACCTGCCAGTGTCACAAAAAGGTTATCAAAATATGCTCATCTGACCGTAATTAAATGCCTAAAACCCCTGAACTTCCAGGGGCTCTGTCCTCTGGACCCCACCTACGGCCCTTAAACGGGCCCCTAGATGCTCATCTGACGGTAATTTAATGCCTAAAACACCTAAACTTCCGGTGGCTCTGCCCCCTGGACCTAACCAAGGGCCCTAAGGCGGGCCCCTGGATACTCATCTGACCGTTATTGGGCAGGTCCAAGCTATTGTTCCCTCTGGGGGTCAAATTTCATCTTTATATATATTTAACTCAGCACATCATATTTTGTCAAAGAACATTTCTTATGCTCTACATGTAAGTGTTTGTGAAAAAAGATAATTACAAATATGAAGTCTTTTCTTCATAGCTTGTTTGAATTATTTGATAGTAATATCACAGAATTTTGATGGAATTCAAAGATAATGCTGAACATATTGTCTTTTTTATTGTTTTATTACAGATTAGAACATGTATATGTTGCTGTCATATATATTCAAGAATTTTGATGTACTTTAATGTACATGTTTGTGAAAGATGGATACAAAAGTATAAATCTTAAATGAATTTCGTATTGATTAAAGACATCTTATTAACACCACCAGATATAAGAAATTAAAACCCTAAAGGTTTGTGTGACCTTTTCCACACTTCAAAAGATTAAAGCATAAACTAATCAACAAAAATGCATGGGTGTAAAAGTAATGAAAATCTTGTTCAAGGGAAACAAAAATTGTGGGCTTTATATACAGGTGGTCACTAAAGCAGGTTTGACTGTACAAAAAAAACGACAATGTTTCTGTTTCTACCATGCACAGTGCCCTTTTGAACTACAGTGACCCTTCCCTACTGACCAACTGGCAGCATCTACAATGTATGAGTTGTTAAAGCCAGCTTCTGGTGCATGTACTACCATATCATTTCATTAGACTCATTTGAGGAACCAGTACACTATTATGATTGACATATTTAGCATCCTGCCAATGTTTGGGACATCAACGGGCAAAATACCAAAGTTGATAATACCAGGGGTCTGGCTTGAAGACTAATTACATAAAAATTATTACAAGTAAATTCCTAGAAGGGACCCAGTTGGAATGTTCATATATCCCTGTACACAACAAGTTTTCTAACACAGTATATGTATTCTCCTTTTGGTCATTTCCTTTTTCACATCTTGCAGTGGTTTTATATGGGGTTGTCCCGTACGTCACACACTTGTCCTGTACGTCACATTTCTTAATTTGATTATGTAATCAACACAGAATTTTTGTATTTTTTGTTAAACCTATTTTTTGTTAGGTATTCATCTAAATTAGAACTTCCTAGAATATCTTTATAAAAAAAAATTATTTTCATAAATAAAATTAAACAAATTGTGTTCAAAATTGTGACGTACGGGACATCACACTTTGGAACCTACCTCATTTGCATAATTAATTAATTTTGAAAGTTTTTATATTTTTTTCCTATTTTCTAGCATGATGGTCTACATGTCCTGAGATATTTAATTTTTAAAAGACAATTCAAGTGAGATACAAAAATAAAAATGTAATGTCCCGTACGTCACGCTAATTAATAAAAATCGAGGTTCGTGACCTTGGCATTCTTCGTATTTTGATTAAATTTTTTTTTTTATCAGATTCATAAAATTCATAGTTTCAGCTTTAAAATGATGTATAGTTTGTTAAATATATATAAAGATGAAATTTGACCCCCAGAGGGAACAATAGCTTGGACCTGCCCAATAACGGTCAGATGAGTATCCAGGGGCCCGCCTTAGGGCCCTTGGTTAGGTCCAGGGGGCAGAGCCACCGGAAGTTTAGGGGTTTTAGGCATTAAATTACCGTCAGATGAGCATCTAGGGGCCCGTTTTAGGGCGTAGGTGGGGTCCAGAGGACAGAGCCCTGGAAGTTCAGGGTTTTAGGCATTTAATTACGGTCAGATGAGCATATTTTGATAACCTTTTTGTGACACTGGCAGGTCACTAATTGGGGTCCAGGGGGCGGAGCCCCCAGAAGCTCAGGGGTTTAAGGCGTTTATATGCCCAGATGAGCATATTTTGACACCTTATTTGGGACACTGGCAGGTCACTACTTGGCGCGGGGTCTAATGGGCGGAGCCCCCGGAAGCTCAAGGGTTTTAGGCGTTTATACGGTCAGATGAGCTTATTTTGATACCTTATTTGTGACACTGGTAGGACACTAATTGGCGTATTGCCGTGGGGTGCATCGTGATCGTGATCGCAGTTACAATTACCAATTACTCATTTGTTTAATTTAGATGAGAAACATGTGCATATACCATGTATACCATAGGTTTTTAAAGATAGGCGAATATGAATGAAAACCTTGTTTATTTAGAATGACCCAAAGTGAAATTGAATGGTACGGACGTCCGATTTGCCATTGTTGACGAAAATGAATTCAAACTGCGCATTTGTAAGCGGTTGTTAAATTGAATGAAACAAGTGCTAAATCCATTGACCGAATAAGTAAATCAAATTTACACGCCGGCAGCTTTATTTCGCAAATTTGAATGAACTTTGTATCAAAACGAGTGAAAAGCTTACGAAATTGACCGAGAAATCCTATATTGTAATTCATATAAAAGATGACATTAATTTCGATAAAACACCTGCAATGAATAGATCAGTAGAAAAGAAATGTTCCATCAATATTTGCCTGTTTTTACTCTCACAGATATGCTTTTAAAGTCTTCTGAATCTGCAAAAAAAAGACAAAAATCTTTATATAAACGTGCAATAGATTCTTAAATTTACCCAAAGCCTGTTCAACAGTGATTGGAGTGTAACAAACTCCCGTGATGTTAATGTTAGTTATAACATATTCATGCAGAAATTACAAAGTGCTTATAATGAATGTTTTTCCATTGGAGAAATTTTTAATCAAAGATAAAATTAAAAATATGTGGTTTAATAAGGAGTTGCAAAAGATGAGTAATTAATATAAAAAGAACTTGAAAAAACAACTTAAAGAAATGAAAGGAAGTATAAAGAATTTAGAAATCATGTTACATGTGCAATAAGGAATGCCAAAAGACAGTACTATAATACGAAATTCAAACAAGTGCAAGGTAATATGTCATTAACTTTGAAGGTTATTAATTCATTATAGGTAAAAATAAAAATAAATCTGTAAACTTTTTAAATGATGATAACAATGTTATTAATAATGAAACTGTTGCTGAAAATTTTAATGAATATTTTGTTAATATTGCACCTAGGTTAAGTGACACATTTGGCAATGTTGCACCAAATACAATTCCTAATATTCAATATAATTATTATTCCTTTTTTTGTAAACCAATAACTAAGTGTGAAATTATTGATATTATAAGCAAGATGAAAAATGGAACGAGTAGCGGTTTTGATGATATAAATATAGCTGTTGTTAAAAAGACTATACATATACTTTGTGATCCTCTTTGCAAAATTGTTAATGATTCAATTCAAACTGGGTGTTTTCCTGATCAAATGAAAATAGCAAAGGTTATTCATGGGTTATTCCAATTCGTAAAAGTGATTCTCCAATTGTATATTCAAATTACCGCCCTATATCTGTTCTTCCTTTGTTCTCTAAAATTCTAGAAAGATGTATGTATAATCGTAATTTAGCATTTATTGAGAAGCATAATATTTTATTTTGTAATCAATATCGTTTTAGAGCTTCACGCTCAACATCATCTGCTTTAATTTAGTTTGTCCACAATATTTCTCCGGCCTTTGATAAAAAGGAAATTACAGTGAGTTTATTTTTAGATTTATCCAAAGTTTTCGACTGCTTGAACCATGATATACTGTTAAGTAAATTATCTATGTATGGTATTAGAGGTATAACATTAGACTGGTTTAAAAATTATTTACACAATCGACAACAGTTTGCAGTTTTTAATTCAATCTCTTCTAAATATCAATCTATTTCGCATGGGGTACCCCAAGGCTCTATTCTTGGTCCTCTTTTATTCTTGTTATATATTGATGATATTCGCTTTACTTCTGATAAATTAAACTTCATTTTGTTCGCTGATGATACTACTATATCAATGGCTCATACAAATTTGTCTACTCTTGTTGATGAAATGAATGTCGAACTTGTTAAAGTACAAGCATGGTTTAAACTTAATAGACTTGTTATGAATACATCAAAGTCAAATGTGATATTGATGTTACTAGTGTCAAAAGTTGTCATGGAGTGAACATGTTGACGTAGTTAGCTCTAAGGTTTCCAGGTGTATCGTTGTTTTAAATAGATTAAATTTTTTACCGCCAAATATTCTTAAAAACCTATATTTTACACTTATACATCCTCGTTTCACTTATTGCAATGTTATATGGGCAATTTCAAGCAACTGTTATATAAGCAGACTACATAGATTACAGAAAAAAGCTGTTAGAACCATGTGCAATTTACCTTTTAATTCTCCAACAAGGTCTTCTTTTGTACAGATAATCTTGAATGTTTTTTAAATGTATAAGTTATCTCTTGCTTTACTCATGTATTCCTGCCACCAAAAACTCTTGCCTGATGTATTAACAAAATACTTAATGTTTATATGCCCTGTATTTCACTCAGGACCTAGGCTGTGGAACTCCTTACCAATTCAACTGAAATTAAGTCCATCACGGAACTCATTTAAAAACATGTACAATAAATTCCTTTTGACTGATCCAAGAGTGTAATAATCTATGTATTACATGTATTATCTTCATTCCTTAAGTTCATCAAATTCTCTTGCCCATCTATTTCTTCCATGTTCTGTCTTGTTCACTCTCTCTCTCTCTCTCTCCGTCTTGCACTTTCTTGCCCTTCTCTCATCCCCTTTCTCTATTTACCTTTTCATTCCATCATCGCCGTTGTACCGTCTAAGCTGTTTTCTGTGCCAAACACCTGATATTGGGGTTGTAATGTAATGTATTTTCTTTTTGTCCTCAACGTTTAGAGGGTAAAGCAATTTATAGTGTTCTTGTTTTCAATGTAGGGATGAAATTTACAAGATTTTTAATCTTTCATTTGTCCCAACTTATTTTTTAAACCAAGCTTCACTTGTATTATTTTATTGTCAAGATGTTTGTAATTTTATACTTTTGTATTTTGTATTTTATGTGGTTTTAATGAGTGAATAAATTGAATTGTCTTCTGAATTGAAATTATGCCAAAATAGAAAAATATAAAGAAACTAAATATCTTAAATAATGGTGGTGCAGTAATTATTGGAAATAAAGTGCAAGCGCTACATTTTAGTTGAAGTTGTAATTGAAGTAATTCCCAAAGTACTATGATATAATACATGAATGACAAAGTTTGACCCACCCCCCCCCCCTTCCCCATCATGGTACCTGCTGCCACTAAGATGCCGCGCACAAGACTATGCAATCTGCAAATATCAATGGTTGTATCAAGAAAATATAATTATATTGATACCTATATGTAAAAATTGAGAAATAACCAGAAGCCCATTTATAAAATAATTATTATCCAAGTGAAATGTTTATACAATACATATACATAATTATGTAAACAACGCATAGTGGCAAGCGCAAATAAGCAGTACGAAAAAGAGATACAGACAGAGAAAGAGAGAGAGAGAAAGAGAAGGAGAGAGAGATAGAGGAAGAGAAAGAGAAGGGAAAATGGAGAGTTGCATTTACGTATAGTATATAATGGAACTATCAAGTGTTTCAATTTTTGTTTTCATCCGATTTGGAGCACGCCACCCCGTCCTTGTTCCCTGTAGCTACTCCACTGAATTTTTTTTTCTAAAACCATCATCAGAATCCATTGAGAAAAAAAACAAACTGTTAAGTACGAAAAAGATTTGTGTTTTCTTTCATTCATCTTTCTACTCTTCCTATAAAACATACTCTAAAATCGTACCACAGAAAAACAATAATGATTAAAAAAGTGCTTGTTGATTATTTGCCTAAGCGAATAGGCCTTCTTTATGACGTGATATTAATTCTACAATAATAGATGGCTTTCATGATTCACTAATTACAAAAAATCAAACTTAGGATAGCTTTAACAAAAATATTTAATATGCAGTATCGTGTACAAATGGGCGAAAATTGGAAGATTCACGGAATCATTATTCATGTCTACTTCATATATACACAGGGGCGGATCTACGGGGGTTGAGGTTAACCCCCTTGGGCTGCCAAAAAAATAAAAATAAAAAATAAAATAACGCACACTGGAGAGAAACCTCTCAAGAGCAAATATTGTGAGAAGATATTCAAATTATCAGGTAACTTAACCAAACACATGTTAACTCTGGAAGTAACTGTGCATTCAACTGTTACTTGATTAAAAAAGATGTTATCATGCACTGCTTTTTATGGTCTCCATTGTGTTAGTAGATGCCAGGAAAACATCACTTACGAGCCGGGGGTTCAAAAAGCAACAACAACAAAATCGCCTCGCCGCTAAGCGGCTCGTGGACGATGCTCCATCGTCATAGCAAAAAGCTAGATCCGCCCCTGATATATATATAAAGGTACATGTGTGTAAAGTGGCGGATCCAGGGGGACCGGGCCCCCACCCCTGGCAAAAAAAAAAGTTTTAAAAAAAGATTGGGGGCTCAAGGAGGGGCGACGTTGATTAATTTTAAAAAAATCGATGTTATTAGTATTGCTCACAACCCCCGCCCCCACCCCCGCCGTTGAGCCAAAAAAATACAAAATTGCATACGATCTCTCTCGAAGCAGTTCCCCAAAGTTGCAGCCCTGTATTGGTATGTTGAGTTGAAATAACGGTCTGCGCGATTTTCAAATTTCCGCCCCCTCCCTATTGGAAAATCTTTCATCCGCGCCTATGTGTGAATATTTGTTTTTGAAGACGATTGTGTAATGAATTATTGTCAACTGAGGTAAACATTATCGTCCGAATTTTCGGAACGCAACTCGTTCCTTCGGCAGAGAGATTATAAACAAATAATCGTAATTGTTATGTATTCTTAATTAAATGGACACGGATGAATACACGAGACAAATACTTAGCACACGTCTTATACTCTTGGTATAAGACTCGAAAGCAAATTTATTTCACACGGCGCATGCGCAGCTTTACAACTGTGACTCATGGTATGACATCATCGATATAATATCACGGGATGAACGGCAATTAACAATGGGCTTTATCTTACAAAGATTCAATCAATGAATAAGAAATTGAGAAAAATAACGAGGGCCTTTGTCTATCGACCATTTTGTTGTCGTTTATTTAAAGCCTAGTACTTTTCAATTAAAATGCGGCTGCTTTCCATAATCATAACGAGGGGGGGGGGGGTTTCATAAAGCTGTTCGTAAAGTTACGCATGACTTTACGAATGACTTAAATATGAAAAGCCAAATGGGATGCTACATCATTCATAACTGCATCAACTAAAGGTAAATAATATCGCTAGTGATATTCGTTTGTCTCGCAATGTGGTCAATAAGGAATCTAAAAGATCTCGACGTTTCGTGCGCCGCTGCAACACTTCGTCAGGTGATAAAAACTAATGTAAGCAAGGGTGTTTTATACTCTACGGGAAGACCGGCGCAACGGTCCATAATTCGATCGATAATCGGAACAATAACGCACAAGGCCTATTGGCCGACGCACACGGTGCTCGACCAATCAGCAGGCCGCTGGTTCTGCTAATTATGCAAATGGCCTAAGGGTCGACGCACACGGTGCTCGACCAATCAGCAGGACGCTGGTTCGGCTCGCCTGCTGGGCGGAAGCAATAGCGAGCTCAACCAATCAACGGGCCGCTGGCTCGGCCCGTCTGCTGATTGGAATCGACCGGTGCTGGCCGGCTGGACGGGGAGTGTCATGGCGGCGTATCGTACGCATCCAAAATTCGGGGATATCGATCCCGTTGTCTCTGTTGAAAATAGGGACTTTTAGATTTGCACGTCGACGTAGTGGACTGCAACGTGTGTCATTCTGTCAAGGCACTGGCCCGTGCCCGGCAGTGCCTTAAAAGGACGTCACATTACCTTAAAAGGATGTCACCGTGGCAGTCCACGTTCTCGTCGTGTAAAATCTAACAGTCCCTATTAGGGACTTTTAGATTTTACCCTCCGTGTGTACCAATGCCGTTCCCGTTACTTTACGAACAACTTTATGAAACACCCCCGGGTTGGATAATAATTAGTATTTTTTCCATATGTTTTCCCCAATTGGCAATTTTAATTCCCCAATGAGCACTAAATTACATGGGTAAATTTTGATGATTTTTTTTAAATTCTTGTCACAAAATACGAAAGTGCACGAACCATCTTTTAATGGTTTTTTGTGAGAATTTTGTAACGTGGCTTTTCAGCAAGTGGTGCCTGACTTATCAGCAAGATGTCTGATCCCCCCGCACCCCCTCCCCTCCCCCGCCCCGCCATTCAAAATGATCTAGCAACTTCCCGGTAAGATTTTGTATTATGTATACGAATAATTTACTGTTTTCGAATCGAGGTTGAATAGATTAGAAATCGGTATGAACTAATTGATGCATTTACATAAAATGCAGATATTCTTATATGCAAGACGACCTTTTTGAGACTCGTGCCCCCCAACAAAAATGTAATCATGTTTGTTTTTTCTTTTTGTTTTTTGTTTTTGCTTTTCTGAGAGTTTGGATTAAAGACTCTGCATCATACAGGCCTATAAAAACTGAACCTAGACTACTCAGCCAAGTGTAATATAACACTTTCTCATTTAAGAACAAAATTACTTACAAGATTCACCATAAAATATCTTATAAAGACAACAGTTTTCAATAAAATATGCCATATATTTATAGCACATGTAAAAACATGTCTCCGTGCGCAGCACCAATATAAGGGAAAATAATGTATATACATGTATGTATAATAAAAGCCATAAATCCTAAAAACATAGACATATCGAACAATGCACTGTAAAATTAAGAAAGAGAAGAATATACGAAGAAGGGGGAAGAAATTTAATAAAGGGAAACCAAATTTGAAGTTTAAAAAAAACGTATTGCATTCAGCAATAGTGTATAACTTAGTGTATAGCTAAGCTGTTTAACAGTTACTCTACATATCACAATACAATGACAAGATTTTAGCGGAAATAACAACGTAATAGAGTGAAGAGGGAGATCGACATAGGGGAACAATGAATCCCTAGTTTCGACCTTCCTGGCAGATTACCGACCTAGAAAAAATCAATCCAGCTATATCTTTTACCTAGCAGGTATGGGAATTTTGTTTTGGTTTTATTTTCCGTATAAAAGCAGTAATAGTGTGGACGAGTATCGTATATGAATAAAATCATATACAAAATAGGTCCAGCGAAAAAATGGCTCTCTTCCATTCTCCTCATATTCGATATTTGACAGCTATAAAGGTTGTGGACCTTACTTTCATGCCACATAATATGTTCGTGTAGTCCCATATTTATATACGTTTCTTTGTACAGTGCATGTGACTTTTAGCTGGAATGCTCAAATTTCTTATTATTTTGACGGTTCCAAAACCTCATGGTATATACCAATACTTATGTGCTACATTATCGACCATTTCCGATCGCTTCCACTCAGTTTCTTTCCCAATGCAAATCGTGTGACCAGAACTAAACTTTATCTCTAAAAAAAAATGACTTACAGCTTGGTCGCAAAATGGAACTAAAATTAGACATAATTATTAACAGATTTACTATTTGATCGCAAACAAATCTAAATCTGATTAAATATGTGTTTTACAAGGACGTGTATTAGTTTTCGCATAATATTATTCCAAACAGTCATAACTGTTTGAAAACTAGAAAACAAACAATAAATGAATTTTTCTCGCAGTAACCTTTAAAATTCTTTGAATAAAGCTATTCCAGCTTTTCCGTTGTAAGTCATCTGGAGCGTTATTTCCCTCCCTCGCCGTAACGCGAAACAGTGCCCTAAAAATGTGTTTTTCCCTGCTTAACTTTATGGATCACAGTACTCAGTAAGCTTTGGTGTTTTATCCCTCGTGTAACATAGGTCTGGATATGCCACTGAAGATCGAGTAGGCATCACATAGCAATTACAGAAAGTAAACATTCGAGAGAGAGAGAGAGAGAGAAGAAAAAGAAAGTGTAAATTCAAATTAAAAAAAACATGCTCATGTTGTTGTAGGCGGAATAACAAACAGGGAACGACAAGAAGAATGTTATTGCTGTCGTTTTTTTAAATGATTCTTTTGTATTTTATCATTATATTTCATTATTGTGTTATATTTTTTCTTATATATTTCATACCATTTTTAATCAATAAAACATATTTTTAAACAAATAATTAGGCATATATTTCATTAATGTGATATATTAATCTGTTGTAATATTTCATACTTTTTGAAATCAGTAAAACATATCTATAAAAACGAAAAGAAAGAAAGTAATAATAATGATGTCTTTAGTAGCATCTGTATCCGCCAGCTCGGGGCTCATGGCACTAATTTCTCCAAAATGTAGTACATAATAATCAGTTCGATAAATTCGATTAACCTTTATTCATACCATGTGGTTCAATGGTCCCTAGAAATATCATCATTCTCTTCTCTTCCTTCATCATTGTCCTACGTGATGTGTTGGGATGGAACGTTTTTAAGACGCACACTTTAAAGTCTTGAATAGTATGATCATGAAGGTTAAAATGATAAGCGACTGAAGTTTTTTTCTTCATGTTTATGTCTCTCCAATGCTGACTCATTCTACGTTGCAGCTTCTGTGTAGTTTTACCAATGTATATTTTCTTGCATTTATTGCAAAAGATGCAGTAGATGACACGTTTAGACCTGCATACGAAATTGCCCTCAACATTCACAGTCTTTCCACTGGGACCAGACACAGACCAGATGTCTTCTACCAGGGTGCATGTCTTGCATCCAGATCCGAGACAAGGTTTTGTTCCTCCTTTGTTTTCAAGTTGGGAGGAACCTGGAAGTGAAGGTGTCATTGAGCTTGTAGATTCATTGATATTAAGGACATCGCTCAGCTGTTGGCAGATCAAATTTACATCAGGATTGTCACAATTCCCTAGGAGACCTCGCCTGCATTTAGCGCGAAGATGCATCGACTTTAAGATGTTTTGCTGGGAATCCCACTGTTGATCCTGCAATAAAATCAGTATATAGGAAAGGAAATTAGGAGTTGGCTAAGAAACCTATACTGAACGATGCTCAAGCTCAGGCTCAAGGAGGTTCAGGCTCGCCTAGAATTTTCTTGATCTAACCAATCAAATTAAAATGGAAAATCTATGATAATTTTATTGTCTTTTTTTTTCTTCTTCAATTCCTTATAGCGTTTTATTCAGTTTTTTTTTCTCGTTCGGATGGAGTGGCGAGGGGTGGGTATTCTCTCTACTTAAAATGGTGAACTCAAATAAGTAGACCTTTTTCTTTATTTTTTTGTAGAGGAGGGGGGGGGGCAAACGACTAAGCCTATATATATATATATATATATGTATATGGAATGTGTTCGTGTTTTTGTAGCTGTTTTCCTTAACCCCTGAAATTTGTAAGCGGCCTGATCTAATGTCCAACTTTGCTCTCTTTCCATGAAGGGAGATAATAACAATAATAATAATAATAATAATTGTTATAATAATATAATAATGATAATAATAATAGTAATAATAATAATAATAATGATAATGATAATTATAATAAAACTCTTTCTTAAATATAGCGCTTTTCCATAAAGTGACCGAAGGCGCTTACAGTATTATTTTGTCAGAATCCTTTCGAAATTAGACGTGTCCCCCGGCCAGCCCCACCATCCCAACCACCCGTAGAGAATCCTGCATCCGCCCCTAGACATCGTTTTTTTTTAATAAATGTTTTTCATTTACTCATTTTTTTTTTTTTTTCATTATTATTATCACTTTGTATACTATAGGCCCATGGACATGTGTATTAGCTCGAGTTGACACAAGTAAACATACTTATACTTTATAGTGTAGATCTATGAATGTTATACATTTGTTTGATTAATTATCTAATTGTTTTATTAATGAATTATTTGATTTAAGCTTAATTAAATTCGCGGCTTTCGGTGTAATAAATCACACGACCATTGTGATCGACGCGACCATGGTCACCACGCACTTTTGACAGTACAGACGATCACCTTGCAGAAAAGATCCTTGTCGTCTTTGTTGAAAGATCATATGGACAGACAAATAAGAGATCATTGTAGACAATGTTCATGAATAAGTGGCCATCTTGAAAGTACTTTATTCTGGTATTCCTCCGCCAATCGCGGCCTCGTTACACACATCAATTAACTATTGGTGCAGTTGTTCATATAGTACCACAACATCCCACTTCTTTAAATTACAAGTTGATGCTGCTCTCATTAACTACCTTTCATGTTTAATAGGCACTTTACATGACGGAAGTGAACCACTAAAACAGTAACTCAATTGTTAAAGTTCAACAAGAGGAAACATTTCAACTTGTTCGAGAAGCACAATACTCAAAAAACTGTTCAAGTGTAACTAACGAGAACTTTTCAAGAACAACAAAACAAATTTTCGAAAGGTTAAAACATATCCTCCACTAGTATAACAGACACATTTCGGTTGCTGAATTGCTATACACGTTTAATGTAATTCAAACTTTTACAATTTACATAACTTTTGCTGGAATAAAGAGATTCCACATTACTTTTTGGCAAACAGTTAAAAATAATAATTTCTGTTAAAGTATGTCTTTTCATGTTAATCGTTGTCAACCTGTTTTCATTCAATTTCCATGTAACGATTAAAAAATTATGACAAATCAACGTATCTCAACTATAATACCCGGTCACTTGTGTGGAGAAGAAAAAACAATTGCTAAATTCGGTTCTTATGTATACAGAAGAGATGTTCTGTCGATAGATAATCAATATTAGGCATGACAGTGATATTAAACACTTTGGTTGTACATGTATATTGATTATTGAATCACCTTATAACAAATATGAGATTTATTTTATCCTCAATGTATGTCTACTGAATAGGCTAAATCATTAAACAAATAAAGTACTTTTTATCAATCTAGGAATTGATAACGATGAACTATTGGTGTTGTTCATAATTATAGTACAACAGTCTTGACCGAAAGCTCCAAGTCAGTCTCTGATATCGACGGTTAATTTATTGTTCCGCTGAGACTACGTCTGGCTCCATCGGCTAGCTGTATAATGGGGAAGGTTGACAAATGTAAGTTTTATTAAAGAATTCCCCATTCCAGACGGTTATTTTTGTCTACATGTCGTCACGCGTTTATGCATTGAGCACTTCTCAAAAGAATTATCATTTTGGGCACTTACCATGCTAACATTAATAGGAATCCCCGAGCACAGAGTGCAGATCATGTCATGGTCGCGGCCGAGATCATCATGCAAACCATTTTGCTCGAGACAGCTCCTACAGAACGTGAGGTGTACACATGCAACTAGTATGTCCTCTTCGAAAATTTTGTCGCAGAGTTGGCACACAAGCCTATGTAAATACTTTGTTACTATCTCTTCTTTTACGGGTGCTGAAGCCATTGGAACGCCGGTTCGTGGTTTCGTAGCAAAACAGTATTGTTATCATGATAATCACATTTAGGAAAATATGTCACGGTTAAGTCCACGTATATGCCTTAAAATCCAGTACACGTATTCAGATTGATACCCGCCCTTATGTATCCATGAGGCATGCATGAGGCTGCTATAATATTATGAGAGAATCGATCGAATATCGAGGCGTAGTCCACAGCCTGGACCGTTTCCGTGTCGTGCATCCAACCAGCTGAGAAAATAACACACCCTCAACGCTGAACCGGTGGCAGTGGTCCTTGTCTCTCATTCTGTAGTCCCCGATAACGTTCTTTTCGACGGTTGTTTTGGGGGATCAGGCGATGAGTGGAGATACCCAGGGGCGGATCCAGCCGGCGGCAAGGGAGGGGGCCTAAAAAGGGGCCCACTTCGTGCGAAAATTTGAATATCGTGCTGGTCGATTTTTCGCTCAGTGGGGGTAGTGAGCACATTTTTTTTTTTTTTTGCACCCGAAAAAAATGTTTCCCTCCGGAATGGGTTATTTTTTTCCAACGCCACCCCCTTGGGCGTCAGGCAGGGGCGGATCCAGCCGGCGGCAAGGGAGGGGGAGTAGTGAGCACAATTTTTTTTTTGCCTTCGAAAATTGAAAAAATTATTCACCACCCCTTGAGCGCCAGGAGGGGTCCATCTTCTTTTTTTCCAAAAAAAGGGTGTTTTTACATGTTGTTTTTTTTAGGGGCGGGGGCCCTGGATCCGCCACTGGCGCCAGGGGTAGTTAGCACCAGGGGCACCCGATTTTTTTTCCCCTACGGGAAGGGTGATTTTTTTTTACCACCCTCCCCCTTGGGCGCCAGGGGAGGGGGCCCATTTTCTTTTCTTTTTTAAGGGTGTTTTTACCTGTTTTTTGGCTAGGGGAGCCCCTGGATCCGCCACTGGAGACACCAGGCGATGAGTGGAGACCCCGCACTGTGTGTGGGATGCGTGTGATTGAAGAATGAAAAATATTTGAAAACGGCCAGAACCTGGACTACCCATCATAATGCAAAATAAAATCATACCGGGCCGTCACTCCAGTTCTTCGTTGCCGTCCCTCTGGACGTGAACATAATGATTTGTGCGCTTTATGTTATTTTCGAAGAGTATGGATGGGGAGGGGGGGGGGTGTCCCCTAGAAAAGCATGCATGGCTCTCGATCATGGCCTCACTGTATTCGAAGTTTGACCAGAAGTATATATTGACCACACTTCCTGTCACATGTTGGTGTAGTCCCGTGTACGTACTTCTGTGGAGGCTACAGTGAATGTGACTTCTAGCAAGACGGGACCTTCTTCTTCTTCTTTTTTTTTCTTTCATTTTCATGATACCCAAACGTTACAGTCTACATGAATAGTTATGTGCGACATGATTAATCTTTATCAATCGATTCCAGACAGTTCGTTTCACAATGCAATCGCATGACCAGAAATTAACTTTATCTGTAACTTCCCGTTCCCCTTTCTTTCTCCTTTACTCTCTTTTTTAATTTTTTTTGTTTCATTTGATTTGATGTTCATTTTTTTCCTCCCATGTTCATACAATAAGTCATATGTAAACATTGCATAGTGGAAAGTGAAAAACCGACAAAAATGAAAAAGAGAGATACAGACAGAAAGAGAAAGAGAGAGTAATATAGAAAGAGAGAGAGAGAGAAAGAAAGAAAGATAAGTGAAAATGGAGAGTTGCAGTTAGGTAGTATCAAGTGGAACATTCAAAGTTTTTCCATTTTTGTTTTCATCCGATTTGAAGCACGCCACCCTTTGCCCCCTGTATAGCGACTTCACTAAAAAGAATATTCTAAAACCATCATCAGAATCCATTGAAAATAAAATAGTTATATACAAACAAGCTGTGTGTTTTCTTTTATTCATCTTTCTACTCTTCCTATACAACATAATATCAATAAAATCGTACTACGGAAAAACAATAATGATACAAAAGTGCTCGTTGGTTATTCGACTAAGCGAATAGGCCTTCTTTATAACGTAATATTAAATCTACACTAATAGATGGTTTTCATGATTTACAAATTACAAATAACATTAAACTTAGTATAGCTTGAAAAATAATATTTGATATGCAATATCATGTTCATTTCGGCGGTAATTCAAATTTTCACGGAATCATTCTATTAATTTCTATTTTATATAGGCCTATATATATATATATATATATATATATATATATATATATATAAAATCCAGCTACATCTTCTAGTTAGCAGGTGAGGGAATCTTACAAGTTTGTACGATTTATCTTGGAACCGCACGAAATATTTATTCTGTGTCCTTTATATAGGGTAGTCTGCTTGGTAAGAGAGCCCTGTATTACATAATTAAATTAAAATACAATGTGAAACAATAGACAACTTAATAAATGGTAAAAAAGTAAAATACTTGATAAAACAAAGATAAAAATATAGACTGATAATGGAAACCAGTATTCAGACTTTTGATCACAATACACAATTCAGCTAAAAATATATTGTTATTACTACAGATAAAATACATGTACCACAAAGGGTCAGTATTTCGTGATCATATTCATTCCCCATTTCCTTCACCATTAGTATTTCAGCATATCATGTGTGGCCATATATGACTATAAATCGTACCCCCGCACGTACTTACTTTCATGCCATATAATATGTTTATGTAGTCCCATATCATACATTTCTGTGTACAGTGCATGTGACTTTTAGCTGGAATGCTCCAATTTCTTATAATTTTGACGGTTCCAAAACCTCATGGTATATACCAATACTTATGTGCTACATTATCAACCATGTTTGTTATAATTATTTCCTAATTTCTAAAATCGGTATAAAAATTTTGTAAAGAAACGAAAGAAATAAATAATAATGTCTTTTATATATTATAATAGTAGCATCTGTATCCGCCAGCGCGGGGCTCATGGCGCTCACTCCAAAATGTAGTACACAATAATCAGTTAATTTCGATTAACTTTTATTCATGCCTTGTGGTTCAATGGTCCCTAGAGTTATCATCATTCTTCTATTCCTTCTTTATTTTACTATCTGATGTCCTGTTGTGGAATCGTGTCATCACGCACACTCTTAAGTCTACAATAGTATGATAATGAAGGTTAAAATGATTGGCCACAGAAGATCTTGCATTCCTTGTCTTAATATAGCTCTGTAATGCTGCCTCATTCTATTTTGTAGCTTCTGTGTAGTTTTACCAATGTATATTTTCAGGCATCTATAGCAAAAGATGCAGTAGATGACACGTTTAGACCTGCATACGAAATTGCCGTCATTCACAGTCTCTCCACTGGGACCTCTCACAGAGCAGATGTCTACTACCAGGGAGCATGTCTTGCATCCAGATCCGAGACAAGGTTTCGTTCCTCCTCCGTTTGTGGGTTGGGAGGAACCTGGAAGTGATGGTGTACTTGAGCTTGTAGATCCATCAATCAAATCACAATTCTCTAGGAGACCTCGCCTGCATTTAGCGCGAAGATACATCAAACTTAAGATGTCTTGCTGGGAATCCTACTGTTGATCCTGCAATAAAAGCAGTATACAGGAAATCAAATTAGGAGTTGGATTATAAATTTATACTGAATGATGCTCAAGCGGTTCAGGCTCGCCTAGAATCTTCTTGATCTAACCAATCAAAATCAAATAGAAAATCTATGATAATGTTATTGTCATTTTGTCCCTCTTTGTTTCTTCAATTCCTTATAGTGCTTTATTCAGTTATGTTTTCTCGTTCGGGCGGAGTAGGGGGGGGGGATATTCTCTCTACTTAAAATGGTTAACTCAAATTTGTAGACCTTTTTTGGTTCGATTTTGTGGAGAGAGAGGGGGGCCGCAAACGAATAGACCTATATATTATATGGAATATATTCGTGTTCTTGTAGTTGTTTTCCTTAACCCCTGGAATTCGTGAGTGGACCTGATCTAATGTCCATCATTGTTCTCTATCAATCATGGGTGGTAATGATAATAATAATAATAATAATAATAATAATAATAATAATAGTAATAATAATTGTAATCAAATTAATAATAACAATTATAATAAAAATAAAAATAATAATTATACACCTGTTTCTTAATATAACGCTTTACCATTAACTGACCAAAGGCGCTTACATTATTATTAAGTCAGAGGCTTTTAAAAATTGCATGTGTCCCTCGGCCACGCCCATTACCCCATCCGCCCTTAGAGAATTCGGCATCGGCCTCTAGACATCGACATGTTTTTCAATTTTATTCATTCAATCATTTTATATGTATTTTGTATCTATTTCTTTATTTTCTAGTTTATTATTTTCATCATTTTGTATAGGTCTATTGACCTGTGCATAAGTTCGAGTTCTCACACAAGTAAAAATGCTTATAGTGCAAGCCTCTACATGTTATATTTAAACAGAAATCATAGAAACATTAATTCGATTAAAGTTCAATTTAATTCGCGGCTATCGGGGTACTTAAGTTAATCACGTAACCATTGCGATCGACGCGACCATGGTCACCACGCACTTTTGACAGTCCAGACGATCACCTTGCAGAAACAATCCATGATTTCTTGACCGAAAGCTTCAATTTAGTCTCTGATATCGACGGTAATTATTGATCCGCTAAGACTACATCTGGCTCCGCTCACCGCCTGTGTATGTGGAAGCTAGGTTGTTAGTTTTATTAAAGAAGTCCCATACCAGACGGTTAATTCTGCCTACATGTCATCATGCTTTTATGCATTGAGCACTAGCTTCTCAAAAGAATGATCATTTAGGACACTTACCCTTCTAACAGGAGTCACCGAGTCTTGCTTGAGACCATCCAAACCATATTGCTTGACACAGCTCTTACAGACCGTGAGGCTTTCACATCTGTTCTGTTCGAAAACTTTGTGGCAGATTTTGCATACTTTTAGCCCGCTTCCATCCTAAAATGAAGAGAAAAGAAAGACCGAACAAGACAGACAAATAATCAGATACATGTACATGAGTGTATTAAAATAAAACAATAATACAAATATGTTTAATTCAAACATAAATCAAGATACTGTAACCCTGAGGTAATTCGGTCTCATATAATTCATTATATTGTTTATTATTGAATGGTTTATTCTGAGTGTGAGGATCTTAATCAAATTAGATGTTCTTTTGTGAGCCCAGATATCCACTTCAATAGATGAATAGTCAAGTGTATTCAAGTGTAAACAATAGCTAGGTTCTGCCAGGTGTATAGAATTGCAGACTCTTTGTAGGACATATTTTCATTTGGGTCAATTGGGTGTGCTAGTCAAAATGCACAGACAGCTCACCTCGATATTTGATTCTGAAGAGAGGGGTCTGTTAAAGTTTTTGGGGGTGTTTCCAAGGAAAGGAACAGGGTGTGGTGCCAACCCAGTGCTGAGACTGTTTCCCTCTTCTCAATGCCTAATTACGGCGGTCAACCTCGGCCTACCTATAGGTCAACCTCGGCCTACCTAAAGGTCAACCTCGGGCAAGCTAGGTCAAAGTCATGTTACTCAAGGTCATTCAAAGTGAATGACTGGCAGGTCACCACAAGTTGGTATCTGCTGCTAATCGTTACATAGGTCGTCAGTGCCCTTAGCTATTTCCAGGACTGAGAAGACCTTCTGCATAGTGTATCTTCAACTAGATCAACGGGGTGCGTCTCTCAACTGTTCATCATGGCAGTCACTCGCCGTCGCCATTGATCAACACACGCTCATTCGTTGTCGCAGTCGACGTTCGTCGTATAGCTTCTCTTCAGTCCTTGAATTCTTCCTTCGCATTCGGAGTCTGGGCTCATTCGAAGTATAAACATTAAATCTACGGAATTATAGTATTTGATCCATGCATACTCTCATAAACTCAGAGAAGATAAACATTTATATAAACTTCATATCATGATTATATTACACGATACTAAAGTCTAGTATTGAATGCCTGTATTCTATTTGCAGTTACTTATTATTTTGTAAACGACAATGATATGTGTCCATTTGAGTTACGTTAAATATAAACATATATTTCTGGAAACCTTTGGTATTATTATCCAGGGTTGTTAAGTACCCTATACTAGATTAATGAGCTTATTTACGCGAGCTATCGCGCGTGACACTGAGTTACATTCAGTTTACAATAATAAAATTATCAAAATCTAATCTAAAAATTTTAATATTTTAGAATTGACTGTAATGAATAAATGTCATGTTTACTCATTTCTAAATTTATAACAAAAATTAATCAAATGATAAAGCACTGAGATATGTCGTAAAGAGGCAGTTGATATTTTGAAATTGTATAAATACCACTACCAAGTCTGTGATAATTAATTAAAAGGCTTTTTTTTTTAGAAGCCTCGAGAAGTATGGGATATGGCCCTTCCTTTATCGTTCAGTTCTTCATTTCGGTTCAACACACATTCGATTTGTTTTCTTCTCAGGAGTCTGGTATTTGAAATTGCTTCAAACCAACGATCTGAACGATCTGAGGGACGACAGGCCAGTTGCCTTCAGAGCACTCTCGTACGTGTGATTTTCAGGGCCCAGAATATTTCTGAAGGCTCGCTTCTGGACATTCTCGATGAGTTTGTTTTGGGTCACACCGGGAGTCACAGTCAAAGAACTATGCCAAACTGGGCAGGCATACTCGAGTAGGGGGCGTACAAACCCAGTGTACACAGTGATCAGGTCACCTTTTGGTAGTGAGAATCGTTTCAGTGATCTCGCAATATACATCCGTTGATTCGCTCAGGAAAAAATGTCCTGAACGTACAAATTCCCTTTGGGGCTCGATGATCACAGCACGGCATTAGCAATGCTTAAGGGATCGTTACTTACAGAGATATGCAGTCGCGGAGGTTGTGTTTTACTGAAGCATATCTGCATTAAAGAATATTTTTCAGTATTTAGGATCACAAAGTTATCACGACACCGGGAATTAAGGATATAGAGAGCGTCGACTGGTGTAGCCCGTCACTCTGGCGACCGATTCTGCAAGATGTAGCCAGTGTCATATCGTCTACATACTTCCACTGAGCAACAGGCGAGAACCCTGAGGGACCCCTGATTTAACCGGTAGTGATTCTGATAGAGTACCATAGTAGCGGACACATGTCATATGGTTAAACAAGAAGTCACAGATCCACTGGATGATAAACGGGCTGGCTCCAAGAGAGATCAGTTTCTTTACCGTAATGGTGTGGTTAACTATATCGAGAGCCTTGGCGAAGTCAGTACAAACAATGGCAGTAACGGTGTTAGGGATGTCAGAACTACTGTCAAGAAAAATCAACTATGTCTAAAAGACACTGGGTTGTGGAGACCCCAGGTCTACTCCCGTACTGTTTAGTGTCGATGTCCGGATTAATGTCCGTCAACAGCCGTTTGGAAATAAAGAAGTCCGTTTTCTTTGAGAAATGGTCAGTGAGCGAGATCGGTCTTAGCTTGTCAAGGGTACTTGGTGGGGTATCCTTTGGAATAGGAGCAACGATGTCCTTCTTCCACTGCGATAGTACGAGAGCTAGTGAATATGAAGTGTTCAAAACTTTCCACAGAGGAGTTGACAGTTCAAGTGCAAATTCTCGAATGAGACGCGCAAGAATTCCGTTAGGCCCGCTCGACTTTCCCAGTTAGAAGAATTATCGCGTTTAAGCTTTTGAACTCTATCAACGTAGAATTTGCCTTTTAGAGATTTAATTTCACGAGCCACTTTCTTTGAAAGATCTCTCCATCCTTGGCGGCTGTTGTAGAACGCAAGTTGCCGTTAATAAGAGAGTTTTAAGTAAGGCTTAATCCATGGCTTGTCATTTTGATGTAGTCTATCATCTTCAAAAGGGAAAACCGTGTTTTTTTTTTCTTCCATAAAGAGTGTCGTAGAAGGTATCACACATCGCCTGTAAACCGTCTTCATAAATGACTTCAGACCAGTCACGGTGGCAAATCCATTGACCAAATGATTGAATGTCAGAATCTCTCATTGGTCGGACAATTCGTTTGTGCATGGATACTCTCACTTGACGTTGATTCTCCTTCGGCAGCCATAAGACGGCATTATGATCAGACAGTCCGATCGGTGATGAAATGTCAGGTTATCTGTAGAAAGGTTCCCTGTTGGTGACGATCTGATTAAGGGTCGCTCACCTCTTGTCGCCTTGTTTACAGCCTGGCGTATTTGAGATCCATATCAGAGGGATACAGTGTCTATCCGATTGAGACCCCTTCCCTTTGAAAGAGAGACTAATCTACCAAGTAAACGATATAATTATTAGGATTTAGGAAATTTGTGGGGGGTCTGTTTCATTATTATTGTCGCTGTTGTTGTTAAAATTATTATCATCATTAGAAGGTATTCTATTGATGGTGATGAGGCTCCCCTGAGGAAACAAAGTTATTATCATTGTTTATATGAATATTAGAATATTATTACTATCAGTGGCGGATCCAGGGGGCCGGCACAATTGTCAAATTTTCGGGGGCCAAAAAATGAAAATAGTGCTCACTACCCCCACTGAGCGAAAAATCGGCAGGCACGATTTTCAAATTTTCGCACGAAGTGGGCCCCTTCTTTGGCCCCCTCTCTTGCAGCCGGCTGGATCCGCCCCTGATTACTATCATCATCATATTATGAAATCGAGGGACATGCGCTCACAGATTGAACGTGTGCATGTTCGTGCGTCGTCATAACACGTACAATCCTTCAATTTGTGGGTGCAATTTTTCTCTAAAACTTCATGTAACAATTACTGCGGGTCAAATCGATGTGGGGGCGAACAGCAAATAAAATTTCAAACATTAAATTTTGCAATATTTTTGATGATTCTGCAGGTTCTTATTAAACTTTGTCGCGATTTTGCTTTGAATTTATCTTTACGCATTCAGAAAAGAACAATCGCTATGGGAAAAGCCTACAAAGAGGACCCTCTTTATATTTCACTCTATGTAAATCGAAAACGCGGAAACGTCTCACTTTGGGGCGAATGATCTGAAGTTAAATGAGGATAAAACTGAGGTTATTCATGTAACATCTCGATTCAGAAAGTCCAACCATTTACCATCTGTCGAGATTGCTAATGTTCCGATACAACCTGTCAAAAGTGCACGTAACCTTGGTGTCATCTTTGAAAATGATCTTAGGATGGATGATTATAAAAACAAATATTTGTCACTCAGCTTCATATGCCTTGTACAAGATAGGTCGTATTAGAAATTTTCTTGATCAAAAATCTACTGAAACGCTTATACACGCAATTATTACATGCCGTCTTGATCAATGCAATAGGGACTTTTAGATTTGCACGACGAGAACGTGGACTGCTCCGTGGACATCCTTTTAAGGCAATGTGACGTCCTGTTAAGGCACTGTCAGTGCTCTTCAGTGCCTTAAAAGGACGTCACATTGCCTTAAAATAATAACGTTTCTTAATATAGCGCTTTACCATTAACTGACCAAAGGCGCTTACAGTATTATTTAGTCGGAAGCTTTTCAGAATTGCATGTGTCCCCCGGCCACTCCCATTACCCCATCCACCCTTAGAGAATTCGGCATCGGCCTCTAGACATCGACATTTTTTTCAATTTTATTAATCTAATCATTTTACATGTATTTTTTTTTATCTATTTCTTTATTTTCTAGTTTATTATTTTCATCATTTTGTATAGGTCTATTGACCTGTGCATAGAATCGAGTTCTCACGCAAGTAAATATGCCTATAGTGCAAGCCTCTCCATATTATATTTAAACAGAAATCATAGAAAAATTTATTTGATTAAAGTTTAATTTAATTCGCGGCTATCGGGGTACCTAAGTGAATCACGTAACCATTGAGATCGAAGCGACCATGGTCACCACGTACTTTTGACAGTCCAGACGATCACCTTGCAGAAACAATTCATGATGTCTTGACCGAAAGCTTCAATTTAGTCTCTGATATCGACGGTTATTATTGATCCGCTAAGACTACATCCGGCTCCGCTCACCGCCTGTGTATGTGGAAGCTAGGTTGTTAGTTTTATTAAAGAACTCCCATACCAGACGGTTAATTCTGTCTATACATGTCGTCATGCTTTAATGCATTGAGCACTTCTCAAAAGAATGATCATTTAGGGCACTTACCCCTCTAACAGGAGTCACCGAGTCTTGGTTGAGACCATCCAAACCATATTTCTTGACACAAATCATACAGACCGTGAGGCTTTCACATGCAATTTGTCCGTTCTCTTCGAAAAATTCGTGGCAGATTTTGCATACTTTTAGCCCGCTTCCACCCTAAAATGAAGAGAAATGAAAGACCGAACAAGACAGACAAATAATCAGATACATGTACATATGAGTGTATTAAAATAAAAACAATAATACAAATATGTTTAATTTAAACATATAATCAAGATACTGTAACCCTGAGGTAATTCGGTCTCATATAATTCATTATATTGTTTATTATTGAATGGTTTATTCTGGTCGCTGGTAAGTGTGCGTGAGACAAGGGATTTAATGTCTAAATTCAGACCAAAGTTTTCATTATACTTTATTGTTAATATTGATATTATCATCATCTTTATTATTGACATTTTGATCAGTATTATTGTTATTTTTATTACTATTATTATTATTGTTATTATTATTATTCAAAATTCCTTGTAATTGTTTTGAAGCGTTCAATATTTCATTCACTTATTCTTTTTTATTACTCCTTTGGTTTGCTAAAAAAAGAGAAAATATTCGAGAGTCATATTTCAGGATATTTGCCCACCAGCACTACCCCATTTTTTCATTATTCTGCTTTCCAACAATATTTTCAATGCCATTGTTTGTATTGATCGTGCATTGATTGAAGTGCATAATGAGATTTACCTGGGAGTAACTTACCGCATCATGATACAAGTCATCGAACCGATCTGAGACTTTTCTTTGGACTGCCGGGTCTAGCTTTATTACCTTACTCAGCCAAAACTCTATAAGGTTATCTTCCTCGCGTTTTGAGTCTTCATCACTTTGTGACAGGAAGCTGGTCTCCTGAAAAGAGACAGACAAAGGCTGTAATCACTTCTCTGGATCGCAAAGCATTTGAAATAGAAATTTCAAAATATGTTATGTGCTAATCAGATGACTGTGTCAAAATTGGAGTCCTAAATTACATGACTATAGTTCAATTGTCCAAACCTGTTCGTTGTCATTGGCCGATCGATTGTATCTCGAGGCGGCCTGTTGGCTTAGAGATGGAAACCCTGATTTGTCCACAGGTGCATCTAATATGGTCAGAGAGATGTAGTTACGTGCAGCGTCTCTCGTCTCCGACTCTCTTAGTATGGATCTCATCTGGCCTTCTAACTTAGTCCTTGATGTGTGTTCACGTTTGACAGCACTTTCCTTGTCATCCTGATCATATTCCCAAAACTGCAAAGGAAAAGTAAGAAAGTTAAAATAAAAAATTTTAGCTCTTAGATATTCTATGTTTTTTTTCTTCTAAACCCATGTAGGACTACGCCCCATCTAACTAAAACAAATGTTTTGTATGTGACATAAAATACATTTTAATCACTAGTCAACGCCAAATCTAAGTTGATATATAAATTGTATATGCATGTAATTTTTTAAAATATAAATTTTTTTTATATATATGATATATTGTTCTGCGCTGGAGGTGTTACAAATATTCCAAAATATCGCTGAACAATAGAACTAACAAAATCATTTTCATATATAAGAAGGATTTTAACTTGTTAGTAGCCTCTCTAGGTCCCCGAAATGAAAAAGAAATAATGAAAACAATTCTTTTAAATGACCTCAATTGCATTTTTATTCTTGATAATATCGGATATTAAAGATACTATGTCCCTTTTGCAGCCACCATCAAATTCTGTAGAACTTTGCAGGAATTATGAATATGTCATGTATGTCCTATCTGTGAAATTTAAACGTTAGCAGTGTCCTAATATTCAAATTATGCAAGGAAACCCGTTTACTTGCTAGACTTCACTGTCAGACACTATTGAGTGACTGACTGGCTTTTTCATCTTTGGTAATAACATACATAAAATGAGCTGTAAAGGGTACATGAGCATTTGTCTACATCAATAACCCACTTCTTGTAATGGCCAAAATTAAACTGATTGAATCTTTGCGCAGCATAAAACGTACGACCATTCGGTACAATGGTCTGAAAATCAGACTATTACTTACTGGCTCTATAGCTCCTAAGTCGATTCGACAACTAATAGTCGTTATTTTCCCACTTAAAGACATTTTCAAGCCCCCCCCCCTTTTTTTAGGGACGTTCTAAATTAGTATTGTCTTTCAAATGCCGTTGGAATTTAACCTTTTCATTTTTTTGGCCTGCAAATGGGACATAGTACCTTCAAGGAACATGAACCATCCCCTCCACATTTTCTAAAATTCTGGATGAAAAACTAAACATAAATTGTACTGGGCCCAAGGTCCAATCGGTGGGGAACTACCATGACTATGCAGTGTCTGTGGTTGGCAAAATATTCCAGTCCCATCACTAGTATACTGGGGTGAAATAAATCTATGCATTAAAAAGAGATATAGAAATTAATATTGTATCTTACGATGTCCTTGTTTGAATAGGTCGTGAGTGTATCCACTTCAAGGTTTTCGGGCATTGTCAGCAGAATTTCACATACGTCTCTTTTGCGGCCGACAGGAATACGATCTAGTTCATCTAGAAAATATTCAACACCTTCCAAAACATGTTTTGGGACGCACCGGTTTACGCTGCTGGCATACTGGGATAAAGTAAAGGGGGCATTAGGGAGAAAGATAAAAAGGATAAGATTGTTGTCACATGTGGGCTAACAATTACAAATACTGGATTAAAGTACAAGTCCACTCCAAAAATAACTTACTTTCAGTAGAAGCAGACAAATCAGACAAACCGATCAAAACAGTTTGAGCAAAATCGGATAACTAATAAGAAAGTCATGAATTTTTGAAAAAGTATGTAAAACTATGGAACAATGGAAATCACTACACAAATTGCCAATTTGGTTATCAGTTTGTGACGCCATGTCCTCACTATTTATCAATTGCTTCATATAGTTTAATCCCGTTAATTTCCCTTTTTATCCCCCAAAACTTGATTTCCCCATTGTATCATATTGCGTGCATGACATTTCACAAAATCTTTTATGAACTTTAAGGAATTTATACTATTTTCTGAATATTTTATATACATAATTATTGATTTTTATATAAATAGTTTATCAAAATTCACATTTTTCATGATTTAACTGGAAAAAATTACTCTATATTAGTGCATCCACACAAAAACATATTACTATCAATCTGACTTGGATGCTGGTGTGAAGAAATAAGATTCTTAGGGAAAATAGGAATGTTAGATTATCAATATAAAGAAAATAATTAGTGGATAGTGAGGACATGACGTCACAGACTCATGAGTGAGTTGCCAATTTGTCTAGTGATTTTCAAAGTTTTTCATGTCATTAAAAATTCATCCGATTCATCCGTTATCCGATTTTGCTCAAACTTTTTTTGATTGATTTGTCTGATTTTTCTGCTTCTATTGAAAATAAGTTATTTTTGGAGTGGACTTGCCCTTTAAGGACACAATAATGTCGGAGGAGGGGAGGGGGGCGACATCTTTGCAAATTTGGCCGGAAAGCTAATTAAAGTAACGATGTACATTACATGTAATATTTTTATAGCAAAAAATATAATTTCTAATAGCCCACCTCGATGGGTGAATATTAGATGACAGTTTCCTCGGTGAACTCTCAGAAAACTTATCAGAAGGATAAGTGCATGTAAAGTTTCAAATTAGACAAGTTGGAATATGCTATCCAAATACCATGGATGTACATTCCTTTACTTGTTTATGTATGCTCATGTCGGGTGTGTCCATTGGGTCGGTTTTAATTACTTTCCAAATAAACCTATATATCATGACCGTGTCCACGATAAGCATGGGTAACATGCATTGATAACATATCTATAGTAATGGCTGATTTGTAATCTATGAAGAAAAAATGAAAATGTGATGAGAGATAATAATGTGTATAAAAACAATTATCACTTCATAGCCGATTTGAGGCCCAATTGTTTGATTATTTCGAATACTTAACATTGAAACTTTACAGTTAATATATTATCTCCTTTTTGTAATCAAGAGTTATTAACAATAGGGATTACGTCATCAATAGGCAAGGTTAGGGGGAAATACCCTACCTTCCTTAAAGATGCAGAATATTCGCCACCTTTTGGAGGTTCACCTTCGCGTTTATACTTCTCCACAAGAAAATGTAATATTTGTCTCATGCGTTTCTCGACTGATATTAGGTTGATGGCGGACGCACAATACTGATCATCTATTAGCACTGGTCCTACAAGCGGCAGTTGTTTTTCTCCGGTTTCTCCGGTTTCTGGGGTCTGTAACGTAAGGCAGACAATATGGTATAGGTTAGTTCCAGGGCTCAAATTAATTTTTTGTCCACGGGGGCTCTTCCAAAAAAAAAGAGCCCCCGTGAGCCTTCTCACGGGGGCCATTTTAGTACTGACGAGAGTTCTTTTTTAATACAAATTTCCATTGAATTGGTACCCATGATACTCTTTGCTATTTCATCATTATCAGGGGCGGATCTAGCTTTTTGCTAAGGGGGGGGGGGGTTGACCCAATGACGCTGCAGAGCATCGTCCACGAGCCGCGGACGAGGCGATTTTTTTGTTGTTGCTATTTTGAACCCCCGTAAGTGATGTTTTCCTGGCATCTACTAACACAATGGAGATCATAAAGAGCAGTGCATGATAATGTCTTTTTAAAACTAGTAACAGTTTTAAAGGGGGATTTGATCCACTGACGATGCGGATACTGTGTGGGTCTGGACACATGGCGTTTTTCCATGCACATCACATTTTCACTTGGCAACCCCCCCTTAGATCCGCCACTTATTATCATTTATTTAAGTCGGCATTTCCTCTTACAACTTTATAAGTTACATAGGGGTTACTGTCGACTTTCATCCCGAGATGACATTCTCTCCATTTCTTCCCGTTCTGCACATTCCCCCTTATTGGGCCTTATCATTCAAAGCAACCTAGCTTATTACATTTTTTCTTTAGTCTTTACTATATCCTTCCACAACATCTTTGGTCTTCCTCTCCTTCTCAATATTGATTTACTGGTCGAGGTTCATTATTTGCTGGTCTTTTGGAATCACCAGCTTTCAGAGGATTCACGCTTTTCACAACGAAAAACTTCTCCATGTTTCGGTCCTTGCGCGATCGCCTCTAGCTCCAGCAGATATGTGGCGGCAGCGTTCACATGCACCGGCCGGTACTACCGCGGCGCGGTATAGCCGCTGCTGATGGTCGCACTGCACTGTGAGCTTCCGTTGTTTGTATCTGTATAATACAGTCTTAGAGAATCTGATGTGGAGATGGGAAATATAGCGCCCTCTTGCGGCGAATAAGCGCACATTTGTTTACAATATGGCCGCCTCTAGACACCGAAAAATCTGAGCGAGAAATCCGGCACGCTAATCTAACTTTCATAGTTCCATTTCATTGGTTTAAGGTTTGAAATACATATCAAGTTGAAACTCAATATTGTGTGAAAGTTATAACAGAAAAGATAATCATTATTCTATAATTCCACGGGGGCGATTTTTAATTTTGCAATCGCCCTCGTGAGCACTCTGACGGAGGCGATTATGTAGCTCACGGGGGCGAATCGCCCATCGCCCCCGTGTATTTTGAGCGCTGGTTAGTTCAACCATCTGAAGTCATGCGAAACAGGACTCCCGAACATTATTAACTTTTTCAGCCTCTTTTTATTTTCGTTCATCCAAAGTCCTACCCATGATTGCACTGTCGCTTTGATTTTCAATGTGTCATTTTTCAGTTTTTCAGTTTCAGTTATTTCTTTTATTTCACATGAACAAAAACAATACATTAAACAAAACATAGCATATATACAAAATTGATATTCGTGAACAATAAAAACATCTACACAGCATAAGTTTGTATTGCATTTACACTAAATAATTTCGAAGTTACATGTGAAAAAAGGAACTTAATAAAAAGCATATAGCTTGTAGAATTTAAGTTCCTCATGTACAATTTAAGTTCCTCATTCCGTTTCAATTGATGCAATGTCGAAATGACAATGCTACATACTTTCTTGTGAAAATAGCATTAAACTGTCCCCAAATGTTGATATTTCTGACAGACCTTTTCTCGTTAGAAAAAAACAAGTAGTTTAATAAATGGGGCAAATTAAAAAAAAATATATTGAATCAGGGTGGGCATATGATATTAAAGAGTGTACTTTGTAATGACTGCATGGTATGCATTTGATTTTTTTCTGGCCTCTCATGCACGTCTACATCATCTCTGCCATTTGTGTCTGAGCTTAGTAAATTAGTGCTAGTACTAGAATACAGCCATGTCTTAGAGAATTAAACGCCCTCATCCACAAGGAATTGGTCACCGTATAGATGGAAAACTATTTTAACTATACCCTTTGTCAAAAGAATCCTGTGCAGGGATGGTTAATGCAGGCGTTAAAGTGACATAATAAAGTCCCACCACGAGAATAAAAGAAATAGCGACGTTTGTCATTGATATCCCGGGTATACCATGACGTAACATTTCGAAGCCATCGATATCGCCACATTTTCACTACCCATCCAATATTTTAACGAGTTATTCAAGGCAAAGTTTGAAAATGAAAATTGCAAAATTTGTATTTTTCCCCCATCTCAATCTCCGCCTTAGAAATGCATTTCATTATTTTCCAAATTGTTATGTCACATAGAAATTATACAGTAGATAGACTCTCATAAATTTAGGAAGGATATGAGTATTAAAATTTTATTATTGATTTTATTATATTATTTTTTTTATTATTATCAAAGTACCTAATAAATTTCAATCTTTAGGTTAGGGATGTAAATGTGAACATACCATGAGCTCTTTTTTAGGATTCGGTAAAATTATGGATCCTTTTCGGTGGGTGACGTAGTGAATATTACTGAGGGGGAGTACTTTGTCAGTCACCTCAGATAGTCCATAATTTCAACTGGAGCCTCTCAGTGCATGGTATATTTTCATACAAAATCACTGAGGCAATCCTGGGTATGGAAAGGACGATTGCTTGATGTGGACCTGTGGTTCTTAATTTAAATAAACGTACCTCCTATTTAGCTATTTATTAAATCATTCATTCATGTAGAGGCGGATACAATTCCCAATTTTCTTTTCTCTCATATAAATGGATTCTGAAGGTAATTAAACATTTGAAATTCGTGTGTATAGCTTTACTAAGACCACTGTAACTAAATATTTTTTTTGTCAATTGTGCCTTGTTAAAAAAAATATCCATGGATCCATTAAAAACGTGGGTTAGTCCCCAAATTATGTTCCAGTTTCATGGTACGTCTCTACTTACAACAAAGTTTGGAAATTCTTATTATGTTACAACGATATTTGCCTCGTCTCTAATTTCACGATTAGAAGAATCAGGGGCCAACGGCGTATAAGTACTTTTCGATGCCTATAAGTGAAATGATAATTTCACTTATGATTGTCAATAGTGAAGTGGCTACCTCGATAAACGAATTTACGGAGGTAAATTCTGATTAATCTGAAAGATCTTTGTAGATCTAAATAGTCACGGTGAAAACTTTTGACTAGCTGCCCTCTAGTGCTCTATTTCAAACAAAATAAGAATCACCGATCTCTACACATTCCTGTAAATATGTCCGGAATATCAAGGGAGGACCCTTCAGATCGTATAAAAGATGATGGAATGGTTGAAAAAATATCGTTCACAGTCTTCGATACAAATTAGTTCAAGGGTTTTAATTTGTGGACAATGGGGTAATATCAGCATTTCAGATGAGCCATTTTGAACAGCTGGACTGGGTCCCAATTGAATATTTTATGGAGACCTATATTCATCGGCACAAAAACTGAAGTAGAGAGCTATATTAGATAGCTCTTTCAGATGCAAAGTTGTGATTGGTCCACAGCTCGTCACGTATCGACTGAGGGGATCATAATCACCATATTTCACTCCCAGTCATTTTTAGATGTTATATTGACCAGCTGGTTAAATGAGTATGTATACTTTTGCGTCATACCGTATCCGAGCAATCCTGCACTTGTTTGAATCGTCTTAGCCGCGCGCGTATTTTGAGGCTGAAGGCTAAACGGCTAGAGAAAAAAAAAAGGTTGACAAAAAAAGGCACGAGAATGATGAGATCACAATTACCAATACATTTTATATAACAAATAATAAAACAGATATTTACTGGTGGTGTGTGTAATATACCATATTTTAGACAGCAAGGGAGTGATATTTCCCTCATGATCATTTTCCCTCAGCACTGCGCTCCTAGTGAAAACAAAACTTCTTGGGAAAATAAACTCCCTTCGGCGGTCCAAAAAAATGTTATACTACACTTGATTACATTTCTTGATCTTCTCATTTCAGCTCAAACAAAGGAATCCAAAGGAAAATGAAACCATAAGTAATTTTGTCAACAATAACAAAGGCTATTATCCTTTATATGACATTTTATTTTTTTAAATAAACGTGGAACTTCCTTACCAGTCTTCTGAAGGGACACACGAATCCTGCCGATAAATTCTTAACTCCTAAAGAAAAAGGAAAATTTCACGGAGTTTATCAGTTTAAATTCTCGCTTTGTCCGAAACGGCATGAGATTCTGCGCAATACATTAAAAACATACACACCGAACGGCTGTTTTATCCTGTCAAGTGATCACGTATATTTTGATTTGACAAATCTTGATTAGCATCAAGCTTAATTTTGTAAGTTCCCCTTTCCAAAAATACCTATATATATATATATATATATATATATATATATATATCGTTTATCTTTTCGTTGTATGTATATGTGACATGCTTGTTGGGAAATAATAATCAAATCATATCATATCAAATCAAATCAAATATAGAACAAGTGAAAGTGTTTGCCAAATTTGATTCCTTCTGTATGCTAGATCGTTTATCTTTTCGTTGTATGTATATGTGACATGCTTGTTGGGAAATAATAATCAAATCATATCATATCAAATCAAATCAAATATAGAACAAGTGAAAGTGTTTGCCAAATTTGATTCGGATCTGATTTATCTTGCGTATGCTAGAGGTTTGATGCCCCCTTCATTAACAATAGTAATAATAATAATGCAAAAATGAAATTTGAATGAAGTCCATAGCACATGTAATGACCCCGATATACCCCCTCCCCCTTCTGGCAATATTTGAAACAAGTCCGACCATCCCTCCGAATACCGTGACAGAATTCCCAAAAAGATAAATACATAAATCAGTCAATAAATAATTAATAAAATAATAATTATAATGATAATAATACTACTACTACTACTACTAATAATAATAATAATAAAATAAATTTAAACAAATGAAAAAATGGATACAAATGTGGACTTTTGTATTCAGCTCACTATATTTTCAAAGGAGCATCGTTAAAATTTCTATATAAATTCTAAATTTGGTAAAGTCATAGCGTTTCAGTATTATATTTTCCATTTAGTTCCTTACAAAATAACATTGATATAACTTTAGATTCTGATTTCCTCCTGAGGGCAGAGTTTATATTACGGTGCAATTCCACAAACCATATGAATATCTGATCATAACTATTCAATGTAAATAGCTTTTGATAAGGTATTAGAACGAATATGCTTACGTTCCCAGTACTTGTAAACAAGACACATGATGAAGATGATGGGGATCAATATCAAAAAGACTAAGAAGACTCTATTATCTTCAGCAGGTTGCGGTGGTATCGTCGTAGAAGCTCTAAAGGGAACACCAGGAGAAGTGGTGGAAAGTCCTACCTCTTGGTCTATGGATGAATCATACAAAATAATCATGATCGCAATTTTTTTTTAAAGGCATCGTTTAACAATGTTAAATCTGAGATGCATGGCCCTACGTGTTATCAGTGTCTGTGATGTGGTGTAATATTGAAGCCCTAAAAATTACCATGAAGTGCCTCAAAAAAGTAAGAATCTTTGAGTGACCGGTATTACCATATTCATTTTCCCCAATAGACTGTAGTGTTATCAAAACCGTTAGGAAAACGAATGTTTAAATTTCGATTTCCAATCATAAATATCTTGATAATCATACATGCGATCGGCTTGTAAAAGTTATGGGATTCCTGACTGACCTAAAGGTTTATAATTATCATTGCAGCATGAGCTAAATCCAGGATTTTGCTTCAGAATCTGAGACAAAGTTACCCAATCCATTTAAAAACGGTGAGGCAAATATACATGTATATGTATTTGATTTGTAGACATTATCAATACTGCTCAGCTATTTCTAAATCTTCGACGATATGATTTGGTAGATATTTATGAACACCTCTTTGAGGTGGGTTATTTGTTTCTTGTTGTTGATTTCGTCGTTTTTTCTTCGTGGGCTTCGTTATTATTACTTTTGTTGGTTTGAATGGGGGTGTGCTTTTTTAAGACCAGGGTCTGACAAAACATTTCAAAAACAGAGATGGCGGCGGGCGATAAGTCAAATACTGAGGGGCATAGCCGTTCTAGTTTTAACATACCATTTCACTTTATCTTTGAAAACATAAATTTCAACAATAAAAATTAAAATAAAAACTACTTTGTCCACCCTTTCTTGTCTTGTCTATAGTTACGGTGCGTACCCATTCCTGTGACGATGTTTGTTTTGTCTTCTTACTATTCTCTCCTTTCCATTTCTCCCTTCTCATATCTTCCTCCATCCCCCTTTTTTCTTTAATTTCTTCTTCCTCCATTCTACTATTCTCTTGTTCTACCTGCCTGTAAATCAATTATTCACCGGGCCAATCCAAAACGAGCTTTGCTTTACTTTAGGCCCATCCACGTCATAGCTATACAATGAATGATGAAACGTTTAATCCTTTTTTCATATGTTTTAATTAAATTGTATGCTTTACTATTATTATCATGATTATCATGATTATTCTGCAATATCATTAGACAAATTATTTGCATTGTTTGATTTACTTATAAGGAATGTTATGTATTTGAAATATGGATAATAATGTGGACAAATGAAATAACAAAATATAAAGGAAAATAAATGAATATAAATCATTTCTAAGTTCACGTAATCAAGGTAAATATAAATATGATAGAAAAGTTAAGTTATAAATTAACGGCTTATGCAAATGAAATGCACGTACAAGCTGTATCGCACTCTACAGAGGAACGTAAGGCATAGCCAAGCCAATTTTGTGGTAGTTATCTTGGTATGATGCTTTTAAAGTGATATGGTACTTTATTATACATTACCTGTAACATATAGCAGTATATGGCCTCGTTCGTGAACAGAGAGAAGAGTCGCCACTTTACAGTGATAGATTCCACTGTCTGTCTTCTTGAGGTCCTTGATCGTTAAACGTGTAGCATGGTTGCTGCCCTCATATCTTGTATCGTTTGTCGTTGTGGTGTTACTTTTGACTTCGAGAGAGTAGATAGTGTGATTGTTCTTCTTCCAGTACACCCATTTCCATATATCGTCAGGGACAAGGGGACAAGGCAATGTGACATTTCCTCCAATGGGGACAGTTTCCTCTGTAGAAGGAGGAGTAAATTATCGTATAGATACAATATCACTCACACCATATCACAATATCACTGTTATACCCGTTATGCATCGGAGACGCTTGCTCACATTATGCCGCAGTAAACTGCAGCGGTTTTTAGCTTGCTTTCTTTTTCGTTGATCTTGTTTGTCGGGTTTCTTAAATTATACAGCATGCACTTCACATTTTTGTAATAACTGCTCATTAGGCCAAATAAAAAAATAGCGTGTTTCTCGTCCCCACCCCCCCCCCTTTTTTACTTTATACTATTCAGAATAAAAAAAGCCTGTGATATACATTTTGTATAAATAGCTTATAAGATGATACAAATCATTTATTTTGTCATACATTGCATCAGTATACTCAAAACGCCAATATCTGTGAATAAACATATATACATTGGCGAGCTATATCTAGCATGGCGGCCATCTTGGAGGAAGAAAATAGCAAAGAATTTAAAAATAGTAATGTTCTGCCTCCTCCTCTTTGAAAAAAGTCCGGACGAGAAACACGTTATTTTTGTTATTTGGCCTTACGCAAAAATAAGTGGGTATGCGTAGCACATTTGTTGCGTGCAGCTACTTTTTTCCCATCCCCTCATGCCGTCATTTATTTTGGAGCACAAATAAAATAGCAGCGGTTGACATTGCTATATGCATGATATCATAACGAGGCTTTGCTTGATGCAGGGTGCTATGAAATACAGACTAAAAGGAGAAAATACTCTACTCTCTAGTCATCTATACAGTACAAATATTGTGTTGTCTATTCACCATGATCATGATTAAAAGCGTATCGTGCAATTTATATTTTCTCATTGAAATACCTACACAAACCTAGAACAAATTTATTTACTGGCTCATTCAGATATCCAGTGGCAGTAACAGTTTGACATTATGCTATATATAGAAGGTGCCTTTAACTTATGGACGCATTTCTATGAGAGTTGGTCCAAACCATTGGGCCTAATGGGAGGGGGCGGGGAGAGGGTGCCCGAAACAATATGATATAGATAAAACAGGAGGAAGAGATGTGACGGCAATTGTCACGCTACTATCTTGTTTATATTTTGTAAAACATACAATAAACAAACTTCAAAATACCTGACTGAGAGGCTTGTCTTCTGATTGGCCCTCCAAATACCAAAGCAACTGCGAGCATACAGGTCATGCAGGTAATAATGCCTTCCATTGTGTAATTCCTGTAGTATATAAAACAAATTATCATATATCACCACGAGAGAATGTCATGATTTCAGTTAAGAATTCATCCACTAAGTCCACTAAATCTTTACAAACCTCTTGCACAGTTTTTGTTGTTGGTATTTCCATCATCATTGTTACCAATATTATTATTATTATCATTATAATTGTTATTATGGTTATTATTACTATCATCAATATTATTATCATTATTATTTAATAGTAGTAGTTGTAGCATCCGTCAAATACTTAGTAGTTTCCAAGTTCAAAGATCTGTTGGTTGTTATGGGAAGTTGCTTTATTTCTTTTATTACTTTCTGTAGCCTTTCATGTCTTCCATGGCTCTTCATTGCTCCATTATCATTGCTCCGTAAAAACTCCTTGCTGCGTTCTTACATGAGAGAAAAACTACATAATTTGTCAGGATGCGACAAGAAATCAAAGATTGGCTCTCTGGCGGATCGAAGTTGGTGCCATCTTTCCACATCCAAACAGTGACCACAAGGTGGCGCTATACAATTTACTCGAGATTATTTCAATTATTAGGTATTATAGTCGATCAACTTGTTATCGACTGCGGTTACAGCAGGGAGGGATTTTTTACGATAAGAATTATTCATTAAAAAAAATTTGATTTGTGTATATTGTGTACTTTAAATGTTATGTATTGCAATATGAAATAAGTTGTATGATGTACATGTTTCGAATGAATATGATAAAGAATACTACAACAAACAAAAAAGTAGTATTGATTTTTTTATTTTATTTTATTTGATTTTTATTGAAATATATTAAATCAGGATAACAAGAATCAGATATACATTGTAGCTACAAAATCTGTTTTACATCCTGGTCCTGAACTGTATAAAAACGTAATATACGGAAATATAAATAATGAAAATCACCAAAGTTCACAAGCAAAGGTAAAAACAGAATAATACTAATATATTCGAATAATACGCATTTGAAGTAGTAAAAAGCAACACAAAAAAAGTAATCATTCAAATTAACAGCGGAAAAACATCAAATCACTTAAAAGGCATTATAATATCACCAAAAAGATTAGCAGAGGAGAAAAGATTGGTAGAAAGTAGAGAATGAAAGAGAGAAAGAAACAAAGAGAGGGAGAAAGGGAGAGGGAGAGAGAGAAAAAAAACAAGCCATATCAAAGAGCAGTATATGAATAGGCATTGTATCACACAGGTTTAAAAATATTTTTCCTTTTACATACGTTTAAAGACATCGATAGATTTAGCATTTTGAAGAGCAGTAGTGGTTTTAGTAACAGTAGTAGTAGTATTATCATCATAACGTGTTACCTCTAAGGTAAAGTTGTCTCCACCAATTATCCTACATGTCAGGATTACAAGAAACGTATTTCATGAATTATGATGGATTACTTCTAGTAAAGGTGAAGAAAAAAAATCATCCTATTTTTGGTTTGCAATCATAGATATATCTCCATTTCTTCATCAGTGTGATATTTGGGTGTCATCTTCGACAGCAAAATGACAATGGATATATACTGTACAAGTAAAAAGAATATGTCAGAGTGTGTATGCCCAGAAAAGAAATGTATGGAGTATCAGGAAGGTGCTTCCAGATGAGGCGGCTGCTGTACATATACATGCCTTTATAACTCAAGGTTAGACAGTGGACATTCTTTGCTCTCTGGAATAACGTAATAATAATAAATTGTTTCTTTTATAGCGCTATATCCAATATAGAACTGATCAAAGCGCTTTACAAAACAAATAAATCAATCAATCAATCAATGAATTAAAACTCAACAAAAATATGATACAAAATGTAATGCAATTAATTACAATGTAAATAGGTATGTTTTAAGATGCTTCTTAAATAATTCAACTGACAAACTACAGCGTAATTCACAAGGTAACCTATTTCATGTAACCGGACCACTGTAATGAAAACTTCGCTCACTTTAATCGATTGTATTCTAGGCAAATGGAGAGCCGTTGTCGTTGTGTCTGTAGTTGGGCGAAGATAATATGTGGAGTGACGGGAAGATTGTAACAAGGAAGACAAATATTTAGGGGCAACATTATGTGTACATTTATAAACAAACGGTGCGATTTTGTACATTATCCTTTTTTTCGACCGGTAGCCAACGAAGTTGTCTAAGTAGGGGGTGATGCATGTTCTTGTCTCCTAGCTCGAAGAACAACACGAGCAGCACGGTTTTGAATGCGTTGAAGTCTTTGAATTTATGTTACTGGGGCATTAATGAGGAGGGAATTGGCATAGTCCAGCCGACTAAGGACAAGCGAACGGACAGCGTGATGACACACTTCTTCTGTCGAAAATCTCCTCACCCTTGAAATGTTGTAAAGGTGAAAATTCAGAGATTGGCTCAATGCAGTAACTTGTTTGCATGTGGACAACGAAGAATCAAATATCTACCCTAAGTTACGAACATGATCTGATGTCTCAACTTGAGAATTACATACAGATAGAGAAATATTTTCTGGAAGATGATGTCTGAGTTTGGGAGATACAATAACCATCATCTCTGTCTTATTTTCATTAAGTTTTAATCTATTGTGTGACATCCATCCACTTAGTTCAGCAATACAATCACGAAGAACCCCCATTACTTCCATACGACTACTAGGTCTTTTAGGATCGAAACAACAATACAACTGGGTATCATCAGCATAAACATGGTACTGAATACCATATCGCCTAATTATTTCTCCTAATAGTTTAACGTAAAACGTGAACAACACAGGTCCCAGGACAGAACTTTGCGGAATACTATATTTCAGATGATGTATATCTGAAAATTGACCGGTTATTGAAACACGGAAAAGATCTGTCAGAAAGATAATTCTTAAACCACTCTAAGGCTGTGTCACATATGCCGAATTCAGAATGCAATCTGTCGAGTAATATCGTATGATCAATCGTGTCAAATGCGGCACTCAGGTCTAACAATACTAGGACAACTCCTCGTTTACTGTCTATTTGTCTATGTACGTCACTGTTCACTCGTAACAGGGCCGATTCCGTGATTCCGTCTTTTATGTGCCGATTGAAACTCCTCACGCAGGTTACAGTCAGCAAGATGAGCCATCAATCTCGAGGAAACAGCTAGCTCTATCACCTTTGACAAGAATGCCAGATTGGAGACAGGTATGAAATTATTTAGTTCAGAGGTGCCCAACGATGGTTTCTTTAAACATGGACGAATGATAGCCTCCTTGAGTTTACCCGGGAACACACCAGTTATTAAAGAGCAATTAACAATTGAAGTTATTGCCGGTGTCAAAGGAGGAAGATTTCCCTTCAGTAACCAAGTTGGTAATGGATCTAACACACATGATTTGTTTGCAGATCTTTGGATAATTCTCTCCACTTCTGTCTCGCTAACTGCAGTATTAAAGCATGACAGTGTTCCATCCCTCTGACTACCTGATTGCAAGGAAGGCTGTCTATATACGGATCCATCAGGTACATCATCACTGGTCAAAGCCGTCGCTACTCTCGAACTTTCTTCAAGACTCTGTCTAATCTGGGTAATCTTATCTGCAAAGAAGATGGCAAAATCATTTGCTAACTTAGCATTGTTGTCACAGCAAGGAATGGCTCCCTTCGAGCATCCAAGCAAGGACTTTATTGTGGCATACATGTCTTTAGAAATAGCACCAAGAAGCAAGTCAGTGTAATATTTACACTTAGCATTCGGAATAGCAATGTTTAGCTCATTTCCCCTAGTGTTGTAAAAATCACGATCACAAGGGCTTCCTGATTTCCTCCATTTGCGCTCTGCCCTTTTCTTAACTTGTCTTGCTGCACGTATATTTTCGTCATACCGTGGGACAGATGGCCTTTTCTTAATAGTACGAACTGTCATCGGGCAATGGCTATCCAGAACACTTGTACAACCTGGTGGAAGAATTCAATTCCACTATCAGCATGATCATGGGGCATGCCATCTAGAGCCATCGCAAGATCACTTTTGAAAGTTTCTTCATCAATTTGACGATAGTTCCTTGAAATTATGGTGACCCTTCTGTATCTTGAATTATAAATGTTAAGGCCACAGCATACTACATAATGATCCGACATAGATTTATCACGAACTTCACATTTACTAATGACGGTATCGTCAGTTCGTGAGATAACTAGGTCAAGAGTATGTCCATGATTATGGTTGGAGCGTCAACAAGTTGATGCAATCCCGCTGCTGAAACCATATTCAGAAACTGATGACTTACGGGAAGATGAGGCAGATCAACATGAACATTGAAATCCCCTAGGATGGTGATGTGACCACTCAGCATTGAGCATCTGCCAAATAGGTAATCAACTTCAGCTAGAAAAATTCTTGTCGTGAAGCCATTTTCAGCCGATGGTGGTTGCCTATATACTGCTACAATATGAAGATCTTCACGATTGTCAGTTAGGTGTGCACATTCAAAAGTTACCGGCGACTGATCCATCTGCCTTAAGCGCAAGTTAAGATCTGACTTAAATAAAATGCCCAAACCTCCATGACCATTTCTTTCATGGGCTATGTTAAAAAAAGGAGTATCCAGGAGGCTTCATTTCTTGGATCACTGCTCGTTAATCTTTGGACAGCCACGTTTCCGTTATGACCATGCTGTCAACGTCGTTCCCAACGATATGATCAAACAATCCAACTGTTTTATTGCACACAGACCTGGCATTCCACAGGTGCAAAGTCATCTTTGAGTCATTGTTAGAAGCAGACATCTTGACCTGGCAAAGACTTCCATGATTAACACCAGTCTGTCTGGCATATACTCGATTTCTTCCTCTTGGAGTTGTACAGATGACACTTATGTTTCTCTGTTTTCTACTTCCCCCGCGTCTAGAACGTTTTGTAGGTTGACACGAGTTGATGCCAAGGTCTGTTATGCCCCCCCCCCCCATACTGGTCTTGATACCCTTACAACGTTGCTTCTTGTAGCATCATAATCATACATCACATCCTGTAGATTTTGTTCAAGAGATTCCACAGGATGGTGTCTCCAAAGTGGGGTACATCTCAGAAGAAATGACCTGTCATAGACGATTCGCTCATTTTCTGTTGAAAGAGAGTTGACTTTGAGCAAATGTCTATCCAAATGTTGTCTTCGTTAGGGCTTACATCCCCAGGCTTGAGCAATCGAAGCTGAAATTTAGCTATGGTGTGAGAGTAATATGCAATTCTTGTTCCAATACATTTATCTGACTTAGATGTACATACAGGTAGATAAAAACTACACTGGGTGCCTTGTACACATATATTTGGATATTTGCAGAGATTAGTTCTTGAGTCTTTGGCCAAAATGACAAAGAGAACAATGATGACAAACTTCACTGGTTCCATTGTCCAACACCTCCCTTTTCATTCCAAGAGCAATGGATCGAGTCCATTAATTAGAGATTAGTAAGCTTGACCACTGACGAGTAAATTATATACAAGTATACTGTACTAATGGTACCTAGTCCCACTGCAGAGAGTGGAGTAGGAATCTCATCAACCAGAAACAAATTCACAGATTTTACACGTTTTTCTGATGATTTCTCTCATAAATCAAATCTAGTAACTTCTTTGAAGCAATTGAAAATGATTGGTCCACTATGCAAAATATGGCATCATCTGAAGAAATTACAATATGCCCAGAATGCTGCCCTAGGTATTCTTTCACTGGGGCAGAAATTTCAACCATATAACCCTAAAGTTATTGCACTACACCGGCTTCCTGTAAAACAAAGAACTGAATACAAAATTATTTTGTTAACATGGAAGGCAATGCATGACTCTGCCCCTGTTCATTTCAGACATGCTGATCCCCTATAATCCATGAGGAAATTTGCGATCAGCAGTATAGATATCTGCTTAAAGGTGGTGTGTCCCTTTTGCAGGCTGAAAATATAAACTCCCCTGAAAATATTAGAACTGGTAATTGCCTTTATGTGGAATTATATCGACGGTTAGGAATTTTCGCAACGCGTTTCGAAAATAATGCGTAGAAAATAGTCTGATTTTCAGACGTTTGTGCTGCGCAAAGATTCAATCAGCTTAATTTTGGCTGGGAATTTTGGCCATTACAAGAAGTGGATTATTGCACAAATGCTCATGTACCCTTTACAGATCATTTTATGTATGTTATTACCAAAGAAAAAAGGAAATCAGTCATTCTTTCAATATATAATGTCTGACAGTGAAGAATAGAACGTAAACGGGTTCCCTTGCATAATTTGAATAATAGGACACCGCTAATGCTTAAATTTCACAGATAGGACATACATAATTCCTGCAAAGTTCCACAGAATTTGATGTTGGCTGCAAAAGGGTTCCACTACCTTCAAGAGTCGAATTCGAACACGTTCTCTGCGTGGCGATAGATCATTCACTACTTCTACGCATAGGTTGTGAAATAGTCATGATCATGATCATGAATAGGTTTCTAACTATGAACAACAAATAATCATGTTATTCATATCGTTATTCATATTGTTATTCATATCGTTATTCATATTGTTATTCATATGTAACCCGCATAGTTGTGGGGGAAACCACTATTGAATTGGTCTGTATTATTATGCCAGGGTTGACTGGCTTCACTCACACAAACCACCACACATCCTCACTTCTTATATTGAGGTTAGTAGACTTTTAAATTAATGGTCATTGGGAAGTATATAGTTATATTTACTTGATACCAACATGGTCCTTTAATCAATATCTAATTATGACATTCATCATCATCAAAAATAAATCGTACAACAAATTTAAAATCTCATTTCAAAATTGCTCCTGGTACCGCTACTTAAACCAAGTGAGGGGTTGCGCGCGAAAGCTCTATAAAAGTTCAACAACGAGCTGGATCTTAATCTAGTTGCGATCAGTTGTCGTCGTCTAGAAATCCAGTTGCCACTCCCTAGTAGTAAAAATCTATAGCCAAGTTAGTGACTTTAGTCCCCTTCCTAAAATCAAGACTACTCTAGAGGTCTACATATAGCCTAACTTAGATAACCAGCCGACAGTTGGCCTAACCTAGATATGTCAACGCAGCCTGGAATTTAGATTTCACAAGGCCCTAATAGTTAGAGCCTAACCTTTTTCATCTTACTAGTTCAATCTAACATTATTTAGACCCAAGATTGTCTTTTTTTTATGTTATCTCCCTAATGGCTAAATGAGCTTCGTGAAAGGGGAAAAAGTGAAATGAAAATTCACTGCACTGTACTGTAGGTCTCTAAGTCTTATATGGTCCAGAATTGTTAGTTGTAGGTTTGAATATAACTTTTTCCCAATTTTTTTTAACAAAGCATAGGGTACTTCTGAGCCCTATGTTTCCAGGATAATATATTAAATCATGATTTGCACCATATTATAAAACACATTATAAAACATCATTTCTTAAAATAAAATAAAAATCCAGAGGCTCCTTTCATGTAAGCACCCTCTCCCCATTCAGTTACTAGTAATCATTGATTCACAGAATGACTAAGGCCAAATAACAAAAATAACGTGTTTCTCGTCCGGACTTTTAAAAAAAATGAGGAGGCAGGTCATTACTATTTACTATTTTGCTATTTTTTGGATTTGTCTTTCTTCCAAGATGGCTGCCATGCTAATTATAGCTGGCCAAGCCTATTCATTCACAGATATTGTGCTATGTGAGTATACTGATGTAATGTATGACAAAATAAATGATTTGTAGAAGTCATTTAAACAAAATGTATATCACAGGCTTTTGTTTTTCTTTTTTCTTTTTTTTTTGGGGGCTTTTGTTCTTCCAAATTTTTGTTTAAGTTGGATTATGATTGACACTATGACTAAGACCAACTATCAATGGAATAGATCTATAATTTTTACATGAGGTCTGAACCTGTTTATTTTTGTTTCAGGATGATGTTCTTCTTCAGTAAAATAAAAGATGAAGGCGAATTCCATGAGAAATGAGACAAATTCATAAAGGAAGGAGAACTACTGACCTGCCGAATTTCTGACAGGAAGGCTGTACGAATAAGATGTTGTTAATATGCCCATACAGCTAAGGTACTTCGAGGATGTCATTTGTTCATTCACATTTTTTCCATCAATAATTTCATATAATGTGCATGCAAGTCCACCTTAATCACAATGTACAGGCCAGACCTTTTAATGTTACAACCGAGGTAGGTTTGAATGTGCTTACTTTCATTCTTTTCTCTTGTCATTCAACAGACATACATGTATGGACTATGAAGTTCTACTTAGCCTCTTCAATGAACCAGACCCCATCTGCCGTAGCTGTGACTGGGGATCAAAACCCTGGTATTATAATCATCATCACATGAAGGTATGGTAACAAACAAGCAACGGTTAATAAAAAGCCCAATATGTCCTCGGTGTGTGAACCACAAAGCAACCATGACTCATACGGATGTTCTTTTGTATATCTGATGGTCATTGTTTCACTGGAAAAAAATTGTGATTTTGAGTAATGGGAAATTTTGTTTTTTGTTTTTAAGAAATGATGTTTTATAATGTGTTTTATAATATGGTGCAAGTCATGATATAATAGATTCCCTGGAAAAAAATAGGGCTCAGATGTACCCTATGCTTTGTTAATAAAATGTGGGAAAAATGTATATAACAAATGCATAACATTGAAATTATAATAATTTCAAGTAGCAGATTATGAGGCTATTTGAGCTTAATATTTGACCTTCAATTTTACTTTATGTATTCATGGTGAACTGCAGTTTTTTTGTTTTAAGAAAAATAAATAAATTGAACATAATTGTTGTTATCTTATATATTATTCCCTTCATATCCTTTAATTTTGAAATTGCATACGGTTGGATTATTTGAATCATACATTGAAAAAGTCTGGAAACAGAACAGTGACAAAACAGAGAGACAGTGAGAGCAAAAGAGAAAGGGAAAGCAATGATACTCTTTAATGGTGAGAGATGTTGTGATGAAAATAAACAATGATTTGAGCTAGTGAGAGAGAGAGAGAGAGAGAGATGGAGATAGAGAGAAAGAGTGAAGACAGTTGCCAATATCATGTTCAAATATGTAGCATTATAAACAGTTGGAGCGTGTTGGGGGTACCACCATCATATACACTGTGCCCTGTTTCATGTAAATTGCCCCGCTCCCTCCAATTGAAAGGGTTTGGAATGTGACCCTTGTTTTGGGTTCTCAAAAAAGAAGGAGGGAGGTCTCAAAATAAGTTTAAAGTTAGCTGAACAACCCCTGCCCCCCCCCTCAAAAAAATATATATACCAACTTGGTACATTAACCGGACATATATATATATATAACCCTACATGGTACATTAACCGGACATCATAACAACTGGTATATTAACCCTAACCCTTACCCTAACCCTGATTTCAAAACAATATAAATAATTAAACCAATTACTAATAATTAAACCTTTTGTTTCTTGGGAGGCCTTTAAGTTTCCTCAGCCTGCAAACGTACGTAGAGGGCAGTACTTCTTTTGTGTAATCGTTAAAAGGAAACGAAATTGTCCTGCTAATGACCATGTCTACTTAATGACTCATTTTTTTCACTCCAAAAGTCCGTCTAATGACGCCTTAAGTCAAATATACATTTGTATATATATATATATATATATATATATATATATATATATATAAAACATCATTTTTTTTTAATGTGAGAATTATTAATTTCAAATTTAACATAAAATGTTCCCATTTGTTTGACAACGAGAACAAAATATATATGACTGCTTCTGCCCCCAACCCCTTTCTACTTTTTTTCCTTTTCTTTTCGTTTTGTTTTTAAGCTTTGGCCAGCATGGACTGATTATACAGATAACATTACATCATATCAATCCTTTTAAAGATTACCACCTGTAAATGTACAAGTCCCTTTTGTGATTCTTATAATGATAGAAAAAATAATAAAAATCTATTAAACACAAGACACACAAATATCTGTACGACACCAACCATCTCACTCTCCAAATAATCAGCAATCATCACAATTGTAATATTTTTTTTATTGGAGAAGGCCATGTTGCCATATCACTTTTATATGCCTAGCTAGTATTCTGAAGAAACTATTGATATGTGGGGTTCTTTCCCCGTTGACAAAATTAAAAGCTTGCCGAAGTACGAATTAATGTTTTTCTTCTTCTAACGGTATTCGATAATCAGTGAAAATGAGATTGGGTTCTAATTACGTGTATCATAAAATGTAAAGGTACTTGAACGACATTAATTCAAATAAAATAAGCGGAGATTACCTCACCCAATGCGCATGCTCGAAGTTGATTCGCGTTACTGTTGTGTAAAGAGCATGTACGAATGTAGGAGCCTCGAATAGTAAAGGAATTATAAAAAAAAAATCATGGGGGCTTCGGGAGCGTTCAAATCGTGTTCAAATGTCTAAGAACCCATGGCTGAGCTTGATGGGCCTAAATTGATTCATACTTGGTCAAGCTTTTTAATTTTGTCTTGATAATTTTGTGATCGGGGGCTTCGGGAGCGATGAAATGTCTTAAAAGGGGCGGAGCCAAATACGCTTAGACTGAATGGTGACGCTGCAGCGTATATGCAAATGAGGCAATCCGCGCGTGCTACCTTGTCGTCTATATTATTTAAATTGTCTACGGGCCTGATACACCCACACATACATACATATACATATAACATATGTTTTGTACAATTATTCACTCTTGCATTTCAATAAAATGTCATAACGAGACCTGCAATCATACAGAGACAAAAGAAAGGAAACAAGATAGGAACAAAACTAATAATGTCTCATTGTATGATAAAATAAGGGAGGATCGTACCAGGACGTTGACCAGACCTACAAAAAATTACATCAAGGAAAACGGTACTCCAAATATTCATTCCCGATTGTAATTGGTAAGGTGTGAAACACAAATTAAACTTGACGTGTATTTTGTGTTTCCTGTCTGTCTGCTTTCATTTCCATAATCATTAACATACAATAAATAATACAAATTGTAATATGACAACAACATGGCTGAGTTTTAGGTTTTAACGGAATACAGCTGCTCTTCCATAATTTGCGTAATTTTGCATGAAATGTACAAATTGACTGTATACTTCATTAATCTAGATAAGATAATACTCGCCTTTATCTCTTAAACCAGTCCTTACCTTCCGTTCAAAGCTAGAGTGGAGCGATGGCTACTATGTGGTTTGCACCGCGCAGTATCCGCAAAACAAAACGGGGATTTCCAGACTTGACGCCAAAGTTTGGTAATGGAGATACCCCCTCAATTTCTGATGTAACTTTCAATTCATCTGTTGTGAAGCCTTGACTGAAAACTAAAATCATGACCACGGATCATGCATCGAAGCAAAAACGAAGAAATATGCCCAAATTGAGACGTCTATGGATTGTTAACTCCCTCAGTTTCCATTGTAATTTTACTCTTTGAAATCTATTCGATTCTTCTTACATGAATTAAAGCGCCTATCACCCACGCTCTCCAGGTATCTTTCGTGCAAAACTGGTGTGCGTGACCCAGTAGCGTACGCAGAATTTTTGCAACGGGGTTAAAATTTGAAAATTGCGCCAAAAATTTCGCAACGACTCAGCCGGCCGCTGAATAAGCGGGGGCATTGGTAATAGCACAATTTTTTTTTTTTTTTTTGGTGGTCCAGTTTATGAGGAAAAATTTCGCAACGACCCAGCCGCCCGCTGAATAAGCGGGGGAAGAGGACATATAGATTTTGTTTTTGTCCCGGAAATTGGAAAATTATACCGACCGATATTGTGTTCAGTGGGGGTTTACCCCAACAACCCCCCCTGCGTACGCGCCTGGCGTGACCAACACAACACTTTTTTCATTGAAGGCATTTTTTTCAATTTTGATATATCGAAATGTTTTTAGTAATAATTTTTTTTAGTGAAGATTTTAATGCCTTTTGCTCCAATAAGCTAACCATTATTATACAGTGCGTATAAAAAAAAACCCCATTTTAGCAGCTCATAATTAAAAAGTCATAATTAATGTGACATCTGAATCTCTTTTATGGTAGAGGGTAACTTGTTTCCCCGCCCCCCCCCCCCCAACTCAGTGATATCTAGCGTACGCGTATGCTTGTTCCCTCTCTTTGAAAGCACCCCCTATCTATGATATTCAAGGTATTTTATGACCCCCTTTTTAAATTTCTAAGGAATCCAAAGAGAGAAAAAATAAAAACACCCCCTTTTTAAAGAAAGCTCCGGGTAAAAAGTCAAATACACCCCCTTTTTTTACAAATTCTCGGGTCGGACTTGTCGCGCGAAAAGTACCCCTTTATCGGAGATTTTGGGAACACGAACGCGGTCCCTCCGACCCCAGAGTTGGGGGGGGGGGCGGGCTTGTTTCATGCCTAATGATACCTTAATCTGAATTTTTCTGCCTCGAATGAATGAGCACCAGGGTTTTAAGTACCGTCAAAATATAATCGAGGTTTAAACAGGTTATGACTTTTAAAAAGGAATCTGCCAAAGTTGGATATACTTTTTTATACGCACTGAATAATGTTTTATTCATCTACGTAGGCGTGCGTGTGTGTGTGTTTGCGATTGCGTTTTTGTTTAATAGCTGGTATCAATGAGATATTATAATTTACATCTAGGACAGACTCAAGTTTCAATCCAGGGTCCGATATGAGTCCGTTTGTAGGCTAGGTTCATGTTCCCTTTCTCATTAAAATGTGTTCAAATCGATTTAAAATTGTTTGAATATTCAAAAAAAGGAAAGGAAAAATGCCCCTCAGATCAAGTCAGTGTGTTTGGTCGAGAAGGGGGTCCTGTTGTCATTCGAAGAAGGAAACTTGTGGAAGAATAAAGTCGGAGAACGTGTTTTGACAGAATTTAGAATAAATGAGATCCATGTAATGTCAATATTCCAGACGTCGTGTATTTCACATCATGTATACTGCAGTGATGTAATAAACAATTTAATTTATGACAAAAGAAGGCCTAAGTGTGGTTGAAAGAGATTTCTAAAATCAAATAGACCTTGCGATATTCACCCGCAGGTCTTATTTGCGTTGATAACTTAAAAGGAAAGTTTATGAACAAAAAGTCAACCTGATAGAGTAGTAGAATAGAGGAGCATCATAACATCCATATAAGTTTATAATGTTTTTCTTGAGTTATTTCAATCAATACTTAATAAGTACCCCGGATACGCAGACTTGAACCAAGCTTTTGTTATATTTATATACATTTTTTTTTTTTGGGGGGGGGGGAAGGGGTGTGCAATTATCAAACATAATTTCAAGCAATACTAGTGATTTTGTTATAATGTGATGTTTCAAAATAAATAGATTTTCTTGTTTTCTACACCAACCTATACCAAATTCGTAATATCATCAGCTTAGCAGTACAAAATCGGCCTTTAGGTCAGAGTATAAATATGTAACATAGGGTGAATGTTGTTGGTATTTTATTTAATATTATGCCAGAGCCTAAATCAGTGTCATAAAAAATGAGTAATAAGTACACATATCTAATATTTTGTACCGGGGACGGAGGTATCCAATGTGATCATTTGAAGTGTCAACAACTGAAGTATTGAAAAACGGACCCGTGTGTCTTTCACCTTATACATGATATGCCTAAGTATACTTTTTCTAGTTCTGATATTCTTTTAATAATTTAGAACGCTGCAGAAAAAAAAATGTTTCCGTAAAATTCAGGTTTTCTCAATCTATTCAACATCAGCTTAACGGTTGAAATCCCTCTTAGGTTCAAGTATAGCATACCATAGCTAAATGCATAAATGTTGTTCGGTATTTACGTTTTAGGGTTTTCACTTATTTCCTGAAGCACATTATGATACATTTATAAAGCTGAAATCTTGTTAACTTAGAACGGTGGACCTGAATATCAGGTAAAGTGTCATAAACAGAAGCCAAAATATTGTTTCCATTTTTCACTTCAGTTTTATGTCTGTCTGACTTTTCTCATATATTGTTGGAGCGAGGAATGTTTGTATCAAAGCGGAACAAAGTAATGCCCAAATTTTGACACGATTACACTTTTCATTGTAATTTTACTCTAAAGAATATATTCGACAAACTCTGTTTTTGAGCTTCACCCATGCTCCTGAGGTTACTATCAGTGATCATACAATTTTGTTTTAAATGTAAAGCCTACCAGCGTGAACATCGTTACAAATGATTTCGATCAAGGTGCGTTTCCTTTCAGAAATTTCCTTTCAAATGTGTTTTCTTTCTTCTTTTACCATTGTTACAAGCCCAGCCGTATGAAATATCCACCTACGATACTGTGACATGATATAAAGAGTGTGCCATATCATGGTATCATTAGTATGACTAATGTGGATCAGACATTATGTGTGATTTACAGGCAAATTCACTCTTGTCTCTTTCTCTCTCTCTCTATCTCTATCCCCCTCTCTCTCTCTTTGGTGTTACAAAATCCAGGGTCCAAAAAAAATACTAAATTCACAATGAGTTCCATAACACATGTTTTTAATTTAGATAAGAATATTCGATTGGCTGTGAGCAAGGTTACTTGTAGAATCGTCAAATATCGGTTGATGGTTTTGTCTTCAACTTAACAAAGAGAGCCTTCTTCCTACATGATGGAATAATCACAAAATTATGTTATGGCTATATAATTTTAAAGATTGTAAAAATAACCCCTCCTGAACGTCAATATGGTCAATCAGACCATGTCATTCTTAAAGTGCTTAAAGTGATCAACTTTAAGCACAATCTTAAGTTGATTCACCCTACCGCTACAAGTCAAGAAAATAATTGCCCACAATGTCATTATTATTTTTTTTTTGTATTTATTCATGTCTTCTATATAAAAGCAGGGTGGTCCCATTCAAGCCGCAAGGCCTGCTTTCCAAGGGAGCCCTGCTGTAACAAACAAATCACATTTCAAATATCTTACAATACACATAAAAATACACAAAATATACAATAAAAACATAAACAAACTATAAAACATTTCATACAAATAGGAAATTAGATGAAAATGGAATTAGCCCACTTGAATTTCACGGACATTTCGTTTAAAAATGGGTAGTGAGGCGGAACATTTGGTAAGAATGGGTAGTGAGTTGAATAACTTTGCTGCTGTGTACGAGAAGGTCTGGTTTTTTTAATCGCCGGTTCTGGGTTTGGCAAGGTACAATTGGTGCATTGAAACTGATCTCGTGGGATACGGGTTAGCACTTTGAGGTAGAGCTTGTTTTAGATAAACAGGAGCAAGATTATTCAAGATTATATACATAAGTACTTGATAGTTGTATTCCAATCTGTGTTTGACGGATTGCAACATTAAAGAATTTAACATAGATTGTACAGGCGTATAATAATCTGCATCTGGCAGACTTAAATATAATAATGAGTCTTGCAGGAACTTCCATCTTGAAAAGAATGTCAAAATGGCGTCTGGATTAGCTGGTTGTTTGCTTGGTGTGTTTGGAACAGCAAACATAACAAATTTCCCGTATAAACTACAAACGCAACCCCCCCCCCCACACACACACACACACACACACACACATTCTACTGATTGCTTTTCTATAATTTAATATATATTTTTGTATTCAATATTAGAACAATATAAATAATTGTAATTTCGATAGAAAAGATTCAATATATATTTGGGCACCTCGCTATCTTAGAGAAGAATCGTCGTTCACCTCGTTGCCAACATAATGGAAGCTTTCAGGCAATTGCCTGAAATCATTATGTTTCTAAATGTTGCAAACGAGCGAAGAGAGCGAGGAATAAAGACTCATTAGTATCTTGAAATAACATATTCCCACGGTGTCTAAACTTCACTTTACAGGACATCGACATTAATTAATCAAATACCTTTTAATATAACCTTATTTACCCCGTGGCACCCTAAGAGATGTCTTGCGTCACCGCGTTTGAAACACCCTGTTCTAGATTGTCAACATTTTAGGGAGCAGATTTACAAGGCCGGGAGGAGATATACTCATTTTGCCCATTAGAGTGGGAAAATGTTGCATTCTAAAGTGAAACGAACACAAATAAATACTCTTTCTGTCTCTCTTCCCGTACTTCTTCTATATTTTACTCCTACCTCCATTTATTTTTATTTTCTGCTGTTCACTACATCATAGGCGCAGATCCGCACATAAAAATACACAACTTTTTATTATCATCGATTTCTCAATTACTGTTTCTGTCCTAACAAGAAACTGAGGGAAATTTTGAAATATAATCATGTATATATTTTATGTCAAGTTGCTTTCACTTATCTATATATCATATATTGAAGGGCTTGAAGTGAACACTGAATCACCCTTACTCTTTTCTTAAAAGAAAAAAAGAAGAAGAAAATAAACACACCAGGCTGATGAAAACGGAAAATCCCTATGCCATTGGAAATCGACCCTTTTGAGTATCCCCAATTTCAGACATTTATCTTCAGAACAGTTGAGCACACCTCCCCCTCACTTCAGAAACCGTTCGCCATGCTTGTATTGACTTAATGTTGAGTGTTGCCAAGGCATACTAAACAGGCCCAAATTCAAAAGAAAATATGAAAAGCATTAAAAAGAATAAAGAGCGAAACAAATATCCGTTTGGAATGATTTCGTTCGGAGACAATAGAAATGAGGAGACGCCTTCAAAATATTATTTGGACTTTGGATCTTTGCACGCATTTGATGGCTATGGGTTCATCATGTTCCCTTGTGTTCGAGGAGGAGAATTGAATATCTGTATTATTACATACACCACGCATCAAATGCATTGCCTTTCGTGTTTGCTGTTTTCTAATCCTCGTCAGATTTTTGACTGATTTCATGGTGTACCCAACTCCATACCAGAATTTCTTTTTTTAACGTTGGATCTGGGTATGCATTTGACTCCTAGGCGTTGTTACAGGGGAGCATTGGGGCTACCCCTCCCCCCCCCCAATCGTGTTGTGAATAAATATATTAAAAGAAGGGAGAACAGAGGGAAAGGAAACGGGAGAAGGAAATAATAGAGAAAAGGAGACGTCTGCATTACCTCCCACCCCTCCCACTAGCCTTGTAAATTCGCATTTCATTGTCAGAGTTAGACCAGAGGCCCTCCCCCGTCGTTCCAGTGCCCCTTAATGGGTCTACTCACGCTACGCCCCTGAATCGACTGCTCAGCATTTGTCACGTTTCCTTGTGTTCGAGGATAGAAAAAAGGAATTTTATCCATACCACCACTGTACAAATGATTATTTTACTCTGATCCTTGCCAAACGTTTACATTAATGATAATAACGATAATTATAATAATGATAATAACGATAATGATAATAATAATAATGATAACAATAATAAAAATATGAATAATAATAATAATAATAATAATAATAAGTATTCAAGTCAATTCAATTCAATGTTATTTTTGTTTCCAACAAATTATTACAAATCAATTATAATCTTTTACAACAATTAAGGAATACATATTGGAAACAGAAGGGTCCACTAAAAATCATTGCTTGTACAATTGTGAACCCCTCAAATGATACTTAGGAATAATGAGTAATAAAATTAACAAATTCGTAACTACAAAAAGGAACTACAAGTAGGAAGAAAAAAAGGGGATGCCAAAAGAGACGACAACAGGACAAAAAACTACTTTACATGACAAAAATAGGAGAACACGGTCACAATACAAAGAATAGATCATTCCAAAAAAGAAGTGAGAGATCGGGGATACAGAAAATAATACAACAAGATGAGCTGCATGTGAGGTTGAGAAGAAGATGAGGAAAGAGCAATGCGCATTAGAAAGGCGATATGTATGAGAGGGCACGATAAAATATATCAAATTACATTTTTAGTCAGCGAGTAGAGAATGGCCTTGTTTAAAAGAAGAACAAAAAAGAACAAAAAAGACAGACATGAGGACGGGAAAAAAAACCTTCCGAGTGTCTTGTTGCCATTATTGTCTGAGCTATTAAAAAAAAACATTTCTTCACAAACAGATGGCAACATATCATTTTTATAAATATACATAAATTGACCTAGTTGATGTGTGTTACCCCAAACTTAGAGACCGTAATTCAAGTATGGGAGACAGTATCAAAGAACTATAAAGCATAATTAATGAATTAAGAGGAAGTCATGTCTTTACATTATAAATAATACCAATATTTCGGGAAATAATTTTACAAATATTTAATATTTTTCCTAGAAAGCTTTTTATCAACCGTTACACCCAAAAATTATTAAACGAAACACACTCCAATGTGGTATTTTCAAAAACTATGTTTGCTGGCAACGAATTTATAGATTTACAACATATATTTCGTTTTCTGGAGATTCAAAGATAATTTGTTCGTTCTAATCCACAATAAAATATTACGCATTTCAATATTAATTATTTTTAACTAATCTATGCGAGTCTTTGTGAGAATTTTTTTTGTTTGTGTCATCAGCAAAACGTACGAAAGATAAAATATCAGATGATTGACGAAAGTCATTAATATATGAAATGAATAAGAGTGTGGAAGGCCACAATTTATATTATGAAGAGCTGAAGTGTTGTCAATTATAAACACATACTGCTTTCTATCCGAAAGGTAATAATGATAATAATAATAGTGAACATTTATAATGCGCCATGTCTGTCAAAATTGACACCCCTGGCGCAGTTGTGTGAAAAGGTTAGCTCCTGAACCACCCCAAGGCTATCCCACGTACACCATAATGTGAACGTTTATAAAGTAAAATGTCGTGGTTAATCGTGTCGAAGGTCTTGGCGAAGTCCAGGAAATTGCCAACCGTATGAGAAGATTTGTCGATGGAATGAGCTACCTTCTCAATGAAGGACAATAATACGTGTACAGTATTGTTTTTCCCTAAAACCAAATTAGAGGTAAGAAAAAATATGACTTAAAAAAAAAAGATACTGTCCGAATATAAATGATCTTTCCTAGAATTTTCGAGAAAGAGGACAATAATAATAATATAAATAATTATAGCATATAAAATGGGTATATATTCATATCATTCATACTTTCTTCTTTAAATTACGCTTTGAGGCGAACAGTTAATGGATTATCAGTTTCGGAAAGGTACTCAGATGAGTGACTCTCGGGGAAAAGAAGGTAGGGAGAGGGAGGAAAAGGGTCTCCTGTTTGAAGCGTATAGAGAGGGAAAATGAGAGCAAAGAAAGGTGTTATGTTTAGAAACAGGTTCATTGAAATTAACATGCCATTGAAACTAACATGCCATTAAAGCTAACTTAAAAATGTAGTGCAGCTGTTTAGGCACTGCTCATTGTTATTCATATTAGATAATGGTTGCATACACACAATGCAAGTGTATGCAAGGGTCTTCTGTTCTGGACACAGAAAGATGCACACATGTAACAAGCACATGTAATAAGCACATGGATATTGAGTCTGGATTAAACTACCAAAGCAACCACACGTGTTTCTGCAGGCTCCATTTTGTTGTCTCTATACTTATATTTATTTAGCCTAATAGTTATTAGTTTCCAACCCACAATACAACATATTTCTGGCGACGAGGATGCTTACGGATTTGGAAGTAATTAACTGATTTTGTTCCTGATTTCATCATTCTATTCCAAGATGTCAATTCCACCACCTTCATATTTTCTGTCATCACCGGGTTCTCCATCCATGCCATGGCCATTGTGGAGACGGCAATTCGAGAACTACATGTTAGCTTCAGGTAGCGATTCTTTCCTACCAGAGAGGAAGAAAGCGCTTCTTCTACATTGTTTAGGAGCTGAAGGTCAGAGGATATTTTACTCCTTAAACACGGCTTCAGTGACTAGCTCATCCCAGGACGCATTCCAGAAGGCGTTAGGAGCTATCGAAGCGTACTTCGTGCCACGAATCAACGTTGTTGCTGAGCGATATCGGTTCAGAAGACGAAGGCAGAGGTCTGACGAGACAGTATTGCAATTCGTTACAGCCTTGCAAGAACTTGTGACGCATTGCGCGTTTGGGGACTTGAAGGAAGAAATGATTCGTGATCAGGTGGTAGAAAGTTGTTACAACACGAGAATTCGCGAGAGACTGTTGCTTGAGCCCGATTTAACGCTAAAGAAGGTTCCTGACTGTAGTAGTTGCATAGAAGATGCTGAGAGAGAATCCAAGGCAATAGCTCAAGGAAGTGAATTTGCTCGCGAAAGTGTTCACCAGCTACGGAGGCAGAAAGGGAAAAGACAAGGAAAGGAGCAGAAATACAGTTATAGAGACAGAAAAGGACAGAAACGGAGTTGTAAGAATTGTGGTAGCACTTATCATGCCTCATTCGACGAGAAATGTAAGGCGAAAGGAACTACATGTCACAGCTGCGGGAAAATTGGACACTGCCCAGGTCGAAACTCCAGTTGATACCAGTTGACACCAGTAAGGATTTTCAACTGGTATCTACTGGTTTGAACTGGTCTCAACTAGTCTGAACTGGTCTCAACTAGTACCAGTTAATACCAGTTGATACAATTTGGAAACCAGTAGAAATACCAGTTGACATCTGAGACCAGTTGATATTACCAGTTGATTTACCAGTTTATTTACCAGTTGAAAACCAGTAGATGATTACCAGTTGATTTACCAGTTGAAAACCAGTAGAAATACCAGTTGACATCTGAGACCAGTTGATATTACCAGCTGATTTACCAGTTGATTTACCAGTTGAAAACCAGTAGATGATTACCAGTTGAAAACCAGTAGAAATACCAGTTGACATCTGAGACCAGTTGATATTACCAGTTGATTTACCAGTTGATTTACCAGTTGATGATTACCAGTTGATTTACCAGTTGAAAACCAGTAGAAATACCAGTTGACATCTGACACCAGTTGATATTACCAATTGATTTACCAGTAGATGATTACCAGTTGATTTACCAGTTGAAAACCAGTAGAAATACCAGTTGACATCTGAGACCAGTTGATATTACCAGTTGATTTACCAGTTGAAAACCAGTAGATGATTACCAGTTGAAAACCAGTTGATTTACCAATTGAAAACCATGACATGATTACCAGTTGATTTACCAGTTGAAACTGTAAGATGATATACCAGTTGATTTACCAGTTGAAAACCAGTAGATGATTACCAGTTGATTTACCAGTTGACCAGTAGAATACCAGTTGCTTTACCAGTTCAAAAACCATTTCATTGTATCTTGTGCATATTCATGATTAATTTGCATATTTTCACAGAAAATATAATTATCATGATCTATCAAGCTAATGTGACAATGCACATCAATTTTGTGATTGTTATTTTCTTAGTCAATCATTGACAAATATATTATATATGTTTGATCATGTTTTTCATCTAATTTAAGACGTAAAAATAGATATATTGATACATGTAATTACTAACCAGGAAACAAAATGTATAATTTTGTATATATGTATGGTACGAGCTCCAAATTTCTAAAACGGTATGAGACTTATCTGTAATCGACCTCAAATGATCTCTGTGATGGGGTAATTGCAAGAGTTAATATATTATGGTCCTGTTGGTGGCCAGATGCCAATATTGATTATTGATTATCACAATATCTGTTGATTACTGGTCTCAACTGGTAAATCAACTGGAAATATCAACTGGTATATCAACTGGTAAATCTACTGGTTTTCAACTGGTAAATCAACTGGAAATTTCAACTGGTATATCAACTGATAAATCTACTGGTTTTTCAACTGGTTTGTCAACTGGTCTCAGATAGCGTTGTCTCAATTTCCATATTAAAAACCAGTTGAATATACTGGTTTGAACTGGTACCAGTTGACTACTGGTTTGAACTGGTACCAGTTGACCAGTTGCCTACTGGTTTCAACTGGTTTTTCGACCTGGGTGGGCTAAGGTTTGCCGCAAAAGCAGAGAAGTTCGAGCCGTACATGATGAGGACGAATTTGACTCGCCACAAGTGTTAACCGTTAACACACACACAAAGAAGCCAATTAGATGTGAGGTTGAACTTGCTGGGAAATCCAAGGTTCAGATGACTATTGACACTGGCTCTAGTGTATCGATAGTACCACTCAGCATCTACAAGAAGGACTTCTTAGTCGAAGCTCTTCAGCCTTCGAACGTCAAGATTTCAGACTACTCTAGAGGACGTATTCCAGTAGTGGGTATCTTTCAGACGCGTGTCAAGGTTGGATCGAAGTCGATGAACACTAGCATATTCGTCGTACGCAGAGGTTCACATTGCTTGGCATGGACATCTTCGACGGGTTGAATCTCAGAATCGAAGGCAGCACACTTTATGTCGAGACGGTAACGGATGACTCATCGACATCATCGTCGACATCGACAGATTCCAGTGACATCGAGCAAGAATTTCCTACACTCTTTGCGACAGGGCTCGGAAAGGCTCGAAACTTCAAGCACCGTGTCAAGGTGAAAGCGGATCACGTTCCAGTTCAGCAGAAGCTGAGACGACTTCCATTGTCTGTGAAGGATAAAGTATCGCAGGAGTTAAAGCGATTAGAGAAGGAAGACGTGATAGAGGAAATAGATTCCAGTGAATGGGTTTCTCCCATTGTTGTCGCCGCGAAGAAATCAGGAGATGTGCGGTTATGTGTTGATTTGCGTGAAGTGAATAAAGCGATTGTAGTGGATAAATTCCCACTTCCAGATATTGGGGAGTTATTTTCGGAGTTGGAGGGATCTACTGTGTTCTACAAGATGGATTTAGCTTCAGCGTATCATCAGCTCGAATTGGACGAGGAGAGTCGCGATCTCACAGCATTCATCACTCATGATGGGTTGTATCGCTTCAAACGCGTATGTTTCGGTTTAGCATCAGCGCCATCTACATTTCAGAAGATGATGAGCATTATCTTAGCTGGACTGCCAGGGGTACAGTGTTACCTAGATGATGTCATCGTGTATGGAAAGGACAAAGGTGAACATGACAAGCACCTACATGAGGTACTAGCAAAGCTGCAAGCAGCAGGCTTACGTTTGAACCCTAAGAAATGTCAGTTTCATTTGTCAGAACTCAGTTACCTTGGACATTGTATCAGTTGTAATGGTTTGTCACCAGATGATAGTCATGTTAAGGCAATTCTAGAAGCACCAGCACCCACAGACATAGGGATGCTCAGATCAGTGTTAGGTATGATTAACTACTATGCTAAGTTTGTACCTAATTATGCTACTGTTGTAGAACCTTTAAGATGTTTGCTTCGCAAGGATGTGTATCTCCTTCAGAATTACTACATGGGAGGAAATTGAGAACAAAACTTGATGTGAAGAGTATGATGCCTCCAAAATCAAAAGAAAGTTCTCAAAAGAAAGTGAGAGATAGGGTAGAGCAAAAGCAAAGAAAATCAGGTCAGTACACAGATACTAAAAGGAAAGCAAGAGTTCCTAAATTTTCAGTAGGAGATTATGTTCGGGTGAGAAAACAGAGGCATGTTCACAAAGGTCAAGTGAAATTTGGATCCCCAATGAAAATTGTCAAGCAAAAGGGAGATGCTACTTATCAGTTGCAAGATAGCACTATTTGGAATGCATTTCATTTGTCTCCATGCTCAAATGTGCAGGAGAGCATTGAGGGGGAATCCCAAGATGACTCACCAAAGCAGGGGGAATCCCAGGATGACTCACCAAAGCAGGGAGTAAGAAGAAGTACAAGAATTCGGAAAGAACCGAGTTACTTGAGAGATTATGAGAAATTCTGAGTTATATAATTCTTGTCAGGTGGCCAGGAAAGTTACCTGGAAAGTGAGCTAGAGTTAAAAGTTATACTTTTCAGATCATTATGTCACATGAAAAAAAGATGATTCAGAATAAGAAGTATGTTTAAACACAGATAATTTCATGCAAGTTCAAACAAATTTATTCATTCTGAAGTTGGTCATTGCATTGCATATGTTTGTACAAGTCGGAGTATTATAGTAATGTGAAACAGTTTTGAAACCTTTTGGGTACAGAGTGAAAAATAATAGAAATAGATAGTTTCATAACAGTTATTGCAAGTAAGCATTTAGCAACAGGTTTTGGAAGTTGTGAAACTTATTGAAATGAGAAATTTAAAGTCTTGAAAGTAAACCATGATACTGGTAGAGTTTTATTCACAACTCATGAGTTTATTGAAATGGGTACAGGCATGAATATTAGATCTCATATGGATGCACAGTTTTGAAGTCGTTGAAATTGTAAAATTTAAAGTATAACCGTTTTACTATTAAAAACAATTGTTCGATCAAATCAATTTCAAGAAGGGAGAGAATGTTATGTTTAGAAACAGGTTCATTGAAATTAACATGCCATTGAAACTAACATGCCATTAAAGCTAACTTAAAAATGTAGTGCAGCTGTTTAGGCACTGCTCATTGTTATTCATATTAGATAATGGTTGCATACACACAATGCAAGTGTATGCAAGGGTCTTCTGTTCTGGACACAGAAAGATGCACACATGTAACAAGCACATGTAATAAGCACATGGATATTGAGTCTGGATTAAACTACCAAAGCAACCACACGTGTTTCTGCAGGCTCCATTTTGTTGTCTCTATACTTATATTTATTTAGCCTAATAGTTATTAGTTTCCAACCCACAATACAACAAAAGGCTGAATGGAACAAAACGAATATGCATGATGTGATAAATACAATTAAAATTCTTTCTGCGAATGTATATATGGAGAACAGTTAATACAATGAAAGCAGTTTAAAGATAAAATCTTGATCATATCTCACTACTGGTATTGCCCCTCCGCACACATTTAGTAATGAACAAAGAATTCTAATTTAATGTGATGATATCAAGAAATATTTGATGGGAGTAGACAGGGCAGTTTTTTTGAAGAACAGGAAAAGAGGGAAGAGGACACGTGCTATATTCAAACGGATGAGATAATACAATCGCTGTCATGAACAAAAAGTTGATTTATATCGTAATTTGCTAACCTGGCAAATGTATGGAAGAGAAATGGCAACAACAAAAATAATTATGCAAATGCAGTGGCATAACGTAACCTTAAATGACCTCGTCTATTGTTGGTCGATTATACTTTGAAAACATAGGGTACACCTGATCCATCACGCCACTTTCCAGCGGCAAAGCACAGCATCACCCCCTGATCACAGAGTTTCTTTACCTCGGCCTACCATCTAAGCTATTTCGGTGGATGAATGTCATCCGTCGAATATCCGCCTGATTTCTGGTGTTGTTAATATGCACTGTTCTGGTGTAGCGAGAATGCGAAAGTGGTAGTGCAAATATGTTGACACGTGTCTATACGGGGGCACTCGTTTTTCTCAAGGTTCGTATTTCCGTAGGTTCATAATTCCGAAACACAAATTTCCCATGCCTAGGGGTTCATAATTCTGAACACTTGTTGCATTATTCCGAAGGTTCGTTATTCCGAAGGTTCATAATTCCGAAAATGAATTAGAGTTCATATTTCCGAAGGTTCAAAAACCCGAAAATGAAATAGGGTTCATAATTCCGAAAATGTAAAAGGTACCTGAACAACAAATGAACATTAATAGGAATTCAGGAGGCCGAGACAGCCTACCCCCTCTCACCATAAGAGTTCCAAAAGGACTGGAGAGAGACAGAGACAGAGACAGACAGACAGAGACAGGGACAGGGGAAATAGTAGAAGAGAACAAAAGACAATAGGACAATATAAAGGACAAATGAAAAAAGAAAAGAAAAGGAAGGAAGGAAGGAAGAGAGAAAAATTAGAAAGAGGGGATAAGATCAAAATCGGTGATAGAGAGTGAAAGATAGAAGGGGGGATATCATGATTGATTAATAAGGTGATAAGTGGAGGTCATCTCACCGATTTCGTTTTATGTTCTGATCTATTTATTTGTTTATTGATCAGTTAGTTTGTTTGCTTGTTGCTTTTTATTTGGTATTATTTATCGGCTCCCCCTCCGCCCTTTTTTTCTTTCATTCATGGGATCGACCGTCCCCTCTTTTCAGGTTCTTTGCAACCAAATCGGAAGCAAGTAACCGCACCTGGAATGAAATTCAATTTTACTTTGTGGGCAGTCTATTCTCAAGTTTGTGATGCATGTAAATGACATTTAATGTCATGCTCTGGTCCCATACAAAGAGGAACAGACGAGTCATCTGGAGATATGGGAAATGGCCTAAAAGCCGTTTTTGAGGGGTGGCCATACGTTAATTCTCGATCCTTCTCCACAAAGTTCTCTTTTCTGTGGTTGGAAAATTTAAACAAAGTGTCATTTTGGAAATGTCCGCGGAATGTCTGTATCTCTTTAGAAATGTCTGTGTCTGTCTTATTATTAAAGCATTTGGCACCGGTTAGCCGCGAAGCGAAGATATCAAGGGGTGGGGTGTCACTTAAAGATAAAGACCAGTTCTGGTCACGCGATTGCATTGTGAAAGAAACGTTGTGGAATCGATCAGAAAAGGTTGATCATCTAGCATATAAGTATTGGTGTGTACTGCAAGGTTCTGGAATCATCAAAAGAATAAGAAATTTGGCCCAGTCTTCGTAAAGTTACAAGCACTGTACACAGAAAGATGTAGATGGGACTACGCGACCACGTGCGCGATATCTATTTGGTCCCAATAGATATAATAATTTACCAAATATATCAATTAGTAGGCGGTTTCCCGACTTTCCCGACAAAATTTGTATCATCACGTATTAGTCAAAACATATTCTTTCACATGATTGGTAATGAGAGCTTCCATTTCATTTTTTGAGAGAGGGGCGTTTCCAAAACTGGTCTTTACCTGTGGTAAATTTCCGAAGTGTACACATTTTTTTTCAACAAAGATATTGAGTGGGTATGGTGTCACGTCCATATCAAGCTTTAAGGGCCGGTCACATTTGTCCGATAAATATAACGATAATGAGATTTTTCGTTATCGGACAAATTTGACCAGCCCTGAAAGCTTGATATGGGCGTGACACCATACCCACTCAATATCTTTGTTGAAAAAAAATGTGTACACTTCGGAAATTTACCACTGGCACTGTGCATGCAGTGGCATAGCTACGGAGGGCACGGGGGGCACGGGGGCACGGCACGTCAATCTGATGGCAAAAAAAAAATGAAAGAAAAAGAAAGAAGAAGGGAAAAGGAAAAAGGAAGAGAAAAGAAGACAATTGGACCCCTTTTTTGCAACACCCTCTAACTAGCGGCCTTGTAAATTCGCATTGAATTTTCCGAGTAAGACCAAGTTATACGAACCTTCGGAAAAACGACATGTAACCGTCTATATATATATATATATTGTTATTATGACCCCTTTTGTAAATATAATTAACCCAATACATATGATTCATATGGCAATCGTTTATGACATGCATTATTAATTACATGTAATTTAATGGCCATAACTATTGAAACGCATACGTCCCCAAGAGGACCCGGCCATCAAAAAAGAGAGGGTTGATGACCCTGTTTTTTTTTTCTTCTTTCCTGTCACATGAAATACACAAATTACATCATTTTATTTTCATTGATTTATCAATTAGTGTTTCTAGCCTAACAAGAAACTGAAGGAAATTTTGAAATATAATTATGTATATGTTTTATGTCAAGTTGCTTTTACTTATCTGTATATCATATATTGTAGGGCTTAAATTGAACACTCAATCACCCTTACTCTTTTCTTTAAAACAAAGAAGAAGAAGAAGAAAATAAACACACCGGACTGATGAGAACGCATGATTCCTAGCTATGCCATTGGAAATTCTTACCCTTTTCAGTATCCCCAATTTCAGGAAATGATCCTAAGAAACAGTTAAGCACACCCTCCTCCCCCCCCCCACCCCCTCATTTTAGTTCGCCTTTTAATGCATCGACTTAATGTTGGGTGTTGCCAAGGCATACTGAACAGGCTGAAATTCAAAAACAAAATATGAAAAGCACCACAAAGAATAAAGAGCGAAACCAATATTCGTTTGGAATGATTTTGTTCGGAAACAATAGAAATGAGGAGACGCTTTCAAAATATTGTTTGGACTTTGGATCCATGGAGGGATTTGATGGCTATGGGTTCATCATGTTCCCTTGTGTTCGAAGAGGAAACAAAATTGAATATCTGTATTATTACATACACCACGCATCAAATGCATTGCCTTTCGCATTGGCTGTTCTCTCATCATTGTCAGATTTTTGAATGATTCCATGGTGTACCCAACTCCATACCAGAATTTATTTTTTAACTTTGGATCTTTGTGTGCATTTGACTCCTAGGCGTCGTTACAGGGAAGCATTGGGGCTACTCCCTCCCCCTCCTTATTTAGTGGTGAAAAAATATCAAAAGAAAGAAGCGAGAACAGAGGGAAAGAAAACGGGAGAAGGAAAAAGGAGGAGAAAAGAAGACGTCTACACCACATCCCACCCCTCCAAGTAGCCTTCCAAATTACTTAAATAACTGTCATTTCGCAATACTGTGGAATGCGGAAAGGCTTTAATGTACATAATATAATGTATGTAACTGAGTTTTTGCATGCGTGTATTAACATAAATCATATTGTTATATTTTTTTCATATTTATGCCTGCACATCGAATCCAATTACCAGACATGAAACAGCTTCAAACGGATGTTCGTCAAAGTATGTTTAGTGGAAAGTCAGAAAGCTGACCACTGAACTAACTCACATCTCTTTAATACGACCTTTAACCTCGATACACCAATATATGGATATTCGCAAATTCCCAAAATGTTGCAATCGAGTGAAGCGAATAAGCGTGGTAATATTGTAATTTCGATAGAAAAGATTCAAGATATATTTGGGTACCTCGCTCTCAAAGAGAAGGATTTCCGGGCACCTCATTGCCCACATATGGAAGTATTCAGGCAATTGGCTGTCTGAAATCATTATGTTTCTAAATGTTGCGAACGAGCGAAGAGAGCGAGGAAGAAAGATTCGTGAGTATCTTGAAATAACATACTCCCGGGGTTTCTAACCTTCGCTTTACAGGAAATCGACAGTATTCCATCAATACTTGTTTAATATAACCAAAAATATGCTCAAAGAAATCACCTGTTTAAGATGCCGGAGTAACAATAGATGGCTGATGTTTGCATCGATGGCTCTAGGTGTACAAATGCCCAGTCATTTTGCAACGCCCTTTCCATTTAATGCACCTCTATGGATATGTACTACTCTGACATCACAATTTAAGTAATGGCAAAATTCCATTTGTTTTCACAAAGGACAATTTTTATCTTTACAACAAAACAACAACAACAACCACAAAAAATACATTTATTCAACCAATATCAGAACAATATATGTATATAATATTTATATCCCGTTTATTCAAAAGAACAGGTGTGAGGTCAACAGTTTTGTCCTGGTTTCAGTCATACCTTTCCGGATGGTCTTCCCAAGTTGACATTGCCGGCAAATTAGGGACTTTTAGATTTTACACGACGAGAACGTGGACTGCCACGGTGACATCCTTTTAAGGTAATGTGAAGTCCTTTTAAGGCACTGCCGGGCACGGGCCAGTGCCTTGAAAGAATGGCACACGTTGCAGTCCACTACGTCGACGTGCAAATCTAAAAGTCCCTATTGTCAAACCCCACAACCATAGAATTTGGACTCCCCCAGGGATCAATAGTAGGACCCATAGGATACTCAATATATACTCTTCCTATTGGAGATATCGTCCGGCATCATAGTATTAATTATCATCTTTATGCTGATGACATACAGTTATATGTTTCCTTTGATCCTAAGACTACAGGAGCTCTTGATAGCGCACTTATCAAACTTCAAAGTTGTATTTCAGATATTAGGCAATGGATGGTAGTAAATAAGTTAAAATTAAATGATTCAAAGACTGAATTTTGTGTTGCTGCTTCAGCTCACAAACTGCGCAGTCTTCCAGATGTTCAGTCGGATGTTGGTGGCACACTCATTAGCCCTTCAAAAACATTAAGAAACCTTGGCGTTGTATTTGATTCTTGCATGTCGATGTCTCACCATATTTCTCACATCTGTAGTATGGTTACGTTTTATTTAAGGAATATTGCTAGAATCAGAAGGTTTATTGACCAGTCTGCTTGTCATAATGCTGTGCGTTCTTTAGTTCTATCCCGTATTGATTATTATAATGGGCTTCTCTCTACCATTCCCTCGACTAAATTGGATCATGTGCAACGGCTACAAAATTGGGCAGCCAGATTGATATTTCAGGTTTCTAGGGACCATCCATCTCAACCACTCTTGAGATCATTACACTGGCTTCCTTTGAAACAAAGAATAATTTTTTAATTACTCCTGTTTGTATTCAAAATACTCAATAATCAAGCTCCGCAATATTTAGATACATGTTTGAATCTGTATACAACTGCCAGGGCGTTGAGGTCAGCCAGTCATCCTCTCCGTCTCACATATTCAGTTACCCGCACATTAGCCGGGGATAGGACTTTTACTGTTTCTGCTTCAAAATACTGGAATGATTTACTTTTTAGAATTAGACAGTCTCCATCAGTTATTACCTTCAGAAAGGCCTTAAAAACACATATTTTTTGCAGTTTGTAGTTACATGTATAAGTTTTTCTTATTATATGTATTTATGTAATTTTCATTTTTCATTCAATGTAAGCGCTTTGGGCCTTATGGGAAAAGCGCGGTATAAGTAATAATAATAATAATAATAATAATAATAATAATAATAATAATAATAATAATAATAATATAAATCATTCAAATACATGCTTCAGCATAAGCAATCTTAAAGTGAACTTAATAGTATAGTAAAAGTATACTTAAAATGTGTATTCATAATATTTGTTAGTGCATGAAAATGGATTGCTATAGTTAACAGCCAAGCATTGTTGACTTGAATACATTTTTGATTGTGAACAGATTTTAGGCTTAAAGGTTTTTAGACCACCTTTTTAAATTACAGAACTATCTAATCTAGTTTGTGACTTAGAAATAATATTATCTCAAAGCATTAAGCTTTTCATTTCGCGTTTTGAATTCTTCTCCTTCTCCTTCTCCTTTTTTTTTTCCTTCTTCCCTAACATATTTACTGCCCTTTAATATGCCATCTTCTTTTTCGAAATTCAAATCCGGAATCGACTCTTCAAAAATTGACCCCTAAAAACTGTAAGTTGTCATAACTTTCTCATACATAATTCGTTTTGCCTCAAACTTTTACAGTATCCTGATCTTATCATTGCACCCACTCTAGCCGAATTTCACGCTCTAATCACGCATTATATAAATAGCGCCCTCTTAAGTTATGAAAATTGCTATTTCTTTTTTCTGTTGCAGGCCAAGAAAATATTCCGTGCAAGCTTGCAGGCCAATAGTCTGGCCAACTTTTTACACAAACATATAAACATTTCATACGGATAAGTCATAGGGGACACCACTTGCCCAGTCGTCAGTCCGTTTCACTTGCAATAGTTTATTAATACAACATTTTATAACTTTTACAATTCTTCTTGAATTTGTACAACTAATGAAATGTTATACATATTCAAAAAATATTTTGAAACTGTTTTAGTATTTGCATTGTCGCATTCCATTACTTTTTTTTCCAATTCTTATTCTTATTGGACCACGTATGGTTGCCAAATGTTTATGCAGCCTATATGGGTATATATGGTGAGTTTTAGTACTTGTGATATTGGGCATTGGCCTATTAAAGCGACCAATTTATGAGTTTATTGTCCCCAAATGAACACATTCTTATTCCCTATATAGTAGCACATGGTTCGGTATTGATATTTTAGTGTTTAACCTATGGTGAATAGGCCCTACTTTAGATTTTGTAAATAAATAAATATAATTTGTAATCTTCTTCATTCGGTTCTGAGAGCATGAATATCATCTTTTTCATTAAAAGTGTCATTAACTAAAGACTAGATATTGAAATCACTTTTCAGTTATGTTAGGTTTGTCGGATTCTTCTTGTATACTGTTCCTTTTATCCAGCCATGTTTGCTTCGAAGCAAAACGGAGAATATGCCCAAATTTAGACATGCATGGATTTTTAACTCCCCCAGATTCCATTGTAATTTTAAATTAAAATCTGTTCCGCAAACATGCTTTTGAGCGCCTATCACCCACGCTCTCCAGATTTCTTTCGTGTAAAACTGGTATGCGTGACCAACATAACAAATTATTTCAATCAAGGTATTTTTTTTTCTTTTCGAAATTTTGTCAATTTGTTTTAGTGAAGATTTTAATGCCTGTTGCTAGACGAAGCTAATCAGTATTATACATTGCGTATCAAAAAAGTATACCCAACTTTAATAGCTCATAATTAAAAAGTCATAATTAATGTGACCTATGAATATATTTTATGGAAGAGGATAAATTGTTTCTTGTCTAATGATACCTTATTCTTAATTTGTCTGCCTCGGATGAATTAGCAGCAGGGTTTGTAATAAGTGCCGTCAAAATCTGTATTTACCAAGTTTATTCTGGTGCACCGAATATGGTTCAAACGAAATGCAAGCGTTACTTTGCTCTTAAATCCTTTTAAATGTTAAATCTGTTTCGTGCTTCAGTGGTTTATTGTTTAAAGTGATCCAATGTTTCTAAGCTTTCACATGAAATCATTTCAATTCACAGGATATGTTTAAACAGCCTTCTAACGTCTTGTCTCATGATATATACAATCTCACTTGTCCATTGCACCACTTCACAGGCCTACGTTGAGTAAGGTGCATTATGTATTTGTCTCGAACCGTACATAAAATCTTGGAAGGTTTGCTAACCTCACGGAATCAGTAAATACAAGAATGAAAGTCATGATAACAATTTCAAAATAAAATTGACAGTAGACTGTCTTTAAAAAGACAAGTAGATAGCATCCATGCAAGTAATCTTTGTCCATTTTACCTTAAACAAGCGATGCAAGAGAAGCCAAGATTGTGTCATCAAATCAAAATCAAATTTCTTATCATTTTGATGATTCCAGAACCTTGCAGTACACACCAATACTTATATGCTAGTTGATCAACCCTTTCTGATCGATTTCACAACGTTTCTTTCACAATGCAATCGCATGACCAGAACTGGTCTATACCTTTAACGGTTAAAAGCCCTCTGAGGTTCAAGTATAGCATACCATACCTAAATGCATAAATGTAGTTCGGTATTCCCGTTTTAAGGTTTTCACTTATTTCCTGAATTACATCATGATACATAATTATGCAATCGTTTTAACTTAAGATGGTGGACCTGAATATTGGGTAAAGTGTCATAACCAGAAACCAAAATATTGTTTCCATTTTGCAATTCAGTTTTATGTCTGTCTGAGATTTCTCGTATAATTTATTGGAGCGAGGAATGTTTGTATCAAAGCGGAATGAAGTAGTACCCAAATTTGGACATGCTTACACTTCAAAAAAAATTCCATTGTAATTTTACTCTAAAGAATCTATTCGACAAACATGGTTTTGAGCTTCAAAGCACCCACGGTCCTGAGGTAAATATCAGTGACCATAACAAGATTGTTTTTAATAAAAACCTACCAGCGTGAACATCATTACAAACGATTTCAATCAAGGTACGTTTCCTTTTCCTCAAAAAGTCCTTTCAAATGTGTTTTTCTTTATTCGTTTACCCTTGTTACAAGCCCAGCCGTTTGAAATATTCTATTCACCTACGATACTGTGACATGATATAAAGAGTGTGCTAGTCCGTATATCATGGTATGACTAATGGGATCGTACATAGATTTGTGTAGTTTCCAGGCAAAGTCACTCTTTTGTCTCTCTCCAAAAAACTCCAGGGTCCATGAGTTAACCCATATCGTTTACATGATATAAACTAAGGAGAAGAACTCAACAGAAAAACGCTACATACTCAATCAGTACCATAACACAATTTTGTTCATTAGAGAAGAAGGTTACTTGAAGAATCGTCAAATATCGGGAGGTGATTTTGTCTTCAACTTAACATAGAGAGCTTCGTTCCTACATGATGTAATAATGACATAATTATTAATGGCTAAAGTACTTTAATGATATTAAAATAATCCCTCTTGCACGTCAACATGGTCAATCAGGCCATGTCGATTATACCAATGATCTACTTTAAGCACAATCTTAAGTTGATTCACCCTACCGTTACAAGTCACGAAAGTAATTGCCCACAATGTCATTGGCAAACTTAAATATAATAAGGAGTCTTGCATGAACTTCCATCTTGAAAAAGACTGTCAACATGACGTCCGGCTGCGCTGATTGTTTGCTTGGTGTGTTTGGAACAGCAAACATAACATATTTCCCGCATAAACTACAAACGCACCCATCCACACATTCTCCTTTTTGCTTTTCCGTATTTTGTTTATTTTTTATTCAATATTAGAACAATATAAATAATTGTAATTTCGATAAAAAAGATTCAAGATATATTTGGGTACCTCACTATCTCAGAGAAGGATCTTCGGGCACCTCGTTGGCCACATAATGGAAGTTTTCAATTGGCTGCCTGAAATCATAATGTTTCTAAATGTTGCGAACGAGCGAAGAGAGCGAGGAAAAAACCTCATTAGTTTCTTGAAATAACATTCTCCCGCTGTTTCTGTTCCATCAATATTTTGTTAATATAACCTAATTTATCTCGTGGCACCCCTAGGGATGTCTTTCGTCACCCCGTTTAAAAAAAACTCTGTACTAGACTTTCAACATTGTATGGAACAGATTGACCAGGCCTGCAGGAGATATACTCCTTTTGCCCTTTAGAGTGGAAAATGTTGCATTCTAAAGTGAAACGGACACAAATATTTACTCTCTCTCTCTCTTTTCCCGTATTTCTTCTACCTATTACTCCTATCTTCGCTTATTTTCTTCTCTGCTGTAAACTACATCAAGGACGCAGATCCGTAAACGAACAACACAACTAACACCATTTTATTTTCATCGATTTCTCAATTTGAGTTTCTACCCTAACAAGAAAATGAAGGACATTTTGGAATATAAATATATTTTATGTGAAGTTGCTTTTACTTATCTGCATATCATATATTGTTGGGCTTAAATTTAATACTTAATCACCCTTACCTAAATAAGGGGCATTTCGCAATACTGTGGAATGCGGAAAATGGTTCAATGTACATATAATTACAGGGAAGCATTGGGGCTACTCCCTCCCCCTCCTTATTTAGTGGTGAAAAAATATCAAAAGAAAGAAGCGAGAACAGAGGGAAAGAAAACGGGAGAAGGAAAAAGGAGGAGAAAAGAAGACGTCTACACCACATCCCACCCCTCCAAGTAGCCTTCCAAATTACTTAAATAACTGTCATTTCGCAATACTGTGGAATGCGGAAAGGCTTTAATGTACATAATATAATGTATGCAACTGGATTTTTGCATGCATGTATTTACATAAATCATATTATTCGATTTTGCTCATATGGATGCATGCAGATCAAATCCAATTACCAGACATGAAACAGCTTCAAACAAATGTCCGCCAAAATAGGTTTAGTGGAAGGTCAGAAAGCTGACCACTGAACCAACTCACATCTCTTTCATACGACCATTGACCACCTCGATACACGAATCTATGGATATTCGGCAATTCCCAAAATGTTGCAATCGAGTGAAGCGAAAGAGCATGGTAAATTGTAATTTTGATAGAAACTATTCAAGATATATTTGTGTACCTAGGATTTTTTTCGGTCACCTCATTGCCCACATATGGAAGTATTCAGACAATTGGCTGTCTGAAATCATTATGTTTCTAAATGTTGCGAACGAGCTAAGAGCGCGCGGAAGAAAGACTCATTAGGATCTTGGAATAACATACTCCCGCGGTTTCTAACCTTTGCTTTACAGGAAATCGATATTTTATTTATTCAATCAATACTTTTTTTAATATAACCTAAAATATGCTCAAAGAAATCACCTGTTTGATATGCCGGAGTAACAATAGATGGCTACTGTCTGCATCGATGACTCTAGGTGTACAATGCCCAGTCATTATGCAACGCCCTATCCATTTCATGCAGCTCAATGGATATGTACTACGCTGACATCACAATTTAAATAAAAATGGCAAAATTCCATTTGTTTTCATAAATGGGCAATTTTTATCTTTACAACAACAACAACAACAACAACCACAAAAGATACATTTATTCACTTTACACTGAATATTAAAGGTAATACAATGTTTTATGAACAGAAGTTCATGTCTGTCTGACTTTTCTCGTATATTATTGTTGAAAGGAATGTTTGAATCAAAGCAGAACAAAGTAATACCCAAATTTGGACATGCTTACACTTCAAATAGTTTTCCATTGTAATTTTAGTCAAAACAATCTATTCGACAAACAGGTTTTTGACCTTCAAAGCACCCACGCTCCTGATGTAACTATCAGTGATCATAAAATGATTTTTTTTTCCTTCAATATAACACCTACCAGCGTGAACATCATTAGAAATGATTTTACGTAAGGTGCGTTTCCTTTCAGAAAATTCCTTTCAAATGTGTTTTTCTTCCTTCTTTTACCCTTGTTACAAGTCCAGCCGTACGGAATATCTTATTCACCTACGATACTGTGACATGATATACAGAGTGTGCCAGTTCATATGTCATGTTATGACTAATGGGGATCGGACATAGATTTTTGTGGTTTCTAGCCAAAGTCACTCTTCTCTCTCTCTCTCTCTCTCTCTCGTATTAAAAATTCCAGGGTCCATGACTAAACCCATATTGTTTACATAATATAAACTAAGAAGAAAAAAAAATACATACACAATCAGTTCCATAACACAATGTTTTAAATTTAGAGAAGAAAATTCGCTAGGCTGTGAGCAAGGTTACTTGTAGAATCGTCAAATATCTGGTGATGATTTTTGTCTTCTGATATTTCTTAAGATGAATAAAATCATTAAGTATTTATAAAATGAATCAATGCAAGGGGGATTCATACCACATGGAAAATATACATGAACTTACTCTCTCATACAATCATGTAGGTGCGAAATAAAGAATTTCAGTATGTCAGTAATTCTTTTTATGGGGCCGACCCCAGTAAAAACTAGAAATTGAATTAGTCAAGAGGACGAATTAGGTGGTCTGCCTTCAATTCTTATATTCTCGTCTTCAATTCAATGATCCAGTATAATGATGTTAATGTAAAATGATGTATTAAGATATGAATTGATGAATGAAGTACTGATGAACTGATGAATGAACTGATAAACTAATAGATTGAACTGTGACCTGAACTGAAGTGATAACTTAACTGATGAACAAAATATTGAGAAATGATTATGATCAAAATCATGATCATATTGAAATTTAATGAAAATATAGATATAGAGAAGGAGAGAGGGAGACGGGTTATAGTCATGTAAAAATACATGAGCTGGACCGAAGGATGAAAGAGGAATCAGAATGCATACAATTGGAAGGAGAGAGGATAGTATAAGGAAACATGGTAGGGGTGAAATAAGAATACAAAGGGCAAAATGAAGAGCTAGAGGAAATTAAAGAAAATTACAAGAGATATCGGAGGGAGAACGAGAACCAGAGGCGGGAAAGGGAGACGTCGAGAGAGTATACAATGAGAGGCAGAGACAGAGGGAGGCAGAGCAAGAGAGGGAGACAGAGATAGGGAGACAGTGAAAGAGTAGAGAGAGAGAGAGAGAGACAGGGGCGGCCGAGCGACTTCCAAAGTGGGGGGGGGCACCAAGAAAAAAGGGCACTTTCTGGAAAAAAGGGCACCTACAAAGGGAAATCTCAAAGCGAAAATATACATAATAATGTAGACATTGGTATATACCCCTACATTGTGATTACATTAGCAGGGATGATTTCAATTTATGTTTCACTTTATATACCATACAAGATATTGCTTACGCATCATACTTTGCAGTTGGGTGTGATGGTCTGAAAAGTTATTTGCGAGCGACCAAAGCGAGCGAGGCAAAATTTTAAGATTTGTGAGGTCGCAGTGCGAAAAATTACATCTTATAAAGAGGAAAAAACCCAATCCTGATGGGGTTATAAGCACATTCTCATAACGGAAGACTGAAAAGACCTTTGATAAGTAACATAAGTATATCATCTATAAATGCGTGCGAGCGTAGCGAGCGAGCTCCGGGGTAAATTGCTCTTAGTCACTTAAAGTTAGGGGCGCGTTTAATGATGAGAGGAAAGGGGACACTTATCAGAAAAGAAAAGAAACATGTGTCAAAGTACAAAGAGTTATTATCAAAGGGGACAAAGAGGCACTCACCAGGGATGAAAAAAGCCACTCATGAGAATAGGAAATGGGCATTTTTCGACGGAAAAGGGGCCCCCGGCAGATTTTGATAGGGGCATTTATGAGATGTGAAAAGGGTCATTTACCAGAGATAAAAAGAGGCATTTATGAGAAGGGTAAAGGGCTCTTTTTGTTTTAATAGGGGCACTTATCAGAAAAAGGAGCACATGTGAAAATATAAGGTGCGCTTATCCGAGTTAAAATGGGGGTAGTTATTAAAAGGGGAAGGGGCACTTCTTACAATGGAAAAGGGGCACTTGTCAAATTAAAAGAGGCACCTCTCAGATTTGAATAGGGCAATAATCAAAGGTGAAGGGGCACTTATCAAAAGTTAAATGGGCACTTCTCGTATCTGAAAATGGGCACTTACTCGAGATTGAAAAGGGCTCTTATGAGAATGGAAAATGAACACTTATTGCAAAGGAAAATGGGAACTTGTCGAAGAAAAAGGGGCACGTGTCAAAATAAAAGGGGCACCTATCAGAGGTGAAAAGGGGAAGGGGCACTTTTACAAATTAATAGGGGCACTTGTCAAAGTAAAAGGGGCACTATTCTTATGTAAAAAGGGGCACTTCTTACAAAGTTAAAGGGACACTTTTCCTATGTAAAAGGGGGCACTTTTCGGGTACTTGAATAAGTGGGAGGGCACTGTGCCCCCCGGAGGGCCGCCTCTGGAGAGAGAGATGCAAAGACAGAGCAAGAGAAGGATAGGGCCAGAGCAAGAGAGGGGAAGGAAAACAGAGCAAGAGAGAGGAGAGAGAGCAAGTGAAAGAGATGCAATGGAGAACGATGCATTTAATATTTCCAGCATAAATAGAATTGCATATTTACTAGATTATAGAGAAACAGAGAATTTATAGACATGTAAACAATTCTATGTCCGTGGGAGAGACGTAAACATTGCATATACCTGGGCTGAATAACTGGAAAGTATAAACGTCTGGGAAGGAGACTAACATCATAAAAATGGGATGATTTGATATATTCCAACAGACTTAGGAGATTAGCCCTATAAGTTTAATACACGACAAGGAATCAGATTTCCCATAGGGTTGTACTCAAACGATTGACATTCTTCTCCCATAGATATAACACGCAAAATTAGGCATTTTATTACATTGTTTGTGATTGTATATGATATGTTATAATAGTCGAAGAAGATCATAAAATCAAATTTAAAACGACGGCAAAAAAAAAAAAAAAATGACCCACCAGGAATCGAACGTGGGTCGCCGGAATGGGAGGCAAGTGCTATGACCACTATACCAAAATAATCCACATAGACATTACACGTGAACGGAAAATGGAATTCTCAAATCCCACTTTGCAAGTGAAATATGAGCATGATCCCGGCATCTGATCGAAAAATAAAATAAATGATAGCTTATTGTCTCAGCTACAACATACTCGAAGCTCAGCGAAAACAAAACTAAAACGACGGAGATATTGCTCGCGAAAGACGGGAATGTAGAATCCAGTTTTGAAAAAAAGTCATGTCCCATAGAGAATACACGCAAAATGTGAAAAATTGACATGCCTCCTTTAATTGCAAAAATACGCCATGATGCTTTTGTCAAAATGAAAAATTGTGAAATTACATTTGTAGGGAATTGTCTCAGCTAGAACATATCAAAATTTGGATGAAAATTAACAACTTATTACTGAAATATTATCAATTAAATACAAAAGTTATGACGTCATTTTTTCAAAATCGAATTTTTGATTTCATATGCAAATATGACGACGTTCCGAACGATCGACCCCCCAATTTTGTTCACGATTTCAAATGTACAACTTATAGGCTTTCAGAAAATGTAAAAAAATTCGGGGGGTATCCATCCATTCTGAAGAGTTACAATAAATCTTGTATAGGCATGTTTTTGCCCATGTATCGTTGATAAGGTCCGTGCTGTCAACTTTGACGGACGCACATTGCGTTATTACAGGTCAGAAAAAGGTGAACAAGGTATCAAAATGCTTGAAAGAATGTGCCAAATATGATGACAGAAAAAAATTGGCGATTCTATGTTGCAAAATGCCAGTACGCGCGAAAACGCGCGCGCATGCGCGTGTGCGCGTTTTTTGAGAAATGCTTAAAATGACCTGAAACGTATTCAAAATGAATTTGAGACGATTTAGAGCATTATAAAAGTTTCGTTTTGTTTTCACCTATAAACATCATCACATTTTTTAAAAGGTCTTCATAAGCACAGCTTGAGCTGACGTTCTCATAGTAATTGAAATATTTACACAATAAATATACATTATTACGTAAACAATGCATAGTGGAAAGCGCAAAACCAACAAAACGAAAAAGAGAGATACAAAACAGAGAGAGAAAGAGAAAGAGAAGGGAAAATGGAGAGTTGCATTCAGGTAGTATCAGGTGGAACACATTCAAAGTTGTTTTTTCTTCTTTTTTTTTCATTCAGATTTAGAGCACGCCAACCCATGCCCCCTGTAGCTTCTCCACTGAAAACAATATTCTAAAATCATCAGAATCCATTAAAAAAAAAAAAAATTATATACGAAAAAAGCTGTGTTTTCTTTTATTCATATTTCTACTCTTCCCATACAACATAGGCCTACTCTCAATAAAATCATACTACGGAAAAACAATAAGGAACAAAAAGTGATTGTTGATTATTCGACTAAGCGAATAGGCCTTCTTTATGACGTAATATTAAATCTACACTAATAGATGGTTTTCATGATTTACAAATTACAAAAAAAAATATTTTTAACAATAATATTTAATATACAATATCATGTATATTTAGGCAAACATTCGAAGTTTCACGGAATCATTTAATTCATTTCTAATGTTTAAATATTTAAAACATATATATATATTTGAAGACGATTGTGTAGTGAATTATTGTCAATTGATGTAACACATTATTGTCCAAATTTTTTAAACGAAACTCGTTCCTTCGGCAGGGAGATTATACAACAACAACAAAATTGTAATTGTTATGTAGGCCTACTCTTAATTAAATGTACACAGATGAATACACGAGACAGATAATTAGCACACGTTTTATACTCTTGGATCAGATTCCAAAGCAAGTTTATTTCACATAGCGCATATTGCGCAGCTTTACAATTGTGACTCATGAGGCGGTGTCAGACACAATTTTCCCGATCCAGCTGGAACTATCTGGATAATAGCTATCTAGATAATTCACTTACGTAGGTGACATACAGGCTACGACTAATCTAGATAGCTATTTTCTAGATAATTGGTTTCTTTCTGACTGCGCCTATGGTATGACATCAATATAACAGTAATAATACAGGATGGACGACAATTAACAATGGGCTATATCTTACAAAGATTCAATCAATGAAAAGAAAAAAAACATGAATTAGAAATAGAGAAAAAAAAACGGGGCCTCTTGTCTATGGACCATTACATTTGTTTTGATGAGTACATGTTTAAGCCTAGACAACTTAATAAATGGTAAAATTGTATGATACATAATAAAACAAAGCAAGATAAAAAAAAAATATAGACTGATAATGGAAACAAATATTAAGACTTTTGATCACGATACACAATTCAGCTAAAAATATACTTCTATTAATACGTAATAGACGTCAATATGTTATTTTCAAATCTTAAACAACTAATATTTTCACCGTTGATTGCGTAGTACCACAAGGTTCTATCTTAGGTCCGTTACTGTTTTTAATATATGTGAATGATTAATTTATTACCACTTGGAGCTTACGTTTTGTTCGCAGATGATACCAACATATTTTATTTACATAAAGACCGAAACATTTTTATTACAACCCTCAATTTAGATTTAAATATATTATCATTTTGGTTCAAATCCAATATACTCTCTCTAAATATTAATAAGACTAATTATATTTATTACAAAAACATACAATCTAAACATATACTTCATAATAATATTTTTATAGATGACATGCCCATAATTGAAAAAGAAATTACAAAATTCTCAGGTGTAATGATTGATTCAAATCTAACTTGGAATAGTCATATTAATAACATCTGCATGTTAGTCTCGAGAGGCCTAGGCATTCTATATAAATTAAAATATTATCTTTCACAAAAGTTACTATTTATACTTTACAATTCTTTCATTTTTTCATACATATCTTATTGTAACATAGTATGGGGTAAAAGTAATAAGATGAAAATTATGTTAATATATCGTCTCCAAAAGAAAAACTCCGTATTTGAATACATTCACATTATATAGCCCATACTGATCCAATATTTTATGAACTAAAAACATTAAGAATTGCTGATATTCACATTTTTCAAACTGCAATCTTTATTTATAAATTTTGGATATATACTTTACCATAAGCATTTCGAAATATTTTTGTGTACAATAGTAATATACATTCTTATTCTACACGACACTCATCCGACTTCCATTTAATTAACCAAACAAATTATTATGGCCTATAAATCGATAGGACACCATGGTCCCCATTAGTATTTCAGCATATCATGTGTGGCCAAATATGACTATAAGTTGGTAAGATTTCGTATTTCGGATACGAATAATTTATTGTATTCGAATCGAGGTTAAATAGATTAGAAATCGGTGTAAACTAGTTTGTGCATTTACATAAAATGCAGATATTTTAATATACAAGACGATCTTTTTGAGACTCGTGCCCCCAACAAAAAGGTACTCAAATACATATTTTTCTGTTTCTTGTGTGTGTTTACTGTTTCCTTTATCTTATTTTTACGTTTTGTTTTGTTTTGTTTTTGTTTCGGTTTGGTTCGTTGTTGTTTTTGTTACTTCTTTGTTGCTTTATTCACCATAACATATATTATGAAGACAAAAGTATTCAATAAAATATGCCATATCTTTACAGCAAATGTTAAAACATGTATCCGTGCGCATTACCAATAAAAGGGAAAATAATGTATATACATGTATGTGTAATAAAAGCCGTAAATCCTAAAAGCATAGTCATATCGAACAATGCACTATAAATATAAGAAAAAGAAGAATATACGAAGAAAGGGGAAGAAAATGTAATAAAGAGAAAGCGAATTTGGAGTAAAAGGGTTTAAAACGTATTGCATTCAGCAATAGTGCAAATGTATAACTTAGCTAATTAAACAGTTACTCCACATATCACAATAACATGACAAGATTTTAGCGGAAATAACAAAGTATTTTTTCGGAAAGAGAATTCGCATAGAATGATGGGGAAGATCGACATCGGGTAACAGGAGGGCACTAGTATCGACTTTCCTGGCAGATTTCCGATCAAGAAAAAAAATTCCAGCTACATCTTCTAGTTAGCAGGTGTGGGAATCTTTTTGAAGACAACAATTTTGTACGATTTCTCTTGAGAACGCACGGATTATTTATTATGTCTTCTTTATTTAGGGTAGTCTCTTCAGTACATAAAAACTGCTTTGCAAGAGAGCCCCGTATTAAATAATACAATTATGATACAATGTGAAACAATTCAGCTAACAATATACTTTAATGATAAATGATAATGATACAGATAAAATACCACAAAGGGTCAGTATTTCGTGATCATTATTCATTCCCCATTTCCTTCCCCATTATTATTTCAGCATATCATGTGTGGCCATAATTATATGACTATAAGTCGTAACCCCGCACAATCCCTTCGTCATAGTAATTAAGAAAATATATATGATGGTGTCGGCATGAATATTTGCAATTTATAAGCAGTAAGCATAAAAAAGTTGGAATTTAAAATTAACAGTTAAACTTGAACGTTTTATAAACTTATATAGCCTTATAATGACTTAAAGACAAGGTTGAGGTCTGGTGAAGGTGAACAAGTAATCCGTGGGTTTTCTCATTCTTTTTATGTTAGTCTGGTTTGGTTTGATTTTGTTTGGTTTTATTCATAGTGTTCATAGTGTGGATGAGTATCGTATGAAAATAAAATCATATAAAAAATAGGTCCAGCGAAAAGAATGGCTCTTCCATCATGCCCTCATATTCAAAAGTTGACAACTAACAGCTATAAAGGTTGTGGACCTTACTTTCATGCCACATATGTTTGTGTAATGTACAGTGCATGTGACTTTTAGCTGGAATGCTCCAACTTCTTATCATTTTGATGGTTCCAAAACCTCATGGTATATACCAATACTTATGTGCTACATTATCGACCATTTCCGATCGCTTCCACTCAGTTTCTTTCCCAATGCAAATCGCATGACCAGAACTCAACTTTATCTCTTTAAAAAAGACTTACAGCTTGGTCGCAAAACGGAACTAAAACTAGACACAATTATTAACAGATTTTCTATTTGGTCGCAACGAATCTAAATCTGATTCAATATGTGTTTTACAAGGACGTGTATTAGTTTTCGCATATTATTCAAAACAGTCATAACTGTTTAAAAACTAGAAAACAAACAAATTGAAATTTTCTCGCAGTAACCTTTATAGTTCTTGGAATAAAGCTATTCCAGCTTCTCCGTTTCTTTCCCAAATAATGAAATAAGTCATTTGGAGTGATATCCCCCTCCCTCACCGTAACGCGAAACAGTGCCCTTAAAAATGGGGTTTCACTGCTTAACTATGGATCACAGTACTCAGTAAGCTCTGGTGCTTTACCCCTCATGAATACTAGGTCTGGATATGCCACTGAAGATCGAGTAGGCATCACACAGCAATTACAGAAAGTAAACGTTCGAGAGAGAGAGGAAAAAGAAAGTGTAAATTCAAATATAACAAACATGCTTATGACGTTATAGACGGGCGAATAACAAACAGGGAACGACAAAAAGAAGGTTATCTTATTGTTGTCGTTTTTTAATGATTCTTTTGTATTTGATCATCATATTTCATAATTGTGTTATATTTCCCTTTGTATATTTTATGCCATTTTAAATCAATAAAACATATTCATTATACCAAAAATAGTCCTATATTTAATTAATGTGTTAAATTAATTTTTTGTTATATTTCATACTTTTTAAAATCAGTAAAACATATCTATAACAAACGAAAAGAAAGAAAGTAATAATAATGATGTCTTTAGTAGCATCTGTATCCGCCAGCTCGGGGCTCATGGCACTTACTCCAGAATTTAGTACATAATAATCAGATAAATTCGATTAAGCTTTATTCATACCATGTGGTTCAAAGGTCCCTAGATGTAATATCATTTCCTTCTCTCCATTCAGTATTGTCTTACGTGATGTTTTGGGATGGAACGTTTTTAACACGCAAACACTAAAGTCTTCAATAGTATGACCTTGGATGTTAAAATGAGTGGCGACAGAAGTATCTTTCTCCTTCTTTATATCTCTACAATGCTGACTCATTCTATCTTGCAGCTTCTGGGTAGTTTTACCTACGTATGCTTTCTTGCATCTTTTGCAACGAATGTAGTAGATGACACGTTTAGACCTGCATGTGAAATTGCCGTCAACATTCACAGTCTTTCCACTGGGACCAGTCACATCGGGGACGTCTGTTACCAGGGGGCATGTCTTGCATCCTTGTCCGAGACAAGGTTTTATTCCTCCTCTGTTTGTGGGTTGGGAGGAACCTGGAAGTGAAGGTGTACTTGAGCTTGTAGATTCATTGATATTAAGGGCCTCGTTCAGCTGTAGGCAGAGCAAATTTACAGCAAAATTGTCACAATTCTTTAGGAGACCTCGCCTGCATTTAGCGCGAAGATGCATAAAACTTAAGGTCTGTTGCTGGGGATCCCACTGTTGATCCTGCAATAAAATTAGTATATAAGAAAGGAAATTAGGAGTTGGCTTAGAAATCTATACTGAATGATGCTCAAGCTCATGTTCAAGGAGGTTCAGGCTCACCTAGAATTTTCTTGATCTAACCAATCAAATTCAAAAGAAAATCTATGATAATGTTATTGTCATTTTAGTTTTTTTTTTTTCTTAAATTCCTTAGAGTGTTTTATTCAGTTCTGTTTTCTCGTTAGGATCTTATGGAATATGTTCGTTTTTTGTAGCTGTTTTCCTTAACCCCTGAAATTTGTGAGCGGCCTGATCTAATGTCCGACTTTTCTCTCAATCCATGAAGGGAGATAATAATAATAATATTTTATTAATATAGGGTTGCGGTTATCACACAATGCCTAACACTCTTAACACAGAGGCAGCCCAGCAGACATGTTCTCAGATTGATACCTACTGGCTAACTAACCAGGTTTTAATATGTAATTGCATTACTGAATTCTATGTAGCATTCCACATACATTCCATGCAAATTAGAAGAAAAAAATTAATATTCATATAATCACATACATGTATAAATCATCATCACAAAGTATTCTTGAATATTCAAACATTAACACAAGGTATATATTGACTATTCATAGTATATGTAATTTATACTTTAAGCTTGACTGCATCTGGTGAACATTGAAACCAATCAGGGAGAGAGATAGATAGATGAAAGGATGGTGGATGAAAAGGGTGAATGTGAATGAGGGATGACTTATAAGTACGAAAGGGATGAATCATGGATATGAAGGGGAGTTTAAGAAGTTCAAAATAAATCCCTACAATAATAATAATTATAATAATAATGATTATTATAATAACACCCGTTTCTTAACATAGCGCTTTACCATTAACTGACCAAAGGCGCTTATAGTTTTATTTTGTCAGAGTCTTTTCGAAATTGCACGTGTCCCCGGCCAACCCCACCACCGCACCAACCCGTAGATAATCCTGCATCAACCCCTAGACATCGTCATTTTTAAAAATGTTGTTATTTACTCATTTTGTATTTATTTTTTATATTTTTTTTTTATTTCATTATTATTATCACTTGTGGACCTGTGCAATAGCTCGAGTTGGCACAAGTAAACAACCTTATAGTGTAGGTCTCTGAATGTTATACATGTGTTTAATTAATTATTTAATTATTTAATTAATCAATTATTTGGTTTAGGTTTAATTTAATTCGCGGCTTTCGGAGTACTAAATCACACGACCATTGTGTTCGACGCGACCCGATGGTCACCACGCACTTTTGACAGTACAGACTATCACCTTGCAGAAAAGATTCTTGTCGTCTTTGTTGAATGCTCATATGGACAGACAAATAAGAGATCATTGTAAACAATGTTCATGAATAAATGGCCATCAATAACCCAATTTTGAAAGTTCAAGAAGAGGAAGCATTTCAAACAACTTCTTCGATAAGCACAATACTCAAAAACTGTTCAACCAGGGAGATGGTTCAACTGTAACTAGCGAGAATTTTTCAACAACAACAAAACAAATTTTCGAAAGGTAAAAACATATCCTGTACTAGTATAAGAGGCAAATTTCGGTTGCTGAATTGTAACATGTAATGTAATTCAATCTTTTACAATTTAAATAACTTTTGCTAGGATAAAGGGGTTCCACATTACTTTTTGGCAAACAGTTAAAAAATAATAATTTCTGTTAAAATATACAAATATTAAAATACTCCGGGTTAAAGAATTGTTGATTAAAAAGCGCTCAACCGTGGTTATAAATGTAGTGTTGCATTGGTTAATAAAAGTGTTGATCAAACCTATTCCTTTAGACTTTGTTGGTTATGTCCATGTCTTAGGCAAACATTTTAACCCAGCATGGATTAAAAACAAAAAATTCCCACAGTAATGATTGCCCCCTCCCGGCCAAAGTTTAATCAAAGTTGATTAAAGTACTGGTCACGTGACCCAACGGCACGATCGAAGCGCACGTCGCGAACATTAAAGACATCGTTAAGCAATGTTAAATCTGATATTCATGGCACTACGTGTTATTAGGGTCTGTGATATGGTGTGATATTGAAGCCCTAAAAAATTGCGCTTCAGAATGATCATGAAGTGCTTCAAAATTAAAGATCTTTTAGTGACCGGTTTTACCATACTCATTTTCCCCAATATACTGTAGTGTTATTAAAACCGTTGGGAAAAAGTTTTTGAAATTTCGATTTCCAATCATAAATATATTGATAATCAGACAGGCGATCGGCTTGTAAAAGTCATGGGGATCCTAACTGACCTAAAGGTCTATATAGTTATCATTGCAGCATGAGCTAAATCCAGGATATAGTTTCAGAATCTGAAACAAAGATACCCAATCCCTTTAACGTAAGCTATAACCATAGCTAGCCCTTTCACGATATCGCTAGACACATACAATTCAATATACGTGCAAAATATGCGTGCAACAAAATCAAAAAACAAATGGAGGGTGTCCAAAGACGCTGACGAAATGGGGGTTTGGAGGTGTTATCCCTATGGAAGCAGGAGACCGTCAAAAACATGGGTATACGTCGTGTCGTGATTCAAATTATCACACTGCCTGAATAATTACGTAGTGTGGTCATTCGAATTACTACACAACGTAATTCCGAATTACTGCCCAACGATTTAATGTCATGACGTTATATGAAATAGTGTAGCTGCATGAAATAATTAAGGTCGTGTAGCAATTCAAATGATGACACAACGTAAACAATTACGTAATATAATTATCATTATACCTACGTCAATGAAACTTGGAAGACATAAATTATGTATCCATATACGCGTTGCAACTGTCTGCCAAGTTTGGAAAAATTTGATGTTATAACCGCAAAATTATCGCCAAAAGTGATGATTTTACTATGCATTACGTAACATCCCGTTCAATGCAAACAGTACATTGCGCGCAGATGACAATGGTGTCAAACTGACTGCAATAAAGTGCCCTTTCGAATGATACCAAATATGGTATATGTTCACACAGAAGATTTTGAGTAAATCGCATTTGAACAAGGGTCACATACAAATTCCGCCGAGTTTCCGCCCGATTCAGTATAACACGTATCGGCTATGACGTCGTTTTTTCGTTTTTCAGACTGCCTTTCGCCCCCTTTCCGTCCTTTCTTTTCCTTGAAATTTTGCAGTGACATTCAGAGTTGCAATACACAGTGCACCTTGGAGCCAGATTTGTAAAATCTGTCATGGGGGGCCATTTTAGACGCCATTTTATACTCTGCATGATTGTGTTAGTATGGACGGCCGTTTGTGCCACAGCACGCATCATCACGTGTCCATCATGCACCCAAAAACCCATTGGTTTTGCACGCAGTGCTTGCGAGCCCCTTCTATAGGACCCTTCCTCTATCCCAATTTCTTTCAAACTTCGTAGGCATAGTCTCTATCATCCCAATCACGGTCACATAAATCTTCGTTCTCCGGAATCACTCATGCGTGACGGTCCAGGCGCCATTTTGTCCGTTTCGTGCCGTTCTTGAGGCGTTTCTTTCGTCCTACCTATCTCCACTATCATAGAAGCTACAGACTTCTTACAAATTGCTCTGGATAGTCCGAGAGAAGCTCTTTCGTTTGGCACGTAGAAACACGCATATCGTTGTGACACGAATACATATCTAGTTTTAATATTATTATCATCCATTCTAAGATTGTAAGGAAGAAGTGAAATAAGGTTCTTGCTCAAATTAAAAAGGATTTGTGTCCCGTAGGCTGTGTAGCTCAACCAGTAAGTGTAACGGATCACCTACCCAAATTGTGGCATGCATAAAATAAAGACGTTTCACTAGTCGATCATCATCATTGCAAGTGAAACGTCTTTATTAAACAAATAGATAACAAAAATAAGATAGTCATCATAAAGTGAAACGTCTTTATTTGCATGCAATTTGGGTAGGTGATCTGTTACACTTATTGGTTGAGCTACAGCCTACGGGACACAAATCGTTTTTAATTTGAGCAAGAACCTTCATTCACTTCTTCCTTACAATCTTAGAATTGATGATAATAATATTAAAATTATTTCTTACCTGCAAACACGAGGATAAGACCTTCAAACCCCCGTAAGTTTAACCAACATCGTGTACGTGCATCAAAACAGAATTAACCTACAATGGTTACAATTTTAACCAACGACCCATGTAAGTTTAACCAACGTCTTGTGAATCAGCCCTAAACAAAGCATTAATAACCAACAAATGGTTAAAGTTTTAATTAAAAAATTGTTAAGGTTTAATCAACACCAATCTATATAACCAACATATTGAGCAAATACATATAGGCTAACCAATAAACGATTATTTTTTTTAATCAACCCTAGTTTAAATTTTAATGAACAGGCCGTTACTTAAAGTTTAACCCACAATTATTGAGTGATTCATATATATATATATATATATATAGTAATGTGCGGTTGATTAAAATTTTAACCAACATGATTTAAAAATGTGATACTTGTTCTTACAGCTAGTGTATATGTATTTTCATGATAATCTCTGCATGTCCACCTGTTTTCATTCAATTTCAATTTAACGATTAGAAATATGACAAATCAACGTATCACAACTAATATACCTGGTCATGACTTGTGTGGAGAAGAAAAAAATAATACAATGCATGAGCACGACAAACATTTGCTAAATTTGGGTCTTATGTATACAGAAGAGATGTTCTGTTGATGCATGGCAGTGATATAAAACACTTTGGTTGTACATGTATATTGATTATTGAATCACCTTATAACAAATATGAGATTTATTTTATCATCAATTATGTGTCTACTAAATAAGCAAAACCTTAACAAAATAAAGCACATTTTTTTGTAAATCTAGGAATTGATAACGATGAACTATTGGTGTTGTTCATATTTATAGTACCACATCAGTCTTGACCGAAAGCTTAAATGCAGTCTACGATATCGACGGTTAATCATTTGGGACTTTTAGATTTTACACGACGAGAACGTGGACTGCCGCGGTGACATCCTTTTAAGGTAATGTGACGTCATTTTAAGGCACTGCCGGGCACGGGCCAGTGCCTTGACAGAATGACACACGTTGCAGTCCACTACGTCGACGTGCAAATCTAAAAGTCCCTATTGTTCCGATGAGACTACGTCTGGCTCCACTGGCCGCCTGTGTATAGGGAAGGTTGACAAATGTCAGTTTTATTAAAGAATTCCACATACCAGACGGTTATTTCAGTCTACATGTCGTCATGCTTTTAATACGCATTGAGCACTTCTCAAAAGAATTATCATTTTGGGCACTTACATTAACCGAATTCCCCGAGCACTCTATGCAGACCATGTCATGGCAGAGTTCATGATTATGCAAACCATTTTGCTCGAGACAGCTCCTACAGAACGTGAGGTGTACACATGCTATTACTATGTCCTCTTCGAAAATTTTATCGCAGAGTTGGCACACAAGCCTATGTAAATACTTTGTTACTGTTATCTCTTCGTTTATGGGTGCCTCAGCCATTGGAACGCCGGTTCGTGGTTAGTTCGCACCAAAAAGAGTATTGTTATAATGATAATCACGGTTAATGTGTCGCGGTTAAGTCCACGTATATGACTTAAAAACCAGTACCCGTATTCAGATTGATATCCGTCATTATGTATCCATGCATGAGGCTGCTATAATATTAATAATTATGAGAGACTCGATCGCATATCGAGGCGTAGTCCACAGCCAGGACCGTTTCCGTGTCATGATGGGTAGTCCAGATTTTGTCCGTTTTTATATACTTGTTTCTTCTTCAATCACACACATCCCACACACAGCGCGGTGTCTCCACTCATCGCTAGACGCAATGTTCCCGGAACCACCGGTAGGTGGCGCACCACACGACTAGGGCTTTAACGGAACACTCTTAATTACTTTCGTAGTAAAATACCAGGTAATGACCTAAAATGCCCCAGATATGTATGTTGTAGCCAACATTTTGACATTGTATCGCATGGAACGCCTTAGAATGGTTTCAAGAGGGTTAAAACGCTGAAAAACATACGAAACAGTATATATCTGAGCCAAAAAGTGAATTTTATTATTTTATTTAGTAGACCTGTGACGTCACACAGAACGTCATCTTCGGCATCATAGGTCTTGGAAGCAACGTCTTCGGAAGCATTCGGATGCTCGGAAATGTCACCCAAACAAAGTTGAAAGTTCGGTTATCCTATACTTTAGTGTGTTTTATTATTTTGGGTTTCTAACTTCAGTTAACAGCTCTACATGCATATAATACATACGTTGTGTCATACGGCCGTGCACATGGGCGAGTTCGGTTATCCTATACTTTAGTGTGTTTTATTATTTTGGGTTTCTAACTTCAGTTAACAGCTCTACATGCATATAATACATACGTTGTGTCATACGGCCGTGCACATGGGCGCGCACAGGCGGATTTTAAAGTGACACACTGGTTATTGAATCTAAGGGTTTTATTATTAATGAACAGAGGGCAGTATTGTTTAAGGGTGATGAAAAGAGGGAAGGCATAGTCATGTAGCCTGGATGATTAGGGGCTAGAGTGGTGGGGGTGGTGGGGGAGGTGTCCGGGAAGGGGCGTTAAGGGGATAAAAAGGAGTGTTTATTACCTACTTCGTTTTAAGGGGTTTAATTAATAAGGAACAGTGGGCAAGATTGGGGGTTGGGCGTAGTGATGTAGTCTGGATGATTAGGGGCTCGGGAGGGGGTCGGGGTAAGGGATATAAAGGAGTGTATATTACCTACTTGTTTTAAGGGTTTTATTATTAATGAACAGAGGGCAGTATTGTTTAAGGGTGATGAAAAGAGGGAAGGCATAGTCATGTAGCCTGGAAGATTAGGGGCTAGGGGGTGGGGAGGGGTCCAGGAAGGGGGGTTAAGGGGATACAAAAGGAGTGTTTATTACCTACTTCGTTTTAAGGGGTTTAATTAATAAGGAACAGTGGGCAAGATTGGGGGGTTGGGCGTAGTGATATAGTCTGGTTCAAAAAACAGCTGGATCCCCTAAAACAACCGTCGAAAAGAACGTTATCGGGAACTACAGACCACTGTCACCGGTTCAGCGTTGAGGGTGTGTTATTTTCTCACCTAATCAGCTGAGAAAATAACACACCCTCACAGGACTCACAGCGTGATATCTTATCCTCTGTGGGGGGGGGGCTGTGATGACTTTTCTTTTTATTTAATGATTACACCATCGAGCCACAACTCGGCCTATAATTCATGGCCAAACTACTCGATTTTAGACATTCTTTTTTCCAGAAGTTTGCTCAGTGTACCAGTATCAATTGCTTTAAATAAACAAAGGCATATGAGGGGGAGGCAGCCGAGTCACCATTCCCACAAAAGAAGGATACATCCCCCGTCTCCCTCGGCAATAATCGGGCAAAAAGTCACAATTTCGGGCTGAAAGGTAAATAAACGTTAAAGAAAGAAGAAAATAAAGCAGCGCTGAAATTAATGACTGCAGAGAATCCTTCGTTATATCTTTTCGATAAGCCTAATATACAACCATTCCCAATATTCAACCGGTAACATGCTTTTAAAAATATATTTTTACCTCTGACATTTTTACCTCTGACATTTTTTCCTCTGACATTTTTACCTCTGACATTTTTTCCTCTGACATTTTAACATCTCACATTTTTACCTCTGACATTTTTACCTCTGACATTTTTTCCTCTGACATTTTTACCTCTGACATTTTTAACTCTGACATTTTTACCTCTGACATTTTTACCTGGCACCCTGCAAGGTTCTGGAATCATCAACATGATAGGAAATTTGGCACAGTCTTGGTAAAAGTAACATGCAATGTACACAGAAAGATGTATATGGGACTACACAAACATGTGTCATAACAAAAATGAGGCCCACATTTTTAAGCTGACGTTACACGTCATATTTAGAATATGAAGGCATTTGAAGAGCCTTGCTTTTCAGTGAACATTTTTTCTCTGATGTTCTTCCACACTTGCATAGTAACAATAAAAACGCTCACACATTATTTTTCACCTCTCCCCAGAACTCAACCTTCTCTTTAAATATGTATAACTAAAACGGTTTCGTGTGAACGTAATTATAGTCATAAAAGCTGGTACATACATTTAGATCAGTGGCGTATCCAGACTTTAATTGGCCTCGGGGGAGGGGGGGGGCTAAACATAATTGCTTGCGATCATCCATACACTTCAACGAGCTAACAGCTTTTAGAGGGCCTTGTTTGAAAATGAGTAGTTTATTTATTGCGTTTCAATGAAAGCAATCTTAGATGTATTGACCACCAAATAAAAAAGTGGAAAAATAGGATTGTGGTTGCAATTTTTTCCACGAGTAGGAGCAAAATTGTCCATTTGCCCCTTCTTCAAATACGCGACTGATGTAGATTATTGGCTTAATCAACTTAAAGGCCTTCGAAGCCAATGTATATATATATATATATTTATATAGGCCTACATATATAGAAGAAAGTCTAGATTTCTGCTCGTAAATACAAACAAAAATACAAAAAGAATGCTGCTCCGCTCACGAAGAAATTGTTTAACAAATGTTCGCACTAATAGGGTTTGTCAAGTGATAATTTTCTTTGATTTTGAAAAATATTATTGTTATGCTTCAAGATATTCCCATCCTATCCCCATAAAATGCACCAAGGCATTAACTGAAAATGGATCAGCTTTTTAACTCCAATAATGTGTACGTAAAATGTTATGAGTACAATACTATCTTCATGTTTCTCTTTTTTTGTCTTTTATCAAATTATTGAATTGATATCAAGAATTTTTTCTGTAATTCATTAATTCAAATAACAATCAACTGGTGCCAGTAACTTTCTTTTTCAATTGCTTCCATTAATGTTGTCATTAATTATCATTATAATTATTATTATCAGTATTATTATTATTATTATTATTAATATTGTTACTATCGTTTATTTCATACTTTTTATCACTATCGCGTCGTTAGTGATATTTCTATTGATTAACACTAATTCGATTTGAATTGTATACTGTAAAGTGTTTAATTGACAAATTCAAACTGATTTTTAAAAAAACTTCTCCAATAACCCAATGTGGGTGACATGAGAAAAATGGTTATTGTCATTGTTATCGTCATTGTTATTGTCAAGGAGAGGGGATACGAATAAAAAAGTCACAAAGAAATAGAAGGCAGCAAATAAGAAAAAGCGCGTATGAAAGTGATATGACGTAATAATACGTCATTAAGAAACCAAATAGAGAGAAGAGGAGAGGTGGAAAGGCGAGAAAGATAGAGTGAGGAGTAATCTTTCTTGAAATTAGGTGAAGTCCTGAGAAGGACTTTAAACATGAAGAGCTAGTAGAGATTAGAGAAGGCGATGAGAAGGTTCGACGTTTTAGACAGCTGGACTGTCCGGCATCAAGAGTTGCTAGGATATATGCATGGCTATTTTTCCACATATAGAAAATTAATTAATTATGATTTTCTTTTGGATTGTTAAACTGTTTATGGTTTATTGTTTGCTTAATAACAACATTTTATTATTATTATTATACACGGCTGATAAAGGAGGAAACGACAAACCGTCCGAATTATGCATTTTTCGTGGCTTTTATTTAACATTGGATTCTGTCATTTGTACATGTATCATTTTACCATGGCGGTACATGAATTCACGCCAATTATTATAATTGCATTACACACATATTTGAGTATCCAACCCAATTACAGAACTAGTGCTGGAATCTAAGCTGTAATCTGCACCCCATACATAAACCTTAAAATCAAATATGTGAAATCCAATCGTGTAGCCAGAGAAGGGTTAAACCACGGCTAGAAACCCCTTCTCGTAAACGAATGTCCCCTCTGCATTGCCACGAGCACCCCTTGCTAGCCGTCAGGAATGCCCGATCAGACGGGGAAGATTTGTATGTAACCCGGATGCACCACCCATTCCCAGCTCTCATCAACGATTCCAGCAAAACTACACACAAATTTGAGTATCCAACCCGATTACAGAACTAGTGCTGGAATCAATGCTGGAAAATGAGGAAATTTGCACCCCATACATAACCTGATATCCAACCCAGGTCGAAAAACCAGTTGAAACCAGTAGGCAACTGGTCAACTGGTACCAGTTCAAACCAGTATATTCAACTGGTTTTAATATGGAAATTGAGACAACGCTATCTGGGATCAGTTGACAAACCAGTTGAAAAACCAGTAGATTTACCAGTTGATATACCAGTACAGTTGATATTTCCAGTTGATTTACCAGTTGAAAACCAGTAGATTTACCAGTTGATATACCAGTTGATTTACCAGTTGAGACCAGTGATCAACTGATATTGTGATAATCAATAATCAATATTGGCATCTGGCCACCAACAGGACCGTAGTATATAAACTCTTGCAATTACCCCATCACAGAGATCATCTGAGGTGGATTACAGTTAAGTTTCATTCTCATTTAGAAATTTGGAGCTCGTACATAGATATATACAAAATTATACATTATGTTTTCTGGTTAGTAATTACATGTATCAATATATCTATTTTTACATCTTAAATTAGATGAAAAACATGATCAAACATATATAATATATTTGTCAATGATTGACTAAGAAAATATAAATCACAAAATTGATGTGCATTGTCACATTTGCTTGACAGATCATGATAATTATATTTTTGGTGAAAATATGCAAATTAATCATGAATATGCACAAGATACAATGAACTGGTTTTTGAACTGGTAAAGCAACTGGTATTCTACTGGTCAACTGGTAAATCAACTGGTAATCATCTACTGGTTTTCAACTGGTAAATCAACTGGTATAATCATCTAACAGTTTTCAACTGGTAAATCAACTGGTAATCATCTAATGGTTTTCAATTGATAAATCAACTGGTAATCCTCTAATGGTTTTCAACTGGTAAATCAACTGGTTTTCAACTGGTAATCATCTATTGGTTTTCAACTGGTAAATCAACTGGTAATATCAACTGGTCTAAGATGTCAACTGGTATTTCTACTGGTTTTCAACTGGTAAATCAACTGGTGATCATCTACTGGTTTTCAGCTGGTAAATCAACTGGTAAATCAACTGGTAATATCAACTGGTCTCAGATGTCAACTGGTATTTCTACTGGTTTTCAACTGGTAAATCAACTGGTGATCATCTACTGATTTTCAGCTGGGAAATCAACTGGTAACTCAACTGGTAATATCAACTGGTCTCAGATGTCAACTGGTATTTCTACTGGTTTTCAACTGGTAAATCAACTGGTAATATCAACTGGTCTCAGATGTCAACTGGTATTTCTACTGGTTTTCAACTGGTAATTCAACTGGTAATCATCTACTGGTTTTCAACTGGTAAATCAACTGGTAAATCAACTGGTAATATTAACTGGTCTCAGATGTCAACTGGTATTTCTACTGGTTTCCAAATTGTATCAACTGGTATTAACTGGTACCAGTTGAGACCAGTTCAAACCAGTAGATACCAGTGGAAATCCTTACTGGTTTCAACTGGTATCAACTGGAATTTCGACCTGGGAAGCGTTTAGCCATCAGGAATACCGCCCGATCAAACGGGGAAAATTTTAAGTAACCCGGGTGCACCACCTATTCCCAGCTCTCATCAACGATTCCAGCAAAAGTGTTCCCAACCGGGCTCCATCACTTCCCTCCAGGTATACCTCCCCGCATGTAAAATCGAGCGAGGCTCCTGGAATTACTTGTCTTACGAATGGTAATATAATTTCTTGCTATTATATGTAAGTGTGATGAAGGCCCAAATTGATAAATTCCGCCAACGAGCAAATTAAATAGCTCGCCGCCAAAGAACACGGTTTCGCTGGAGAGCATATAAATCAGCTTGAGGTGAAAATTCTCACCAAAAATTGAAGCCAACTAATTACCAAGCACGAATGTATAACCACTCCAGAAACCATATACCCGGTACCGCAGGCAACCCTTGCTTCTTCTTCTTCTACTTTTTTTTCTTTCTCCTTTTCTCATGCCATGCTCTATTACCTAACCAAAATTCTGACATACTCCCTAAACTTCGATTACTCCATAATGTTATAAACCTTACTTTATAACGGCCATCAATAACCACCCAGAAATATATATTTCTATCAATAACTAATCAATAGCTCCACAAAAGTGGAGAACCAGAAACAAAAATTTACATATTTACAAACTTTGTACAGTTCAAGGGAATATGATTCACACATATACTGAATAAAAATGATGACACTCTTGTCATTTCGTCATGACCTTGCCCCACAGACATTCATTTCAAATCTTAGCAACCTCCAAATACAAAAAATCGCCATTGCATTATACAAAGAAATCTTAGAACTTTTGGCTAATCCTCTCCGCCACCAATGTGCCCCTTCCGGCCTCTCCGTGAGGTTAACCGAAACACAAAGGTAAAGAGATCAATCCTACTGTTCTTAAATAGTCGGACCTGTATTTATTCCAAGCAATTCCGGTCCCATATTGAGGCTTCTTGGAATAAACATTAAATACTTCATTCCAGCTAATTCCACAGTAATTCCAGCCAATTCCCAGGTACATACCAGAAACCTCAGTATAAAACAGTGCAATATCCTTTACGCAACACACGCATACAATTACTGTGAATAATTGCTGACCAAAAATGAAACAAAATTTCACGTTCATGGGCTCCCCTGCTTTTTCCAAAAGCAGCCTCTAAAACCAACAAATATACATCATGCGTATCGAACCGCGATATCATGCCATGCTGTATGACCTAACTAAAATTCAGACATACTCCCTAAACTTGCATTACTTCATAATGTTATAAACCTTACTTTATAACCGCCAATAACCACCCATAAATATATATTTCTATCGATAACTAATCAATAGCTCCCTAAAAATGGGGAACAAGAAACCAAAATGTTTACATATCTACAAATATTGTACTTCAAAGAAATATGATTCACACATATTCTGAATAAAAATTATGACACACTTGTCATTTCGTTATGACCTTGCCCAACGGACATTCTTTTCAAATCTTAGCAATTAGTGCTGCAATCAATGCTGGAAAATGAGGAAATTTGCACCCCATACCTAACCTGATATCCAAGCGTTTAGCCATCAGGAATGCCGCCCGATCACACGGAGAAAATTTAATTGTAACCCGGGTGCACCAGCCATTCCCAACTCTCATCAACGATTCCAGCAAAAGTGCATTACACACTAATTTGAGTATCCAACCCGATTACAGAACTAGTGCTGGAATCAATGCTTGAAAATGAGGAAATCTGCACCCCATACACTGTACATAACCTGATATCCAAGCGTTTAGCCATCAGGAATGCCGCCCGATCACACGGGGAAAATTTTATGCAACCCGGGTGCACCACCTTTTCCCAACTCTCTTCAATGATTTCAGCAATAGTGTTCCCAACCGGGCTTCGGTATTAAAAACCATCCATTATACGTCATGCATTTCGAACCGCGATATCATGCCATGCTGCATTACCTATCCAAAATTCAGACATACTCCCTTAACTCGCATTACTCCATGTTATAAACCTTACTTTATAACCGCCACCAATAACCACCATAAATTTATATTTCTATCAATAACTAATCAATAGCTCCACAAAAGTGGAGAACCAGAAACAAAAAGTTTACTCATTTACAAACTTTGTACTTCAAAGAAATATGATTCACACATATTCTGAATAAGAATTATGAAACACTTGTCATTTCGTCATGATCTTGCCCCACGGACATTCTTCAAAGGAATGTGATTCGCACATATTCTGAATAAGAAATATGAAACATTTGTTATTTCGTCTTAACCTTGCCCCACAGACATTCTTTTCAAATCTTAGCAACCTCCTAAGATACAAAAAATCGCCATTGCATTATACAAAGAAATCTTAGAACTTTTGGCTAATCCTCTCCGCCACCAATGTGCCCCTTCCGGCCTCTCCGTGAGGTTAACCGAAACACAAAGGTAAAGAGATCAATCCTACTGTTCCTAAATAGCCGCCCCAGTATTTATTCCATGCAATTCCGGTCCCATATTCTTGGAATAAACATTAAATACTTCATTCCGGCTAAATCCAACAGTAATTCCAGCCAAATCCCAGTTACATACCAGAAGTCTTAGTATAAAACATTACAATATCCATTACACAACACACGCACGTATACAGTACCCATGTCTTGCTTACTTTTTACTCTACACTAATCTTACCTTATTTGAACTACGGAGTACTTGGGTGGGGGAACAGTTCAAAATGTCCTCATCAATCAACTTTTTCTTATACAAAAACGAGCCATCAGAAAAATTTAAAATACAAGCTATAGAACCATACATCCCTAGTCTTTTACTCATGTAAGTTCCCGAAGATACACGAACTCTATTCATTTTACTTGGGAATATTTAGGTTTCAACTCACAAAGCGTGAGCTACCCGACCCCGAGCTCCTTTTTGTTATGAATTATTCAGTCCACTCCTATAGCAAAGCCATTCTTATCACCTTCCACATACTCGAAGAGCTTTCACACAATACAATTATAGTCACCGGACCACTTTTGTGGAATGAACTCCCGTCAGATGTAATAAATGCTGGCTAGCTGGATACCTTTTAACGCGAAATTTCAAATGTTCCTATTTCATTTTTGAATTAGTCGTTTGTCTTGTTTTCGCCTTTCTCGTTTTTTTTTTTTCTTTTTCTAATTTGTTATTGAATATAATCCACATGCTCAATAGACTGCTTGTACTTATAAAAGGGAATCTACAATTTACAAGCGTAGCTTTTTACTAGATTCCCCCATATTTCACTACAAATATATTTGTGTAATTTCATTTAAAATACCATGCAATTGTATGTATTATATAATTATGTTAACTCGACTGTATTAGTACTTTCATGGCCTGATATTATTGTACGTATTTTTACACCTATTGAAAGAACAATTCTTTTCATTCTTATTGTTTATTGCTAATGATTTATGTAATGAATGTGCATGTGAAATATGAAATAAAACTGAATTGAAAACTTATAACTGAAACTGAACCATGAAGTGGAATATCAATTTACTCTTTAGGGAATCATGATAGTTCATTTTACAGTTGATTTCACTCGGTTGATTCCACTATTCGCAGGAATTAGCAGAGAAAGATATAGAGAAAACACACGCGCACAATTCCTTCTGCGTGTGCGTGTGTGTGTGTGTGTGTGTTGTGCGTGTGTGTGTGTGTCTCTCTCTCTCTCTGTCCTTCAACCTATCTCAATATCTTTCTATCTCTCTCTCTCTCTCTCTCTCTCAATCTCTTTCTCTCTCTCTCTCTCTATACCAGCATTTTTCAACCATTTCTTTACTCACGGCAGCCTTTTAAGAGATATAAAGATTCGCGTCACCCCAACCCATATTCATCATAGGGGATTCATTTTGCATCGCTCTGACACTCGTGAGGTTATTATACGCATCAAGGCGTACAGACAGATCTTTTGCAAAGGGGGCTGACGCGTTTTTGCCAGATATCAAACAGCTTCAAACGAATGTCCGTCAAAGTAGGTTTAGTGGAAAGTCAGAAAGCTGACCACTGAACCAACTCACACCTCTTTAAAACGACCATTGACCACCTCGATACACGAATATACGGATATTAGGCAATTCCCCAAGTGTTGCAATCGAGTGAAGCGAATGAGCGTGGTAACATTGTAATTTTCGATAGAAAAGAGTCAATATATTTGTGTACCCCGCTGTCAAAGAGAAGGATTTTCGGGCACCTCGTTGCCCACATATGGAAGTATTCAGGCAATTGGCTGCCTGAAATCATTATGTTTCTAAATGTTGCGAACGAGCGAAGTGAGCGAGGAAGAAATTCTCATTAGTATCTTAAAATAACATACTTTCGCGGTTTTTAGCCTTCGTTTTACATGAAATTGACTTTATTCCTGTAATAATTTGTTGATATAACCTAATATATGCTCAAAGAAATAACCTGTTTGAGATGCCGGAGTAAGGATAGATGGCTGCTGTTTGCATCGATAGCTCTCGGTGTACATTGCCCAGTCATCATGCAACACCCTGTCAATTTCATGCAGCTAAATGGATATGTACAACTCTGACATCACAATTTAAATAAAAATGGCAACATTCCATTTGTTTTCCCGAATGGGCAATTTTTATTTTTATAACAAAACAACAACAAAAATCACAAAAAGTTACATTTTTACTACCAATATCAAAACAGTATTTGTATATATCATTCACATACGTGCTTCAACATAAGCCATCTTAAAATAAACTCATTTATTTTTTCCAGTTATAACAACATTACCACTCATACTTAAAATGTGTCTTATTTCATTTTTTAGTTCATGGAAAACGGGAAAGTAGACATTCTAGGACAATAAATGTCCATTTCTTTGGTACCTACGGCAAGCATATGTTATTTATAAGTTGTTAAATTTACATAGAATATTACAAAAATCTTCTGGCTACTGGATATCCTCAATTGAAATGTCGAGAAATAGCCTCCTCTCTTTGCCTAGAAAATCAGTCACGGAGCTGGTCCACCATTTGTGACGTAACAACCGGGAAAGAGTATATTCACGTACCCGCATGTTCCATAGAAAAGCATGTGCAGAGAGATACGAATTTCTGCTATTTTGTTTCAAGGGCTGAAAAGTCCAATTAATGATTCATAACTCTATGACTATGTACAATTCTTCACCTTCCCCTAATATTTCATTGTGTTATTAAATCTCAATTCTTTTTTGCAGAATTATGACATAAACATGCCAACGATGGGCTTTTAGTCGATATGTGCATGTAATTTTTGTTGTGTGTTGAATTTGGTGAGATTGTTCGTGTGCTCGGTAAAGTAGATACGGTCGTTTGGCTTCGTTTTTGCGTTTGGTCTAGCTAGCTTTATACATATACACGTAGGGTACATATATCAATTGATAATGGCTGGAGAGTTTGACCACTGACCAGAACGATCTTTTTTATGAATTTTGAGGAGTTTATGGAGGAATATGATGAAAGTAATGAAGGAGAAAGGCCGGACGAGAGTGCAGACGAGGACGATGGAAGTTGGAAGTGCAAGAAGGGGAGAAGACGATGGAGAAGTTTTTCCTTAGCTGGTAATTAATGACGTCGCTCTCACTCTCTTGCAATTGCCGATATACAGATACCTAGCGCTCGTATGTTCCACAAGCCGCCGAGAGCAGCGGCCTGGTCTTACCTGCCGTTTATGACGGGCGGAACGTGCCATAAAGATGACAACTATACAACCATGCATCCATCGAGTAGATGTATAGTTGCATAGTTGCATAGTTGTATAGTTGTACAGTTTTAACCAATCAGAAGACAGGAAACTATACAACTATACAACTCTACAACTATGCAACTATGCAACTATACGACTATACAACTATGCAACCATACAACTATGCAGCTATCCAATGTCTGTATAGTTGCCACGTTTGCGGGCCAAAGTGTATGACGGGCGGAACGTGCCATAAAGATATGACGGGCGGAACGTGCCATAAAGATGACAACTATAGAACCATACATCCATCGAGTAGATGTATAGTTGCATAGTTGCATAGTTGTATAGTTGTACAGTTATAACCAATCAGAAGACAGGAAACTATACAACTATACAACTCTACAACTATGCAACTATGCAACTATACAACTATACAACTATGCAACCATACAACTATGCAGCTATCCAATGTCTGTATAGTTGCCACGTTCGGGCCAAAGTGCCATAAATGACTTAACTGTACAACTATGCAGCTGTCGAATGGCTGCATAGTTGTATAGTTGTATAGTTGCATAGTTGTATAGTTTTGACCAATCAGAACACAGGAAACTATACGGCTCTGGCCGGCGAACAGATTCCGCCATGGCCGTATAGTTGTATAGTTGCATAGTTGCATAGTTGCATAGTTGTAGAGTTGTATGGTTTTGACCAATCAGAACACAGGAAACTATACGGCTATGGCGGTTGAGTCTGTTCGCCATAGCCGTATAGTTACCAAGCGGAAGCTAGCGCCCAAACTCAGCAGCCAAACTGATATCGATAACGCATTGGGCCACTACGTTAAACAATATGAACGCACTCCGTTCTCCGTTTGCCTGCTGATCGTAGTCTCCGCAAGCAGACACGGACAGGAGTAGTCTTTGGTCTAGTCGTTGTTTTCTCATTGAATTCGAAGAGATAACAAATATTTACTATTTTGAGAATTTAGAGGGATAAAAGGAGTTTTTTAAACATCTAAATCCAAACCCATTCAAATTTTCAAAACATCGACGTGATCAATATGCATAAGAATGGTCCAAAATAACAAAATTTCGAAATTTATTATAATTCTTCTCATTATCCTAATGTTTATCATTGAAGTTGAAATTTTATGTGATAATAATGTACATTATAAGTAAGTTTCAGCAAATTTAAAGCAAATGGGAATTAGCGGTGAATTAATTCAAGCCTTATACCCCCCTATATACAGGTGATGGTTCCTTGCGCTCATGTTTGTTCTGGACATTGGTCGATAAATTAGACCTTTTAAATGCCGGCTGCTACGATTTGTGCACCCCGTATTCGACGAGGTACATAATAATCTACATTATAAGTGAGTTTCAGCAAATTTAAAGCAAATGGGAATTAGCGGCGAATTAATTAAAGCCCTATACCCCCTATATACTACACGTCATGGTTACTTGCGCTCAGATTTGTTCTGGACATTGGTCGATATTCACTCAAATTAGACCTTTTAAATGCCGGCTGCTACAATTTGTGCACCCCGTATTCGACGAAGTATATAATAATCTACATTTTATGTGAGTTTCAGCAAATTTAAAGCAAATGGGAATTAGCGGCGAATTTATTAAAGCCCGATGCCCCACCACCTTATATACTCTACACGTTGTGGTTCCTTGCGCTCAGGTTTGTTCTTGACAGTGGCCCAAACTCATTCGCCGCTAATTCCCATTTGCTTTAAATTTGCTGAAACTCACTTATAATGTAGATTATTATATACCTCGTCGAATACGGCCGGTGCACAAATCGTAGCAGCCGGCATTTAAAGGTCTAATTTGAGTGAATATTGACCAATGTCCAGAACAAACCTGAACTCAAGTAACCATGACGTGTAGTATATAGGGGGAGGTATAGGGCTTTAATTAATTCGCCGCTAATTCCCATTTGCTTTAAATTTGCTGAAACTCACATAAATGTAGATTATTATATACTTTGTCGAATACGGGTGCACAAATCGTAGCAGCCGGCATTTAAAAGGTCTAATTTGAGTGAATATTGACCAATGTCCAGAACAAACCTGAACTCAAGTAACCATGACGTGTAGTATATAGGGAGGTATAGGGCTTTAATTAATTCGCCGCTAATTCCCATTTGCTTTAAATTTGCTGAAACTCACATAAAATGTAGATTATTATATACTTCGTCGAATACGGGGTGCACAAATCGTAGCAGCCGGCATTTAAAAGGTCTAATTTGAGTGAATATCGACCAATGTCCAGAAGACACCACGTGCGGCTGAAATAGCTCATAAAGTGTAGGGTAAGAAGAAGCTTTCGGCCTTAATAAATTCGCCGCTAATTCCCATTTGATTTAAATTTGCTGAAACTCACATAAAATGTAGATTATTATATACCTCGTCGAATCCGGGGTGCACAAATCGTAGCAGCCGGCATTTAAAAGGTCTAATTTATCAACCAATGTCCAGAACAAACATGAGCGCAAGGAACCATCACCTGTATATAGGGGTATAGGGCCTTAATAAATTCGCCGCTAATTCCCATTTGCTTTAAATTTGCTGAAACTCACATAAATGTAGATTATTATATACTTTGTCGAATACGGGGTGCACAAATCGTAGCAGCCGGCATTTAAAAGGTCTAATTTGAGTGAATATTGACCAATGTCCAGAACAAACCTGAACTCAAGTAACCATGACGTGTAGTATATAGGGAGGTATAGGGCTTTAATTAATTCGCCGCTAATTCCCATTTGCTTTAAATTTGCTGAAACTCACATAAAATGTAGATTATTATATACTTCGTCGAATACGGGGTGCACAAATCGTAGCAGCCGGCATTTAAAAGGTCTAATTTGAGTGAATATCGACCAATGTCCAGAAGACACCACGTGCGGCTGAAATAGCTCATAAAGTGTAGGGTAAGAAGAAGCTTTCGGCCTTAATAAATTCGCCGCTAATTCCCATTAGATTTAAATTTGCTGAAACTCACATAAAATGTAGATTATTATATACCTCGTCGAATACGGGGTGCACAAATCGTAGCAGCCGGCATTTAAAAGGTCTAATTTATCAACCAATGTCCAGAACAAACATGAGCGCAAGGAACCATCACCTGTATATAGGGGGGGGGGTATAGGGCCTTAATAAATTCGCCGCTAATTCCCATTAGCTTTAAATTTGCTGAAACTCACATAAAATGTAGATTATTATATACTTCGTCGAATACGGGGTGCACAAATCGTAGCAGCCGGCATTTAAAAGGTCTAATTTGAGTGAATATCGACCAATGTCCAGAACAAATCTGAGCGCAAGTAACCATGACGTGTAGTATATAGGGGTATAGGGCTTTAATTAATTCGCCGCTAATTCCCATTTGCTTTAAATTTGCTGAAACTCACTTATAATGTAGATTATTATGTACCTCGTCGAATACGGGGTGCACAAATCGTAGCAGCCGGCATTTAAAGGTCTAATTTATCGACCAATGTCCAGAACAAACATGAGCGCAAGGAACCATCACCTGTATATAGGGGGTATAGGGCTTGAATTAATTCACCGCTAATTCCCATTTGCTTTAAATTTGCTGAAACTTACTTATAATGTACATTATTATCACATAAAATTTCAACTTCAATGATAAACATTAGGATAATGAGAAGAATTATAATAAATTTTGCTATTTTGGACCATTCTTATGCATATTGATCACGTTGATGTTTTGAAAATTTGAATGGGTTTGGATTTAGATGTTTAAAAAACTCCTTTTATCCCTCTAAATTCTCAAAATAGTAAATATTTGTTATCTCTTCGAATTCAATGAGAAAAACAACGACTAGACCAAAGACTACTCCTCTCCGTGTCTGCTTGCGGAGACTACGATCAGCAGGCAAACGGAGAACGGAGTGCGTTCATATTGTTTAACGTAGTGGCCCAATGCGTTATCGATATCAGTTTGGCTGCTGAGTTTGGGCGCTAGCTTCCGCTTGGTAACTATACGGCTATGGCGAACAGACTCAACCGCCATAGCCGTATAGTTTCCTGTGTTCTGATTGGTCAAAACCATACAACTCTACAACTATGCAACTATGCAACTATGCAACTATACAACTATACGGCCATGGCGGAATCTGTTCGCCGGCCAGAGCCGTATAGTTTCCTGTGTTCTGATTGGTCAAAACTATACAACTATGCAACTATACAACTATACAACTATGCAGCCATTCGACAGCTGCATAGTTGTACAGTTAAGTCATTTATGGCACTTTGGCCCGCAAACGTGGCAACTATACAGACATTGGATAGCTGCATAGTTGTATGGTTGCATAGTTGTATAGTTGTATAGTTGCATAGTTGCATAGTTGTAGAGTTGTATAGTAAATAGTTTCCTGTCTTCTGATTGGTTAAAACTGTACAACTATACAACTATGCAACTATGCAACTATACATCTACTCGATGGATGTATGGTTGTATAGTTGTCATCTTTATGGCACGTTCCGCCCGTCATAACCGTTCCGTTCGCTTCACGAACGTTCGTGCAAGAGCCGCATCACTCGCGGATGAATATCGTTCAATCACTAGTCGAAGACGTCGTCAGCTAAATAGAGGAAGCTTGATCTCGTTCAAGTTTGATATATATTTTTTTTAAATATGTAACTGGTACTGTATCCTTTTTTTGAGGCAGTCACACACATCCATGATAATTACGGTCACAGTATATGTAGGGGAGAGCGGGGCTAGTCCGCCCTGGGGGCAAGTCCGCCCACCACTTGATTCTCAGCCTTGCGGTGATTGGATAAAACTTTCGCAGATGATGTAATGACAAACTAGCCACACCGCACAACATACAACGGCACGAGGACAATGGCTCTTTGATAAACAAAATTACGCCAAAATTTCCATTTCAAGGCCACGTAAGTAAAAAAAATTGTCTTTACATTTCTTGTATTTACCTGTAGACATTGATGAAGGTGGTGATGGTAGTTTTTGTTGTTAAAAAGGTATGGTATGTGTCTACTGAAAAATGTTGGAACAAGTCAACATTGGTTGTACATTTTGCCTAAGCGAGATAAACGACGATAACAGCCCCATGGGGCTAGTTCGCCCGTTTTTGACGGGTCATGTTCACCCGGGGCGGACTTGCCCCGCATTGAGGGGCGAACTTACCCCATTCAATGTGGTTATTCCTATCTTTGGGGCTCTTCAAAATTATTAGATCTTATTGAAAGCGAAAATACAGGCCCTAACCTGGCAACTTAAGTAAAGTTTAGTGACGACTGTCTTTATCCAACTTGATCTGATTCTTCATAATTTTATGACTTATATTTATTTATTTTGACATAATTTTTGTTTTCCTTTTTCAGAATGGTACGAAATTACCGAAGAAAAACAGATCGTGCCACGCACGTTAGACCAGATGTAATGAGACAGGCCGTAGATCATTATCTTTCAACTGACGACGGCACCAGAATGACTGCCGAACTCTTTCGCATTCCACGTTCCACATTGAGGGACCACATTGACAAAGTCAGAAGCTTGCCAGAGAGTGAAAGATCACCTGAAAACATCTCTGTTGGATATGCACGACGGACAGTTTTCACAGAAGTACAAGAGCAGAGGTTTGCAGATTACTTGAAAAGGGCTGCTGACATTTATTTCGGACTGTCCCCATACGAAGTGAGGTGTCTTGCTTATCAGTGTGCAAAGGCATTTGATATTTTGGTCCCAAAGTCATGGTCTGAAAATGAATGCGCAGGGAAAGACTGGTTTACAGGGTTTTTGAAGCGAAATGACACGCTGTCAATCAGACAACCTGAAGCCACCAGCATCGGAAGGGCAACTGCCTTCAACAAGAACAATGTGTCAGAGTTTTTTTCGAAATTAGACAGTGTTCTTGAAAGGCATGCATTTGAGGCCCAACATGTATGGAATGTGGATGAAACGGGAATGACTACTGTACAAAAGCCCCAAAAAGTTGTCGCAACGAGTGGGAAAAAGAAAATCGGATCCCTTACTTCAGGAGAAAGAGGAGTGCTCGTGACTCTCTGTGTAGCAGTGTCCGCCACCGGGCAAATGATACCGCCGTTTTTTGTCTTCCCACGAGTGCATTTCAAGGAGCATTTCCTCACTGGTGCTCCAACTGGTTCTGCAGGAGACGCAAATCGGTCAGGATGGATGACAGGGGACATCTTTCTCAGGTTTCTGCAACACTTTGCAGCACACACCCGTCCATCACGAGAGAGACCACTCCTTCTTCTTCTTGACAATCACGAGTCTCATCTGTCAATAAATGCTCTCAACTTTGCCAAAGAGAATGGGATCATCATGCTGTCATTCCCGCCGCACTGCTTGCATAAGCTCCAGCCATTAGACCTCTCAGTATTTGGCCCACTGAAGAGACGAGCAGCGGTGGCCCAGACCAGTTGGTTGCGGAACAACCCAGGAAAAGGTATGACGTTGTATGATGTTCCCGGAATCGTCGGAGAGGTATGGCAAGACACGCTCACACCACGAAACATCATTCAAGGATTCGCCAAGTCTGGTGTCATGCCGTACAACCCAGAGGTGTTCAATGAGGACGACTTTGCCCCGTCAACAGTGACGGATAGACCTGACCCAACAGCAACCCAATCTAGGCCTGGCACGTCAAGCTCTGATGAACCATCGACAGTAGTACAATCTTCCAGCACACTTGCATCACCGTCATCTTCGGTGCCAAATGTCTCAAACATCGAGCAGTGTGAATCAGACCCATCAACAGCAGCAGAGCACGGATCAATCACTGAACTACATGGCAAAGTTATTGAAGTTGCAGGAGATGGTCATTGTCTCATTCATGCCGCCGCTGCAGCACTGGAAAGCCAGAATCTGAGAATCACAGAAAGTGGACTTTCTGAGGCCATGGTGAGTGAGGTCGTGTTCAACAAGGCATACTATGAGGACTTTGCAGTTGAATCCCAAGATATTGTCAGTGAGTTATGCAAATACATCTTCAACAGAGAGTATAACACGGCTACATGCGACATTCTGCTTCCTGCATTGTGCAATGCTCTGCAAGTCACAATTACCATTTACAAGAAATCACAGAATGATGGGTGTTATACAGTAAGCAAGCATCCCCCTGGCCGTTCGGATGTTTCATCTAAGTTCACAATCTCGTTGGTCCTCACAGGGGAAGGTCAAGGGTCTCACTACAATGCCCTTATCCCAGATGGTGGATTCCTGGCAGAAAGTAGCGATGCTGGTTCTGGTGGCGAATTCTCGCCAGAGAGTGTGTCCCCCTACCCCTGTGCGCCTCCACGCAAAAATGCAACAACGAACAGGAGGAAGCGGAAATCTGCCATCCTGACAGATACTCCCGTAAAAGATGCCTTGGAGGTAGAGCAGCAGAGGAGTACCAAAAAAAAACTCTTTAAAAAAAAGAAGGGAAAGGTAGTAAGTAAGAGCGGGGGAAAAGGAAGGAAGCAGCAGAGGTGTCAGTCTAGCTCTTCAGAAGATGATGAGGCGTCGTGTCTAGTCTGTCTAGGTCCATGGTCAAACAGCAAATCACGAGAAAAGTGGGTCCAATGCATGCAATGTTTGTTTTGGTCACATGAAAAATGCACAGGCATTGAAGGAGCTCGATCATTATACTTTTGTCATAACTGTGATTCCTCAGACACAGACTAGCATATAGATTTAACATTTCATAGTGAACCCCTGAACACAGAGGTTGTTGCAAGATTTTTAAAAAAATTTTATTATACATTTTTATGTCATTACTTTTGTAACAAGCACTGTATTTTACATATTTAGAATGGTTGTTCATAGCCGATCATTCCTACTTTTGTATTCACTTTATAGCTAGCAGAAGAAATTGAAGAAAAAAAAATCAAAATTAGCTGAAGTGTTTTTGTGTACTTTTAATGTATCCAGTTCCTGAAATCACAAGTGGCTTATACTTTATTTTTTGCCTAAACATCTATTCAACCAACGTGAAGATAGACAGACAAATATGAAATAATCCAGATAATATCCAGATATAACAAGCCTGTTAAGGAGCTATGTTGTCAGCAACATATCGTATTTTTTTCTTCTTATTTCTTATTTTAGTGACCACAAATGATTTGTTTCCACGTCGTTGCACTTGTTTCCCACTAAGAAGAAGGAAACAAATTGTTTGTCATGTTAAATAATTGCAATTGGTACTAAAAGTCGAATGGCATGAATTTCTGTGTGTGTTTTTCTCTCTTCCAGGAATCACAAAAAAGCATTCTCCTTCCCAACATTACCAATCAAGCAATGTGATTTTACTAATTTGTTTTGTGAGAAATCATTAAAAGAAATGCCAAGAAAGTTATGATATGTATATCATTTTATATAGGCGTGGTGACACAATGTGACCCCTTTCAATAATGCCTATGGATTTGTTATATTCAACTTCAGTAGTAGCAAGGTTTAATCGCATTTCATTCAAATTGTGTGTAGTGGTATTTTTATGTGTTAACAAAAAATTAATACTCACTTTTACAGACATACAAATCTGATGGGATTATATTCTTTCATTTGCTTTGACCTACACTGCCATTTTGAAGAGTAGGTCAAGAAAATAATAGTCGTTGGTCAGGTGAATCCGTTTAATGTTAACATCTTTTGTTCTGCGCCTGGTACAGTTTATTATTGTTCTCCATACTATGTTGGAAATTATTTTGTTGGCTCTAGCTACTTTTTGATAAATATTTTATTGAATTGAAAGACATTTTGAGTCTTTGTTTGCCGCGAGCGAAGTTGAAACTATAAACGTTCTGGATGAGTGAATCCGCCTAGTGTTATCACCAGCTGTTCTACGCCCAGTACACCTTGGTTCAGCTTATTTGTTCCCATCCTTCGTCAGATATTATTTCGTTGGCTCTAGTTCCTTTTAAATAAATGTTTTGAAGTTTTAAAACACTATATTTGTTTCATGTATCATTATTTTCCCTAACAGGGCGTACCTACCCTGCCACACGGACGAACCAGCCCCAGGGTGGGGCAGTTTCGCCCTTTTGTCGTAATTAACTTTATGATTCGTTTTTGTAAAAACTGTGTGCCTGACCCCAGTGAGAATGGGATATTAGCTAGACATTACCTATGACTTGATACATGAAAAAGCATGGTCTTCCTGCTTATGAAATGACGGCTCTAGAAGAGTGATATCAAAAATAGGGCGAACACTCCCCGCTCTCCCCTACACCCAAGCAGTAAACCCGTCTTAAAACTCTACCAAAAAGGATCATGTGAGGATATAAAAAGAAGTCAGCGACTGGAAACCTTGCTTATAGTTATTCTTCATTCAAATAAAAACAGAAAATCTATCACATAAACTCGTTAACAAGAACAATTCTAAGATCTGACAGGATTGCATTTACGTGGGCATATCATTGGCATTCACTCTCACCAAGCCCATGCTCCCGGTTGTGACGTCAAGAATAGAGGATCCGGTTTCTCCGTGCATTTCCGCGTTTCCGACTTCGAGATTTTCGTGGATTTTACTCGCATAAATTCACTATTCTGAACTTGTTTTGTCGGTTGAACGCCATTTAGTGTTATTTTGGGGGTTAAAAGCTTTCTATTGATGTAATTATATAAATATTTGGGATTGCCTTAGAATGTCTTATTAACTCAAGAAAAATATTCTAGTATTTTGATCCTGTAAACGTGTCCACACTGAATATTCAATTGGAATGACGGGGGTTTGAGTGTGTGTTTTGGTAATGAACAAGGACAAAGGCGTCGCTTGAAGAGGGGCAGGGGCGCGACAAACCCTTCTCCTGTTTCACCCCAAATTAAACACTAAATTACATCGATAAATTTTGATGATTTTGTTATCCCTTCGTCAAAATAAGAGAGTGCATGAACCATCCTTTATGGTTTTTTTGTGAGAATTTTTTCCCGTAACTTACCAGCAAGCTGTCTGATGCCCCCCTCCCATTCCCCCAACTTCCCGGTAAGATTTTATATTCCGGATACGAATAATTTATTGTATTCGAATCGAGGTTGAGTAGACTAGAAATCGGTGTAAACTAGTTTATGCGTTCACATAAAATGCAGATATTCTTATATACAAGTATATTTTTTTCTGTTTCATGTCTGTGTTTTACTGTTTGTTTAATTATATTTTTATGTTTTGTTTTGTTTTGTTTTTGTTTCGGTTTTGTTTGTTGTTGTTTTTGTTATTTCTTTGTTTCGATATACTGTTTTGGCTATGAAGTTGTTGTTGTTGTTTTGAGGAGGTTCTAATCAGATAATAATTATATTTATTTAAAAAACATAAACTCTAAAAACATATACTTCATAATAATATTTTTATAGATGACATGCCCATAATTGAAAAAGAAATTACAAAATTCTTAGGTGTAACGATTTATTCAAATCTAACTTGGAATAGTCATATTAATGACATTTGCATGTTAGTCTCGAGGGGCTTAGGCATTCTATATGAATTAAAGTATTATCTTTCACAAAAGTCACTATTTACAATTCGTTTAATGTTTTCATACATATCTTACTGTAACATAATATCAGCAGAGGACGCAAGTTCGAAACTGAGTCACGTCTTTCGGATGGTGACGTTAAAGGTCGGTCCCCAGACGTAAATAATCATATCTGATTGATACACGTCTGTAAAATCCCAATACACACACACGTATGGGGTAATAGTAATAAGATGAAAATTATGTTAATGTTTCGTCTTCAAAAGAAAGCACTCCATATATGTACAAACTCACATTATATAGCTCATACTGATCCAATATTTTATAAACTAAAACTTTAAATATTGCTGATATTCACATTTTTCAAACTGCAATTTGTGTATAAATTTTGGATAAATACTATACCATTTCGACATATTTTTGTGTACAATAGTAATATACATTCTTATCCTACACGACACTCATCCGACTTTCATTTAACTAACCAAAAGATTATTATGGCCTATAAATCGATAAGACACCATGATCCAAACATTTGGAATGCTTTACCTGACAATAATAAACACTCTGCATCTCTTTGTTCATTCAAAGCCTCGATGAAAAATATTTAATATCCAAATATTCATATACATTATGAGGGTCTGAACGCTTTTAATTGTTTGTTTACACTGTTGCTCATAAGGTTGGAATATTTTTTTTACCCCAATTTATGGAATTATTTTGACAATGATTTATTCCTAATAGATCTAGATAATATTATACATGCTCAGATTGTATTGAATAATAATTTGCGAGTGTTTGTTTTGCGTGATTGCTAAAGCATGTGTATGCTACTATGCTCATCAACTAGGGGACCAACGCCCTTAAGTCATAAATGACAGTAATGAGGATTAATGCCTCGCAAAAGGGCACTAATATAGCGCATCGACACGGTTTATTCCTGGGGCCTCACAGTTACGTGGCCATTGATTTGCCACTGAATCATGACTGTACGCAGCGGGGGCTAGGGTAGGGGGCAGCCCCCACAAATAAATTAAAAAAAACAAAGAAAATGCAATAAATTATCAATAATTCATTGCATTTTACCCCGGTCCCCAACATAAAAAATCCTTTGTACGGCCATGCATTATGGCTCAAGGCATGGTCGTTCAATCTAAGCATGTATACTATTATCTAGATCTATTAGGAATAAATCATTGTCAAAATAATTCCATAAATTGGGGTAAAAATAATATTCGTTATGAGCAACAGTGTATATAAATTTATGTGAGATGACCAGTTTATGAATAAAACGAATCGAACGTTAAGTGCACCTCCACACCCACATGCACACACTTGCAATATTTTTTTTCTTTTTTTTTCTCTTCTTTTCTTTCTTTCCACTTTTTATTAAGATACTTTCTGAAAAAATATTTATACACGACACTCTATTCTCCTACATATTCCTATAAAAACGTAATGTACACCCCCCTCCTCCTTCCCTTCCCGGCTGCTATCGACTAAAGCATTCATGCTTATGATATTTGGCCTCGGCATTTATCTTGATTCTTAGATCTACCTCCAAAATGTATCATAATGTGAAAGAGGATACCATTTAAGACACACTTCTGCACAAATCTCCCCCCAAAAGTGTGTTTGAAGAAAAATATCGATTAACGATTAACATAATTTTGTATTCTCTCATCAATATTCGACTTCAAACACATTTGTTTTGTAAATCCTTGCAGACATGTGTGTGGGGGATTTAGACGCCATTTAATGATATACTCTTCTTGCTTATGTTAGTATGGACGGCCGGACGCCGCTTGTAGCACGTCATCACGTGTTCTTTATTCACCCATATCCCATTTGTGCTTGCGAGCCCTATCAAGGTCCCTTCCTTTATCCCGATTCCTTTCGAATTGAATATCTGCAAGCGACTTGCTTCTGTTTTTTAATTTTTTTTTTATCTCGTTTAGTTTCTTTTAAAGATAAAGACCAGTTCTGGTCATGCGATTGCATTGTAAAAGAAACGTTGTGAAATCGATCAGAAAGGGTTGATCATCTAGCATATAAGTATTGGTGTGTACTGCAAGGTTCCGGAATCATCAAAATGATAAGAAATCTGGCCCAGTCTTGGTAAAGTTACAAGCACTGTACACAGAAAGATGTATATGGGACTACGCTACCACGTAGGCGATATGTATTTGGTCCCATAAAAAAAATATAATAATTTACCAAATATATCAATTAGCAGGCGGTTTCCCGGCAAAATTTGTATCATCACGTATTAGTCAAAACATATTCTTTCACATGATTGGTAATGAGAGCTTCCGTTCCAGTTTTTGAGAGAGGGACGTTTCCAAAACTGGTCTTTACCTTAAAGGTAAAGACCAGTTTCCACAACGTTTCTTTTACAATGAAATCGCATGACCAGAACTGGTCTTTATCTTTAACAAATATATAATTTGATTTCTAGATCACTTCGCACGAATCTATCATTCTTCCTTGAAAGTCTTGATGGAAACGGTAATAATGCCTTTATTTTTTTATTTTTTATTTTTTAAATGAAAGTGCAATGTCGAGAAGAAATTTTGATTAAAATGTGGACACGAACAAATATGTGAACTCCCTTTTGTAAGCGACAATGAAAAAACGTGTAGTTTGCTTTTTATTATTTTGTTTTTCTTGCTGTGTGTTTTTTCCCATGTTCACGCACAAAGTATTGCTGGCCTTCACGCAACAAAGGGTTCCCACCCAGATGTCTATAAATATTATCGGGTATTTGTTTTTCTTGCTGTGTGTTTCTTCCCATGTTCACGCAGAAAGGATTGCTAGCCTTCATGCAACAAAGAGTTTCCGCCCAGATGTCTATAGTATCGGAAACATGGGTGTTTTCCACTATTCAACGTGTAAAGATGGACACGGTTATTACATTGGTTCCATATGGTGATATGACGCAAACCCTCAGATAGTCTTTGACTCTATTCTCCCATCCCGCACTGTACAAAATCCACGACTGCCGCGAACCTGCTTTGAAAAGTTCGCGACTCGACTTGATGTCTTTTTACAGGATGAGCATTTTGAGTGGAAACACACTTGACATGTAGCATATATAGCATTTCCCACATATAAGCAGTATAAGTCCATGGGCCAAAAACTGAAAAGGCAGAAACCACCTGAGACACAATCTGTTAATTAGGAACCTTCCCTATCAGAATATGCTTATTGCCCCTAAAGTTTGTGGTGAATGTGACCAGTAGGGATATTACTATGTTAACGGATCAAGAAAGTTAGAATGTCATTTGTTTGCTAATTCAAGTTGAAACACATTGTAATTATGTCAATATATGTTGTTGTTTTTTAAATTAAAAAGATAACTAAACAAAATAATAATCTGATTTTTTTATTTTATAATGTTAAATAAAAGGTTGCAAGATTTCAAATGATGACTTTCTGTTTTCTAGGACCCAAGGGTAAGATAATCTTTCTGGTTGCCATAAATTTGGTGATGGACGTGAGCGCTGGGCTGTTATAATAAAAACGGTTCAAGAAATATTGGAATTTTAGGGAACACTATGGTTTTCAACAAAATGAAACAAATAGTAAGCATTTAATAACTTCAGCTGTCCGTTTGATTATGATTGAATTTTGAGTCATTTCAATTAACAAAATAAGGCCGTTGCCATGTAAACGGAATGTAAAGAAGTTGTTATCTTAGGACCCCCCCCCCTCCAAAAAAGAAAAGAAATTAAACTAATCAATACTCAATACAAAACAAGCAGAATAACAAACAATATAATAATAATACTGCGCTATATACAAGAGCTCCTGATATGCTTAGATTTACAGTAAATTAAAAAGATGTGCTTTCAGTTTTGATTTAAAGATATTCACAGATGGAGATTTCCTGACTTCTAATGGTAAGTTATTTTTTGTTTTGATAGATGGGATCTGCAGCAACAAAGTATATCTTGGGAACTGCGCAAGTTGCTATCGTGTTGATTAAGTCTGAAATTTAACAGTTCTTTGATGTTAGTGGGAGCTTGACCAAGAAGTGCTTTATATACAATCAGCAAGATTTTTAACGTTATTCTCTGGCATACTGGTAACCAATGTAGATTTCTTAAAATTGGGGTGATCTGTGTGAATTTGGAACAACCACAAATCAGCCTTGCACAGGTGTTTTGAACCCGTTGCAATCGCACTATTTGAGAGTCAGGAATCCCATGCAGTAGACCATTACAATAGTCCAACTTATTGGTGATACATGCATGAACAATGTCTTTCGTAATGTCCTTATCTAAATATTTCCGAATACGTCTGAGATTATAGATCATGTAGTATAGTGATTTACAAACATTTGTGATGTGTTCTCCCATATTCAAATGCGCATCGAACTGTACCCCGAGATTTCTTGCATTAACAGATGGTTCTATTACAGAATCTCCAACTGATACACTGTTTAAATTGAGTTTGGATGTCTGTTTAGGTGTGCCAATGATCATTAATTCAGTTTTACTATCATTTAGCATGAGCCTATTTTGCAACATCCATCCATCCACGTACATAGTCAACACATGTTTTTGTAGAAGTGAGACACATCGCTCTTGAGCCTGTTCATCAGGTCTGAATGATATATAAAGCTGTGTGTCATCTGCATAGAAGTGGCATGATATCTCGGGAAATTCGTTTGAACATTTTAAATGAGATAAGCAGTGTACAGAGTAAATAACAAAGGTCCCAGCCGAGAAACTTGTGGAACTCCAAAAGGCACTGGGAAATCATCAGAGATCACATCATCTATTTTGATCTTTTGATATCTATTCGCCAAGTACGACTCTATCCATTTAAGAACAACACCATCTATACCGAAACAGGTCTTTAAAGTTTCTGATAAGCAAGAATGATCTATGGTGTCGAATGCACTACTTAGATCTAATAAAAGTAAAAGAGTGACTTTCTGGGAATCCATAGCCATCAGTAGATCACTCTTTATTCTTATCAGTGCAGTTTCAGTACTATGGAATTGTCTATATGCAGACTGAGTACATGGGAAAAAGTGAGTTGTTATTGAGGTGATCCATAATTTGCCGGGTAGCAGCACCCTCAACCAACTTCGATATGTATTTCAGATTGCTTATAGGTCTTAAGTTGTTAAAAATCTGCGTCAAGAACAGGTTTTTTTCAATCGCAACGGTGTGATGAGGGCATTTCCCATTGCATGGGAAAATGGCCAGTCGAGAGAGAAAGTTTAATCAATGATGTGAACACAGGAATCAATATGTCGATACATTGTAGAAGAAGATTCGTGGGCATGGGATCTAATGAGCATGACTTTTTACTGAGGTTATAAGTATAAGTTTTTCAACTTGGTGCTCGGAAAGAGATTTGAAATTGCTCAAAACATCGACATCATGGTAAGTTGCTGATAGAGAACCGGTCCTGGGTTCATTCATTGCATCTAATCATGATTCAATATTCTTGTGGATTTTTACGACTTTGTCACAAAAATAATCACCTAGGTCATTCACGAACTTATGTTTATCAGTATTACAAGGTATCAAAGGTTGTTTATTTGACATGTTCAACAGAGACTTGACAACATTGAATAGCTTCTTTTGACTATCCTTATTTTCCATGATCAGATCTCTGTGATATTATCCACGAATATAATATATAATATCAAATGATACATGTTTATTATCAAGTACCCTCAGCTATCAAAATCTACTCGTTTTGTCATAAAGTTGTTGGTGGATGTGACCACCATGGCCGTTGCCAATTTGAGTTTTATAAATACCCCCATTTCTAAAATTTAACAACAAATATAAAAAAACAAATGTAGGCATCAAAGTTTGTGCAATTTTAGATTCCAGTTTGATTGCAATCCAATCTGAGCCATTTGAGGTCACGATAAGTTAGAAAAAAATGTTTTTAATACTGAAAATCGTTTTATAAGAAATTAAATATTTTGGAAAATATTTATGTAACTGACTGGTATGAACAAGAAATAGTCGTGTCTGTGCACAATAATGTATAACAGTTCAACTGATTCAAATCCAGATCCAGAAGATTATTTTTCAGATAATAGCCATGTCTGATAGAGCAGTTGCTATGACACCTCATTATAACTAGGATGTGTTACCAAAGGTACATGCTTTAATTATGCTTATGTCTCATGGTATAATATTTAGGCAAAACACCTTGCCCAAGGATGTAAGCAGTAGCACTGATAAGGAACGAACCTGTTGTATGAGAGTCAAGAGTTCTCACCAATTTACCACAGTGCTCTATGTTTTCTGGATATTCAGAAGCTGATAAATAACTTTTTGACATTGTTTTCAATCTAATATTATCAAAATTCTCTTCAATCTTCACAATGAAGGGGAATTAAAGCCCCTCTAAAGTGTTTTGAGCCTCATTGTATTATAATGTGAATGAGGATGTCAATTAAGCCACACTTCTGCAAGGATTTTCAAACAAATGTGTTTTAAGTCGAATAATGATGAAAGAATACAAAATTTAGGTTGTCTTCGTACAACAACAACAAACAAAATTATGTATATTTTTATGAATATCTATCTTCAAACACATTATTTTGGCGGGGGGGATCTTTGCAGAAGTGTGTCTTAAATGCATCGTTTAACAATGTTAAATCTGAGATGCATGGCCCTACGTGTTATCAGTGTCTGTGATATGGTGTAATAATGAAGCCCTGGAAAAATTGCGCTTCAAAATGATCATGAAGTGCCTCAAAAAAGTAAAAATCTTTGAGTGACCGGTTTTACCATACTCATTTGCCCCAAGAGACTGTAGTGTTATGAAAACCGTTAGGAAAACGCAAAATTTGATTTCGATTTCCAATCATAAATATCTTGATAATCAGACAGGCGATCGGCTTGTAAAAGTCATGGGGTTCCTTACTGACCTAAAGGTTTAAAATTATCATTGTAGCATGAGCTAAATCCAGGATTTTGTTTCATAATCTGAGACAAAGTTACCCAATCCCTTTAAATAACATCCGCTTTCACATTATGATACAATGTAAGTGAAATTTTGCCGTCAAATTTTTGGCGAATTTAGGGCTCCCAACACTTGAATGGGGCTTTATAAAAAAAAAGTTCCCAACTTGTGTTCGAAGGATTTAATAAAGAGGGAGAGAGACTTGAATATTCTCACGATTAACAACCATATATATATTTAGGTTTTTCCGTCTATTTTAACACCTTTTCAATAAATTTCATACTTTTTTTTTCACTCAATTTCGTCCCGAAACTTCGTACACTTGCACAACTCATAATCAATTTCGTCTTTGGTCATTCATTTTTTTTTTTAACTTTGTCAATTAATTTCATCATTTCGCATCCATTTATATCAAGTTTGTCGTCCTCGGCTGCCATGTTTAAATTTAAGTTTTATTCATTCTATTTCTAATGTTTTCTAAATGTTTTCACAACAATATCATTTTTATCGAATCACAGTTTAACCTAGATTAATGTCCCAAAAGCAATCTTAACAATGATTATTGTTATAATGATTATTATATAACAGTTATTGCTGCTCTCTAATACAATTTCAATTAATCATCAATATCGAACCATCAAAATACAACCATCCATATCCAATGATTTCTCAACCATTATTTACAATATTTTCACCAACTTCTCTGAACAAAAGATTAACACCGGGGTATTAATAAGTGATATGTCTGATCACTTCCCTGCATTTGCATTTACTTCTACCCCTCTCCCTATAGCACGCTCTGCCCGAACAATAACCATAAACTTTTCAGAAAACAACGTAGATAGGTTCAGGGAAGGCTTATGCTAGGTTTACATTATGTTTCCGGCGGCCACGGCAATCACGTTTCAGGCCATCGTGGACAAAATGGGATGGACGTGAGACAACGCGGGGGGACGGAATGGGAAAACGTGACAGGCCGTGATTGCCGTGGATGCCGGGCCAGATTGTTAAACTGTCAACAATTTTGCCACGGCAGTCACGTTGCGGACGAGAAACCTAGTAGGCCGTAGTCAAACGGGATGAACGCAACACAACGTGACAGTACGTAGCAAAATACCTAACAAAACTTAAATATCGAAAATAATATCGCTAGTGATATTCGTTTGTCTCGCAATGTGGTCAATAAGGGATCTAAAAGATCACGACGTTTCGTGCGCCGCTGCAACACTTCGTCAGGTGATAAAAAGCTAATGTAAGCAAGCGTGTTTTATACTCTACGGGAGGACCGGCGCGGCGGTCAATAATTCGATCGATAATTGGAACAAAAACGCACAACGCCTATTGGCCGACGCACACGGTGCTCGACCAATCAGCAGGCCGCTGGTTCGGCTAATTATGCACAAGGCCGTATGGTCGACGCACACGGTGCTCGACTAATCAGCAGGCCGCTGGTTCGGCTAATTATGCACAAGGCCGTACGGTCGACGCACGCGCTGCTCGACCAATCAGAAGGCCGCTGGTTCGGCTCGCCTGCTGGGCGGAAGCAATAGCGAGCTCAACCAATCAACGGGCCGCTGGCTCGGCCCGTCTGCTGATTGGAATCGACCGGTGCTGGCCGGCTGGACGGGGAGTGTCATGGCGGCGTATCGTACGCATCCAAAATTCTCTGTTGAAATTAGGGACTTTTAGATTTTACACGACGAGAACGTGGACTGCCACGGTGACATCCTTTTAAGGTAATGTGACGTCCTTTTAAGGCACTGCCGGGCACGGGCCAGTGCCTTGAAAGAATAGGGACTTTTAGATTTGCACGTCGACGTAGTGGACTGCAACGTGTGCCATTCTTTCAAGGCACTGGCCCGTGCCCGGCAGTGCCTTAAAAGGACGTCACATTACCTTAAAAGGATGTCATTGCACCGTGGCAGTCCACGTTCTCGTCGTGTAAAATGTAAAAGTCCCTAATGGCACACGTTGCAGTCCACTACGTCGACGTGCAAATCTAAAAGTCCCTAGTAGGGACTTTTAGATTTTACACGACGAGAACGTGGACTGCCAAGGTGACATCCTTTTAAGGTAATGTGACGTCCTTTTAAGGCACTGCCGGGCACGGGCCAGTGCCTAGAAAGAATGGCACACGTTGCAGTCCACTACGTCGACGTGCAAATCTAAAAGTCCCTATGAGGTGGAGAGCCTATGGTTGTCGTGTCTATGAACTAAAGTGTATAAGAATGCTATCTTCCCTTCACACTCTGTCTCTGATGTGAACTGAATGGTTGGTTCGAGGCTGTTCATGTGTTTAAGCAGATTATCTGTTTCGGAGATGGGAACTATGATGAAAGTGTCACCTATATCCAAAGTCAGGTGGCTTAGTGAAATTATCGTTACTTCCCGGATAAAAGCACCATTTTTGGTACGGGGCTTCCTTAGGACCTTCTATACGATATTAGGCTAAAAGCCCCCGGAAAAAATTTCAATTTTAGGGTGTGGGGCGGGGGCGTCTTTTTGGAGCCCCCAAATGATTTTATAACATTGATTTGTTGTTGTATATAAATGCCATTTTTGGTACAGGGCTTCCTTAGGATCACACATATATGAATATTTATGCCCGGGGCTCCTACCCTACCATCATTCAGCAGGTCCTAATGAAGCCCTGTACCAAAAATGGCGTTGTACAACAACAACTCAATGTTATATTACCTTACAAATTATTTGTGGACTACGAGGCGACGCCCCTGTCCCACACCCTTATATGATATTCTTACCGAGAGCTCCTACCCTAACATCGTTCAGTAGGTCCTAAGGAAGCCCTGTACCAAAAATGGCATTTGTACAACAACAAATAAATGTTATATTACCTTCTAAATTATTTAGGGGCTACGAAGCGACGCCCCCGCCTAACATCCTTATATGATATTCTTGACGGGGGCTCCTACCCTAATATCGTTCAGTAGGTCACAAGGAAGCCCTGTACCAAAAATTGCATTTGCACAACAACAAATAAATGTTATATTACCTTCTAAATTATTTGGGGGCTACGAGGCGACGCCCCGCCCCACACCCTTATATGATATTCTTGCTGGGGGCTCCTACCCTAATATCATTCAGTAGGTCCTAAGGAGGCCCTGTACCAAAAATGGCATTTGTACAACAACAAATCAATGTTGTAAAATCGTTTGGGGGCTCCAAAAAGACGCCCCCACCCCCACACCCTTAAATTGAAATTTTTGCCGGGGGCTCCTAGCCTAATATCGTTTAGTAGGTCCTAAGGAAGCCGTATACCAAAAATGGTGCTTTTATCCGGCAAGTAACGATAATCGATAAATTTGACGCTAAGCCACCTGACTACCATGCATTACTGATTTTTATCAACAAAGTAGCCTTAGTCACCATCGATCACGATGTTCTTCTCTATAAATCATCTCATTATGGAATTCGCGGGAAGGCCTTGAAGTGGTTCAGGAACTACCTTACCGGCCGTCAACAATATGTTTATATCAAAAGTCATGAATCTCAAATGAAAAGCGTTAGATGCGGAGTGCCGTAGCGGTCTCTACTTGGCCTGTTGTTGTTCGTACTTTATTTCAACGACTTCCAGAATTGTTCTGATAATCTTTCCTTCCTTTTATTTGCTGATGACTCGAATAATGATAATAATCAAATACAAATCCCCAAATCGTTCTGAATACAATAAATAAATCCATTCAAACAAATTGTCGTTTTATATAAACAAGTCAAACTTGATTTAAATCAGAAATACAATTGAACATTTACCAGGACAATATTTTTAAACAATTTAATTCGAAACAACTAAATTCTTAGGTATATACAGTACATCGACAAGAAACTAACATAGAAAACACACAGAACTCATATCAACAAAATAATAAAGGAGAAAAAACTTGAAGCAGCTGATGGCTATACACGGCGCTCGCGTGGGAGGTGGGAAATCCCAATCAAAACTGGCATTGCGCTTACTGTGGATTGCGGGAAAAGGGTTAAATGTACATAATGCAACTGGTTTTTGCATGCGTGTATTAACATAAATTGTATTATTGGATTTTGTTTATATTTATGCCTGCAGATCGAATCCGATTACGTGACATGAAACAGCTTCAAACGAATCCGATTACCAGACATGAAACAGCTTCAAACGAATGTCCGTCAAAGTAAGTTAAGTGGAAAGTCAGAAAGCTGACCACTGAACCAACTCACATCTCTTGAATTCAACCATTGACCACCTCCATACACGAATATATAGATATTCGGCAATTACCAAATTGTTGCAATCGAGTGAAATGAATGAGCGTGGCCAAATTGTAAATTTGATGGAAAGATTCAAGATGTTTGTGGGTACCTAGCTGTCAAAAAGAAGGATTTTCGGGCACCTCGTTGCCCACATATGGAAGTATTCAGGCAATTGGCTGCCTGAAATCGGTATGTTTCTATATGTAGCGAACGAGCAAAGAGAGCGAGGAAGAAAGACTCATTAGTATCTTGAAATCACATAATCCCGTGGTTTCTAACCTTCGCTTTACATAAAATTTACATTATTCCATCAATAATTTGTTAATATAACCTAAAATATGCTCAAAGAAATCACCTGTACGAGATGCCGGAGTAACAATAGATGGTTACTGTTTGCATCGATGTTTATAGGTGTACAATGCCCAGTCATTATGCAACGCCCTATCCATTTCATGCAGCTCAATGGATATAAACTACTCTGACATCACAATTTAACTAAAAATGGCAAAATTCAATTTGTTTCCGAATGGGCAATTTTTTATTTTTATAACGAAACAACAACAAAAACCACAACAAGTTACATTTTTACAACAAATATCAAAACAATATTTTTATATTTCATTCAAATACATGCTTCAACATATGCCATCTTAAAGTAAACTCATTTATTTTTTCCATCTATAACAACATAAATGTACTACTCATACTTAAAAAATGTCTTATTATACTTTCGGAAATCGGGAAACAAGGGAGCACTAGCTTCGACCTTCCTCGCAGAATTCCGACCAAGAAAAGAAATTCCTTTCCCATTAGTTTGTCAGCATATTATGTGTGGCCATTTGACTTATAAGTCGTACCCCGCACATGCACAATTCCTTCGTCATAGGAATTAAGAAAATATATATGAAGGTGTATATATATCTATATATATATATATATATATATATAATTCAGCTAAAAATATACTTTTATTAATACAGATAAGATACCACAAAGGGTCAGTATTTCGTAATTCCCCCATTTCATTCCCCATTAGTATTTCTGCATAACATGTGTGGTCATGTATGACTATAAGTTGGTAATATTTTGTATTTCGGATACGAATAATTTATTGTATTCGAATCGACGTGAAATACATTAGAAATCGGTGTTAACTAGTTTGTGCATTCGATAGGTCGAGTAGGGATCCCAAAGCAATTATAGAAAGTAAACGTTCAAGAGAGAGGAAAAAGAAAATGTAAATTCGAATATTTTTTTTTAGAAGCATACTCACGACAGTATGGACAGAAATAAGAATAAACAGGGAATGACAAAAGAAGTTTTTTTTTCCTTTCATGATTCCTCGTATAATTATTATTAATTAATTTAATTATTGTGTTATATTTGTTTATATATTTTATACGTTTTTAAATCAATAAAACAAATAACAAATATTAATTGCGGCTTTATTTCATTGTGTTATACGATTTTTTTTCCATACTTTATAAAATCAATAAAAACATATTCTTAAAAACGAATAGAAAGAAAGGAATGATAATGATGACTTTAGAAGCATCTGTATCCGTCAGCTTGGGGCTCATGGCACTTACTCTAGAATTTAGTACATAATGATCAGATAAATTCGATTAAGCTTTATTCATACCATGTGGTTCAATAGTCCCTATACGTAACATCATGTCCTTCTCTTCCTTCAGCATTCTCCTACGTGATGTGTTGGGAGGGAATGATTTTATCACGAACACTCTCAAGTCTTCAATAGTATGACCATGAAGGTTAAAATGATTGGCGACAGAAGATTTAGCATTCTCCCTACAATGCTGACTCATTCTATCTTGCAACTTCTGTGTCGTTTTACCAACGTATCCCATTTGGCATCTAATGCAACGGATGTAATAGATGACACGTTTAGACCTGCATGTGAAATTGCCCTCAACCTTCACAGTCTCTCCGCTGGGACCAGTCACCTCGCAGGCTTCTTCTACCAGGATGCATGTCTTGCATCCAGATCCGAGACAAGGTTTTGTTCCTCCTTGGGAGGAAACTGGAAGTGAAGGTGCACTTGAGCTTGTAGATTCAGTACCGGTGATATTAAGGCTCTGGTCAATCTGTTGGCAGATCGCTTCTACATTAGGATTGTCACAATTCTCTAGGATACCGAGGATACCTCGCCTGCATTTAGCGCGTAGATGCATAGAATTTAAGATGTCTTGGTGGAAATCCAACTGTTGATTCTGCAATAGAATCAGTATATAGGAAAGGAAATAGGAGTTGGTTAGAAATATGTACTGAATGATGCTCATGCTCTTTCTCAGGGAGGTTCAGGCTCGCCTATAATCCTCTTGATCTAACTAATCAAATTCAAATAAAAAATCTATTATAATTTTATTGTCATTTTTCCTCTTTTTTTCATCAATTCCTTAGAGTGTTTTATTTAAGTTTTGTTTTCTCGTTCGGGCGGAGTGTGGGGGAGGAGAGGGGGATAGCTTTCGATTTAGGCACCCGACGTGGGCTACTACGCGTGACGTCATATTTATCCCCTGCACATGCGCGAGCTTCTGGGCCCACGTTCCCTTCCAAATCACACGACGGGAGTCGGGGATAATTCCCGTGAATCCCCGTCGTCGTGAAAACGTCAGCGTGAGTGCAATTTCATCGGTATCCCTGATCAAACTTTCAGACGATTCGGTATGATTAAACTAGGTACGTTCTTTTTATTATTCTATTATTTCCTCTTGCTATCCTATGTTTCTTTTTCTACCACCTTTTCTTATGTTATTCTTTATTTTATCATTCTATCACTTTCTCTTTCTGTCTTTCCTTATGTTATTCTTTGTTTCTTCCTTCCGTCACCTTCTCTTATTTTATTCTTTTTTCTATCATTCTATCACTTTCTCTTTCTGTCTTTCCTTATGTTATTCTTTGTTTCTTCCTTCTATCACCTTCTCTTATGTTATTCTTTGTTTCTTCCTTCTATCACCTTCTCTTATGTTGTTCTTTAATTTTATCATTCTATCAATTCCTCTTTCTATCTTTCCTTATGTTATTCTTTGTTTCTTCCTTCTATCACCTTCTCTTATGTTATTCTTTGTTTTATCATTCTATCACTTTCTCTTTCTGTCCTTCATTATGTTATCTTGTTTCTTCCTTCCATCACCTTCTCTTATGTTGTTCTCTGTTTTTATCATTCTATCAATTCCTCTTTCTATCTTTCCTTATGTTATTCTTTGTTTCTTCCTTCTATCACCTTCTCTTATGTTATTCTTTGTTTTATCATTCTATCACTTTCTCTTTCTGTCCTTCATTATGTTATCTTGTTTCTTCCTTCCATCACCTTCTCTTATGTTGTTCTCTGTTTTTGTCATTCTATCAATTCCTCTTTCTATCTTTCCTTATGTTATTCCTTGTTTCTTCCTTCTATCACCTTCTCTTATGTTATTCCTTTTTCATTCTATCACTTTCTCTTTCTGTCTTTCCTTATGTTATTCTTTGTTTCTTCCTTCCGTCACCTTCTCTTATGTTGTTCTTTGTTTTTATCATTCTATCAATTCCTCTTTCTATCTTTCCTTATGTTCTTCTTTGTTTCTTCCTTCTATCACCTTCTCTTATGTTATTCTTTGTTTTATCATTCTATCACTTTCTCTTTCAGCTTTCCTTATGTTATTCCTTGTTTCTTCCTTCTATCACCTTCTCTCATGTTATTCCTTTATCATTCTATTACTTTCTCTTTCTGTCTTTCCTATGTTAGTCTTTGTTTCCTCCTTTTATCACCTTTTCTTATATTATTTTTTGTTTTATCATTCTATCAATTCCTCTTTTTGTCTTTGCTTATGTTATTCCTTGTTTCTTTCTTCTATCACCTTCTCTTATGTTATTCTTTTTTTCTATTATTCTATCACTTTCTCTTTCTGTCTTTCCTTATGCTATTCTTTGTTTCTTTCTTCTATCACCTTCTCTTATGTTGTTCTTTAATTTTATCATTCTATCAATTCCTCTTTCTATCTTTCCTTATGTTATTCTTTATTTCTTCCTTCTATCACCTTCTCTTATGTTATTCTTTGTTTTATCATTCTATCACCTTCTCTTTCTGTCTTTCCTTATGTTATTCCTTGTTTCCTCCTTCTATCACCTTCTCTTATGTTATTCCTTTATCATTCTATTACTTTCTCTTTCTGTCTTTCCTATGTTAGTCTTTGTTTCTTCCTTTTATCACCTTTTCTTATATTATTTTTTGTTTTATCATTCTAACTTTCTATTTCTGTCATCCTAATGTTATTCTTCATTTCAGATTTTCGAGCGCTGTGAATTTAGTATCTCGTAGTAGCCGACGTCCGGTGCCTAAATCGAAATTAGCTCGCTATTCTCTCTATTTAAAACGGTGAACTCAAATAAATCGACCTTTTTCTTTATTTTTTTTTTGGAGAGGGGGGCAAACTATTAGGCCTATATAAATGTTTTTGTTTCTATTTTCCCTAACCCCTGAAATTTGTAAGCGGCCTGTTCTAATGTTCAACTTTGCTCGCTATCCATGAAGGGAGATGATAATAATAATGATAATGATAATAATAATAAGGATAATAATAATGATAATTATAATAACACATGTTTCTTAATAAAGCACCTTACCATTAACTGACCAAAGGCGCTATACATTATTACTTTGTCAGTCTTTTCGAAATTGCACGTGTCCCCCGGCCACCCCCACCACCCCACCCACCCAACATTAAAGAATCCTGCATCCGCCCCTAGACATCGTCATTTAAAAACATGTTTTTCAATTACTAATTTTGTATTTATTTTTTATTTTCTATATTTTTTTCATTATAAGTATCACTTTGTATAGGCCTATGGACCTGTGCATTAGCTAGGGTTGACAAAAGTAAACTTACTTATAGTGTAGGTCTCTGAATGTTATACATGTGTTTAATTAATTATTTTATTATTTTATTAATTAATTGTTTGATTTAAGCTTAATTGAATTTGCGTCTTTCGGAGTACTAAATCACACGACCATTGTGATCGACGCGACCATGGTCACCACGCACTTTTGACAGTACAGACGATCAGGGGCGCCGGAAGTGTAGGGGGGCAGAGGACAGTCGCCCCCAGCGAAAAGGGGGCAAACGCATTTAGCCCCGCAAAAAATCAGCAGTAAAGGAGTAAAAATGGTTTGTATTTGTTAACCAAAAATAAAAATAAGAAATGAATTCATCACAATCACAATTATATTCCATTCAAAGAAAAGGAGAGTAAACAGGAATTAAACTTCCTAGATATATTCCGCAAGCCCCTACATTTATCTATTAATGGAGGATTTTATAATAGCGATACGCGCATATCGTGGAAATATTGTGAGAGGATGGGAAAGCGTGTGTGTTTTTTATGATAGGGAGAGAAGACATGAGCCCCTGAACACTGGCGTACTGATGAGGGGGGGGGGGGCAGTTGCCCCCAAAATAAAATTCAAACGTGGTTTATTTCTTATTCGATACAAGTAACTTACAAATGTTGCTGAAATTATATGATTTTCCAGGATTTTTCTTTAAAAAATTTGGTAAATTATACTTTTTATGCGTTTGTTGGAAAATTACCAATTCCCAAATTTAGAGTCAGGCAAAAAATATGCTTATTTAGAAGCCTTCATGTCAGGATCTGCAGAACGGCGGGGGCTAGGGGCTCGAGCCCCCCTCACTTTTATGAAAAAGTATGTTTAAGAGAAAAAGAAAGAAAGAAAGAAAGAATGAGTGACCTGCCATTGTCACAAATGAGGTATCAAAATATGCACTAAAACAATAGTCCAATTTTGAAAGTTCATCAAGATGATCCTTTTCAAACAACTTGTTCGAGAAGCACAATACTAAAAAAATGTACAACTGTAAGTCTGTAAAAATTAACAATAACTTTTCAACAACAACAAAACAAAGTTTCGAAAGGTAAAATACATATCCTCCACTAGTATAACAGGCAAATTTCGGTTGTTGATTTGGTATACACGTATAATGTAATTCAATCTTTTACAATTTACACATTATAACTTTTGCTGGAATAAAGTGATTCCACATTACACTCTGGCAAACAGTTACAAATAATAATTTCTTGTTAAAGGTACTATGTCCCATTTGCAGGCCAAAAAAATGAAAAGATTAAATTCCAACGGCATTTGAAAGACAATACTAATTTAGAACTTCCTTTAAAAAAATGGGGCTTGAAAATGTCTTTAAGTGGGAAAATAACGACTATTAGTTGTCGAATCGACTTAGGAGCTATAGAGCCAGTAAGTAATAGTCTGATTTTCAGACCATTGTACCGAATGGTCGTACGTTTTATGCTGCGCAAAGATTCAATCAGTTTAATTTTGGCCATTACAAGAAGTGGGTTATTGATGTAGACAAATGCTCATGTACCCTTTACAGCTCATTTTATGTATGTTATTACCAAAGATGAAAAAGCCAGTCAGTCACTCAATAGTGTCTGACAGTGAAGTCTAGCAAGTAAACGGGTTTCCTTGCATAATTTGAATATTAGGACACTGCTAACGTTTAAATTTCACAGATAGGACATACATGACATATTCATAATTCCTGCAAAGTTCTACAAAATTTGATGCTGGCTGCAAAAGGGACATAGTATCTTTAAAGTAATAATAATTAATAATGTTAATCGTTGTGCACCTGTTTTCATTCAATTTTAATTTAACGATTAGAAATATGCAGGGAAATGTGATAAATCAATGTACCAAAACTATTAATACCCTGTCACTTACTCACTTGTGTAGAGAAGAAAAAAAATGCCATGCATGACCACGACAAACAGTTGCTAAATTCGGTTCTTATGTATACAGAAGAGATGTTATTTTGATAACTTTGGTTGTACATGTCTGTTGGTTATTGAATCTTCTTATAACAAATATGAGATTTAATTTATCATCAATGTATATCTATCGAAAATAATATCGCTAGTGATATTCGTTTGTCTCACGTCGAGATCTTTTTAGATTCCTTACTGACCACATTGCGAGACAAACGAATATCACTAGCGATATTATTTTCGATACTTCATCCGCAATGAGTAATATATTTAGCATAATGTATATCTATATAGGCTAAATCATTAAACAAATAAAGTACATTTTTTGTTTGTCACTCTAGGAATTGATAACGATGAACTATCGCTTATGTTCATAAGGCGTAAAAAAAAAAACAAGACGTTGTATCTACGGTCGGCTTTTTAATAAAGTTGTTTTGGTTTTTACCGTTTTTTAGGAAAAAAATGTTTAATGAATAAAAAAAATATGTATATTGTTTGTTTAAATGGGATGTAAATGCATAACATCATCAAATTATTCCCAAATTCTCACTCGTCTTCTGCCCTAGTTTCGAAATCCTGCTAGCGTAAACAAGTAGACCCCCAGCCTCGTATACGTGTAGATATCATGCACTGCACCAGCTAGAAACCAGCGAGATTTGGGCGACGTTCCCGGCTTTGAGTTTTTGGGGCGACGGTCGCTGTTTTGAGGGGGGAAAAAGAAAGAAAAAAAAATCCGACCGACCGACTCAGGTTCTGGCACCAAAAGGGCAATACAACATCTTTTTGGGGCCTAATAAATTATAGTACCACAACAGTCTCAAGTCTTGACCGAAGGCTTTATTCAGTTTCTGCTATCGACGGTTAATTCATTGTTCCGCTGAGACTATACGTCTGGCTCAGGTCATCTGGCCGCCTGTGTATGGGGAAGGTTGACAAATGTCAGTTTTATTAAAGATCAGGTTCATTGATTTTAAAAACTAACTTTATTGTCATTATTGCAAAGGTAACACTTTGATTTGACAAGGTTATCAAAATTCCATGCTCGGAAACATTCGAAGTAATGATTATTATGAATTACAAAACTCTTAAATACAGCCCCGACATAGCACCTGAAATGCTCTCCGATCGCTGCTGAGATGTGTGACGTCACATGTTGAACATGATTTGCACAAGCAGACGATGTCCCATGACATCTCACACATTTTCAGTGCCTGTTTCGTCGTCTTCTCTTCAGTTATTTCTCTTACTTCACTACCGTCAGACTAAATGTTTAATCTATTGCCTCACTCTAAACCCCGCGCATGGTATTATTTTGATGAAAAATGCAGCGATAAAAAAATTAAGGAATCCGTCGCTTGTAAACAAAATAAGACGCCATTGTATTTTCAGCTGCATACACCGCGGTATGTTCGGCGTTTCAAGAGGGAACAAATGCGTCCATGCTTTCATTCCAGGGGTTTTAAATTTGAAAGTGTGGTTTCTTTGATTGTTCATTAACCCCTATCCTGTGTATTTACAAACAAAAGAATTTAGTTATCAGAATCGGGTCATATCCCTTTTGAATGGTGTAAAATTCCATCACATTTATATACACTAAACTCATTATAATTTGAGAAATAATAGCATTGCAATTATGTTCATTCTTTATGGGATGTCGTCTGCTTGGGCAGGATTGGTTCATATTGTGACGGCATTAAAACATCGTTATTTTTCTGGCGAATCTCTCGCATATCCCAGATGCTATGGAGGTGGTTTTATTTGTATTTTTATAAATCATCCGATTTGTAGTTGACCTACAACTTGTACGATGGCCATCTATTAGCTTACCAGTTTCTAGTAATATGTTATTTGCCATATTTGTGATTTTCTTTGAACCCGCACTTTAAAGAATTCCTCATACCATACGGTTATTTCTGTCTACATGTCGTTATGCTTTAATGCATTGAGCACTTCTCAGAAGAATGATTATTTTGGGCACTTACCCTGCTAACAGAATTCCCCGAGCACCAAGTGCAGACCATTTCAGGGCCGAGATCATCAGGCAAACCATTTTTCTCGAAACACTTCCTACAGAACGTGAGGTGTACACATGCAATTGGTATGGCCTCTTCGAAAACTTTGTCGCAGAGTTGGCATACAAGTTTAAATGAAGATGTATTTATTTCTTCAGCCATAATTGGAACCCCGGTTCTTGGTTAAGTACTAGATTTAGGAAAATATGTCGCGGTTTAGTCTCAAGTGTATGCCCTAAAAATCAGTACATGTATTCAGATTGACATCCGTCAGGTATCCATGCATGAGGCTGCTATGATGTTATGAGAGACTCGATCACATATATATCGAGGTGTAGTCCACAGCCTGGACCGTTTCCGTGTCGTGCGCCCAATCAGCTGAGAAATACCACACCCTCAACGCTAAACCGGTGACAGTAGTCCTTGCCCTCTCATTAGGGACTTTTAGATTTGCACGTCGATGTAGTGGACTGCAACGTGTCCCACTCTTTCAATGCATTGGCCCGTGCCCGGCAGTGCCTTAAAAGGACGTCACATTACCTTAAAAGGATGTCACCGTGGCAGTCCACGTTCTCGTCGTGTACAATCTAAAAGTCCCTATTAGGGACTTTTAGATTTACACGACGAGAACGTCGTCGTGTACAATCTAAAAGTCCCTATTAGGGACTTTTAGATTTACACGACGAGAACGTGGACTGCCATGTGTGCCATATTAGGGACTTTTAGATTTAGACGACGAGAGCGTGGACTGCCGCGTGTGACTTGTGTTAAGGCACTGGGCCGTGCCCGGCAGTGCCTTAAAAGGACATCACAGTGCCTTATAAGGACGTCACACGTTGCAGTCCACTTTGTCGACGTGCAAATCTAAAAGTCCCTATTCTTTCAAGGCACTGGCCCGTGCCCGGCAGTGCCTTAAAAGGACGTCACATTACCTTAAAAGGATGTCACCGTTGCAGTCCACGTTCTCGTCGTGTAAAATCTTAAAGTCCCTATTATATTCTGTAGACCCCGATAACGTTCTTTTTGACGGTCGTTTTGGAGGATCGCGCGATGAGTGGAGACGCCGTGCTGTGTGTGGAATGCGTGTGATTGAAGAATACAAAATATATAAAAACGGACAGAATCTGGACTACCCATAATAATAATAATAATAATAACAATATTTATAAAGCGCAACATATCCATCTCTAGAGATGCTCAAGGCGCATACAAAAAAAAAAAAATTATATTAGGAATTGAACATACTTGATGCGGAATGAAATCCGGGTCTCATGCAACAACTTTAGTAATTAGGTGCACACATAGAGATATATATTTAATAAGGCTAGAGTGCGGACTCGTCATACGCACCCGTGCAAAGCTCTGTGCGGGCATGGAAGGCGGTCCGCCATTACTGAGAAGGGCAAAACATCGATATATCGAAATACCCGGATGTCCCATTTGAAACTGTGCAATGTTATGCTTTATTTTTCGGGTTGATTTATCGATTTTCGAGTATGAAACGTAATAATTGTGGTATTTTGCATAATGCATGAACCCTACTCATGCCTCAGTCATGCATGGTGACTGGTGTAGGTCAAGTTTAATTACGGGTGTTATGGTGAGGTAAAAGGGATACAGAAAGCTATTTGTATTGCAGTATATCTACAAATACAATTTGGGTTCCTCTTTGTCAATCTACATCAGTTCGTGATTTCATGCAAAGAAAATGTTTATTTTTATTTTATACGAGTAAAGAAATATTTTTGAATAATTTAAAATCAGAATGAGTCCTAGCAGAACGTCACACAATGGCGCCGTTACTGTGCATTACATAAACTTTGCTTTTATGACATCAAATATTACTTGACTTTCAACCAATCAGAGTCAAGCATTTGGGACTTGTGTTTGATTTTTATATCATGATATCAAACAAAGTTTTATGCAACAGGGCCAATGTCTTTCTAATTCAGTTATTGGGACTGACAGGAACATGAGAGCCAGGGTTTATTGATTTAAAACGCTTTAAAGGTAATATATTCATTTTATGTTTATGGCTATTATAAACAGATTGATACTTATAGATTTAGGATAGAGATGGATACGTAGATAGCTAGACACATAAATACATGGATAGATAGATAGAATATAGAAGGATAGGTAGATTTTCCCCGTATGTTGTGCACAGTATCTTGTTGGGTCGTTCGTTTTTCTGCCCTCCTTAGTAATGGCGGCCAACGCTCCAGGTCGGCACAGCAATTTGAGCGAGTACGCCCTCTAGCGTTAGTATATATATATATATCTATATGGGTGCACAGTACGACAGTCATGGTTATATAAACCTCGAAGTTGTACGGTATAGCCTCCCCCAAAATGGATAAGTGTAAGTCTTCCCCCTAACACACTTATTCCAAATGTTAATCAGATAAAAGGAACTTAGTAACCTATTTTGAAGTATTTTCTCAATAATCATCATGCGCTATTATACAAATAATACATGTTTGCGATTGCATTAGCGAATATGCACTGCAAGCATAGTAAATTTAGCCCCTAAAGAACTTCTGCTTTCGAGAAAATTGAATATCAAAATTTTCCGGTGCTCCCGGTAAATTTGATATATTTCTAATAGCGCCTATACGGCCATCTAATGGTAACTGCGACCATGAAAATCTCAGAATATGCAGTTGTGATATATAATTTCCAAACGGGAATAGCCAATCGGTCAATTTTAGTCAAGAGACATTGTTTTAAATGTGTATGTGTAAAGCTAAATTAATATCTTGATCTTGAGAGGGAGCTATACAACATAAAGAGTTTATTATTAACAATTTCATCACTTTAGACTCGATTTCAACCGCGACAACGATCACTGAATATTAATTGTAGGATCGCATTTTGCTTCCAATGTGTTCATTTGAACCAAATTCATGACCCCATACCAAAACTTTGAATTACCTTTAATTAGCCTCGGGAGCGGCAAAACATCTCTGCTTACGATCATCCATACACTTCAACGAGCAAAAAACTTTTAGAGGGCCCTTGTTTGAGAACGAGTAGCAAATTTCTTACGTTTCAATAAAGGCAATTTGGATGTATTGACCCTCCCCCCAAAAAAAAAAATAAATAATAATAATAATAAATAATAATAATAATATTAATAATAATAATAAAAATAAAAATAAAAAATAATTGTGGCTGCTTGTATTTTTTGTATTTTCTAGAATGACGAGCAGTAATCTAGACTTTCTTCTATATATATATAGAAGAAAGTCTAGATTACTGCTTATCAGCTCGTCATTCTAAAAAAAGAAAGAATGATGCTCCGCACACGAAAAAATTGTTTTACAAATTTTCGCCCTTTGGGTTACTCAAGCGATAACTTTCTTTGACTTTGAAAAATATTATTGGTATATGCATCAAAATGTGCAAAAACCTTTTTTTAAATTAAATGCGCCAAGGCACTAACTAAAAATTGATCAGCTTTTTAACTCCAATAATACATTTAAAAGGTTAAACTAATTCATTAATTCAAATAACAATTAACTGGTGCCAGTTACTTTCCTTTTCAATTGCTTCCATTAATTTTGTCATTAATTATCATTATGATTATTATTAGTAGTATTTTTTATTATTATTGGTGTTATTATTATTAGCATAGTTTTTATCACTATCGTCGTTACAGAGATATTTTTATTGATAAACATTAATTCGATTTGAATTGTATATTGTACAGTGTAAGATTGACAAATTCAAACTGATTGTAAACTTCTCCAATACCTTAATGTGGGTGGCATGAGATAAATTGCAAATGTCATTGTCATTGTAAAGGAGAGGGGACACGAATAAAATCGTCACAAATACATAGAAGGCAGCAAGTAAGAAAAGGCGCGTAGGAAAGAGGTATGACGTAATAATACGTCATAAAGAAACCAAAGGAAGACAGAGAAGGAAAGTTCAGGAGAGAGGACGTGAATAAACACGTCGGTAAAGAAGGAAGAATTCAAGAAAGCATATTAGACAGGGAGAGAGAGAGAAAGCCAAGATATAGAAGAAAACAAAAATCGGATGAATTAATAAATGACCAAAACCCCCCCCCCCCAACTTTTAATATTTTTTCTACTTGAGCCCGAAACTACCATGTACATTACATTAGCAGGGGAGGGGGTAAGAGATTGAGACTGACGTGCCGATCAAAATCAAGAAAATTCCCGCCCCGCCACGACGAAGCAAACATCCCCCTTTCCCAAAAATGCCCTTTCCAAATGGACAAATACATTGACTTTAACCCTTAGTGTACTGGGGGGGGGGGCTGAGAGGACCCTCCCCCCTCCACATTTTCGGAGATTGCGCCGCAACCGTTTAGAATTTTAAATTGTCGTTTCATGACTTTTTTCCCTCAAGTCTTACGCACATGTTGATACCATTTTTGTCGAAATCGGATATACCTGTAAGATGATACATAACAATTAGTATGCGCATATCATCAAAAAGTGCTATAATTGCATATATTCATGTAGTACAAGCAGAAATGTGAATACAGGTTTAAGATATATTTCTTCATAAGTGGGAGATATGAATTGATATCAAATTGCTTTGTTATGTTTCTCAAAGTTACTTGATGTATTTCAGAACAAAAGAATACATTAGAAATAAAACAATAGATATAATAAGTAATAAAAAACAATAAAATACGTAAGAAAATAAAATTTGCGTATTCATATTTTATGCAAACTACCCTATGCATTTTCAAATATCATAAAAATAATGAAACTTCATGAATTTGAGATGAAGGAAACATTTATTCAATACATTTTCAAGATTCTTCACAAGTCTAGAGACAAATATGTAGAGTTATCTGTAAAATGCATAAAATTAGCATTTTGCATAGTTAATTAGGCTATAATTAGGTTAGGTTAGGTTTTATTATTTTTTATTTCCGGTTATTTTTCTTAATAAATATCATGCCATGATACTGTAATATACAATATATATATATATAACAATTCTATTGTACTTAATTACTCTTACTTCTTTATTAAATATTGATAGGCTTACTAATATAAAGACATGTTTTCTTCAGGCCTATATAACACTGAGCTAGGTATTTTACATGATTTATATACTTACATTTTTATACTGTTTTAAGGCTCTTACATACTTTCGGCCTTATATCCTGCATCATAATTAAAACATTATGTTTGAGTTCAATGATTTTTCTCAACCCTGTTGAAGATATTCCAGCCTCCCTTACTCTTTAATTCCTCATTACTTTTATACAATGCTGCTTTGCATCATAATGATTATAATTTTCTTGATACATCTAAATGATATCCTTATTTGTAGGAATATGTGATATGTAATAGAATGTGTCCTTTTAGTTTTAGTTTTTTGAGGGAGGGGGGGGGGGGTAAAGATGTATTTTTTTTTGGTGACAATGTGCAATATTGTGTGTAATTGTCAATGACTGTTATGTCATTTCTAAATTGATTCGGGAGCAACATGTGAGGGCTCACATGCCTCCGGGTAACGGTGTTGAATTTCACTTTTGTGAGCCCTGGCCCACACGTTGCTCCCTCCCTTTTCCTCTTGTTTTGTTTTATTGCATGATCTGTCAAAATGTCATTGTATTGTGCTTTAATGATTGGCCTAAGAAATAATAATAATAATAATAATAATAATAATAATAATAATAACGACAAAAATTTGTATATTAGGAAAAAAACTAATTATACGAGCTTGTTCGATCCTTACGTGAATATCTACAAACATGGAAAATGTTCGTGTTCATCGGACATTCGACGGGCGAGATCATAGAGGGGCCTCCAAGGCCCCTACCCCAGTTAGGGAGGTGCTCAAAATAGCCCAGTACAGTAGGCCTAAGGGTTAATCGGTTTCGAATCTGGGAACTCTAAATCATTGCTCTTCCATGCACTGAGCTATTATTATGTCAAGATGCAGGCACATTGTATTAAAATTTATCAATAGAGGGCGGACTTTCTGTTGCATGACAAAGAGATTCGATCATACCATAGAGATATATACATGTAGTAAGTATATATCTCTATGGATCATACACAGAGTTTGGAACCATAATACCGCTACAGATGACCTGAGATGGCGCTAGAGGGGTTTTGCAGTTGTGCTTTTAGTACAGTATATAGCTTTGATGTATGGATATTGAAGCTAATCTTGAGCTCTTGTATGGGCATCGTATGTCGAGAGAACATGGCTATAATTCATTCTAGATTGTTTATCCTGCAGTAGATTGATTGTTTGAACCAGTAAAATAAAAACAACCTCACAAAAACTTGCTGGAAATCATCTTCATTAAAAACCACAACTCTCATTTCCACATATATTAGTGACGGTAGTGACCTGTGTTAAAGTACAAGTCCACTCCAAAAATAACTTGACATTAATAGAACCAAAAAATTCAGACAAACCAATCAAAAAAAGTTTAAGCATAATCGGATAACTAATAAGAAAGTTATGAATTTTTGAAAAAGTATGTAAAACTAAAAAACAATGAAAATCACTACACAAATTGCCAATTTGGTTATCAGTTTGTGACGTCATGTCCTCACTATTTGTCAATTGCTTTATATAGTTTAATCCCATTAATTTCCCTTTTTATCCCCCAAAACATGATTTCCCCATGCCTTTGCCCAGGTTATATGATTTGTATCATATTGCTTGCATGACATTTCACAAAATTTGTTATGAACTTTGAAGAATTGATACTATTTTCTGAATATTGTATATTCATAATTATTGATATTTATATAAATAGTTTATCAAAATTCAAATTTGTCATGATTTAACTGGAAAAAATTACTCTATATTAGTGCATCCACACAAAAACATATTACTATCAATTTAACTTGGATGCTGGTGTGAAGAAATAAGATTCTTAGGGGGAAAATAGGAAATTTATATATCAATATAAAGAAAATAATTAGTGGATAGTGAGGACCATACGTCACAGACTCATGAGTGAGTTGCCAATTTGTGTAGTGATTTTCAAAGTTGTTCATGTCATTAAAAATTCATAACTTTCTTATTAGTTATCCGATTTTGCTCAAACCTTTTTTGATTGGTTTGTCCGATTTTTCTGGTTCTATTGAAAGTAAGTTATTTTTGGAGTGGACTTGGCCTTTAGCACAATGGTGTCGGGCCTACTTAAATTACCTTGATTTCCTTATTTTTCTATGCTCATTACTCAGCCCCTTTACATTTTCTACCATCATTGCTTGGCACATGTCACTTATTTGTAATCTTGAACATTCAGTGTTAAGTTTTGTTGGATTCTTTGAGAATTTATTTTCAATCATTGCCAGAACTGAAGCTTATCTTTAAAGCGAGAAATGCGAGTTATGTGCCTTAATTTAGTTGTTTACGATTCTCTTTACCTATATCGCCTTTTAAAGAGGGAAGGTAGCCAAATAACTCAGCTTACTGTATTGTTATGTGAACAGTGGCGTATAGTCACAGGGGCAGGGCCCATGTACGTGCCCCTTCATGCGAATTGAAAAAATTAACAGAATGAGGATAAGAAGGAAGAAAGGAAAGCGAGAGAGAGAGAGAGAGAGAGAGAGGGGGGAGGAAGGGGGGGTTGTAACCTGAAAAGAAGGCATGCGAGAGTACGACCCCCTCCCATATACAACCAATCGATGGTCTATTAATTTCCATTTCATCCAAAATTGGTGCCGCTCCAGTGATCCATGCATACTGGTATCCCTTCTCAGTATCTATATACCCACACCACCCCACTGTACCTGAGCATATATTGTATACCAGTCGATCGATATGAAAATAATGCCATATTATTATGACATTTTTGAGCTCATGAAATCGCGAGAAATATTTACAGTCAGGGATATTTTTTGTTATCCTCTTATACCGAGGTGTTTTATTTCGCATTCTGATCATCATATTTATATTTACATCAATTTACATGTTAAACATAATATAACAGACAAAAGTAATTAATGGAATAGTTATAACCTTAACATTTCTTGAATAATTTCTTTGTGTTTCGTCAATAATACACGTTGCTTATTTGCTATTTGATATCGTAGTTTTTATTTGAAATTAATAAACAGACTGTTGCTATTATACTCTTCACGATCATAGAGAATTTGGACATACATTATGTATATACGTATTTGGCCTAAACTTAACATGAAGTTTATCACAGTCAGGGATATGACGCAAGTGTTATATTTCTCTGCATGATGAGTTTCGATTCAATTGCGATACACGTACTCACACTTCAATTAATTATAGTAAAACATGGTCATTATTTGAATAAAAAAATAGGGTAGGCCTATATATAGAAACTACTTGAGCTGTTTCCATGAAGATTTATTGATCACTTGACACTAAACCACAGTCACTTCGCTCAACCGATTCCAAACCGACATCATAGCGACCTAATTACATGTATATTACTATTACATATAAATTCCTGGCCATTCGGGTTGTTTCTTATTCTTTCTTTTTTTCTTCTTTTTTTCAATTTTTTTTTTTTTTTTTAAATAAGTTGTAATAATAAGGACCTACAAATAAACTTGTGACTTTTCATACAACATTACAAATATATTTTCAGATTTCACACATTGCCATATAAAATGATTCAGAATAACATATTCTGATTTTTTTTTTTTTGTTCATATAAGTAATATTTTCACTTCCTTTTTTTGTTGTGTGTGTTAGATCTAGAGATAAAGGTTAGCCTATTAAAGAGAAAGAAGTAACAGCGAACTTAAACTTAATGGCAATAGGCCTAACTAATCCTATAGAAAACTCAAAAGGCTTGTCCAGATATGACGCGGTAAACCACTGCAAAAAAGGCCGCCGCGGTTTTTTTTTTTCTCTCGTTTTTTCGTGGAAATGAATGGCGACTGGCAAGAAGAACTTGCGAGTATTCGCTGAGCTCTGTGTTATAAGACACAACAATGTGAAGCGTACATCATATTTTAAAAATTAATGCCGCGGTATTGCCGCCTCATGTCTGAACGAGGCTTTAGTGTCTCGGTCTCGTCGCGTCGGTGTGAACGGGTCAGGGCTATACGTACTACACGCGTAGACAAATTTAGATGGGCCTCCTTTCTTTGGCGGTATTACGCTTGCATTGGCTAAGAACAACAGGTCGAAATGCGTGATTGATAATTGGTCATCTGTGCGTTTTGGTAAAGTGTATGAACTCAATCACTGGAACAACCCTGGACAAAAGCCCTCTTGACCGAGACAATTTATAATCTCTGTGACACTTTTTTTTAAAGTCGCCCGGTCGACGGAAGATCGATGGATCGACCTATTCTTATGTTGCAGTGATTGTGAAAACCATAATCGGATGTTCATGTAATCCCTGCTGTGGCGTTTGCTTCATAGGCCTGGACAGCAGAAGTGCGTTTAGCCAGCGAGAACTAACTTGTTTTTGTTTTCTGTGGGTTCTTTGAAGGTTATATGTTTACAAAGAGGATTTGTACCACGGGTTTTTGTTGGCTTACTTCAAGCCCTACATAGTGCGAAAGGAATTTTGCTATACGGAGATGACGAATATATCTCTTACCTGCCAATGTGCTTGATTGGGTCTATATGGTATAGGATATAGCTTCTGATTAACTGAGGGCCTATACGGTGTTATATACATACTGCAAGTAAGTATATTGATACTATATCGACGAATACGTACGTTTTTTATATAACATATTGTCCTTATGGGTATTATATAGAGTATTCTGTTTTTATTAAACGATCTGCACAATAATAAAAACAACTACAACTACAACTACTACTGTTACTGCTGCTACTGCTGCTGCTGCCACTATACTATTACTACTATTACTACTACTACTACTACTACTACTACTACTACTACTACTACTACTACTACTACTACTACTACTACTACTACTACTACTACTACTACTGTAGAGGTGTCGTGGTCGAGTGGATACGTCGCCGGACTGTCGATCACAAGGTCCGCGGTTCGAGGCCGGCCGCGGCACTAATGTCCTTTGGCAAGACATTGATCTACATTTGCCACACTCAACCCAGGTGAGGTAAATGGGTACCTGGCAGGAATTAATTCCTTGAAATGCTGGAACGCTGTAATGGCAGCCGGGATAATAATAAATGCGCCTCGGAATAGAATACTATTACAACTACTGCTACAACAACAATAACGACAACAACAACAATATGTTACAAATAAACTTATGCATATTCATGAAATATGTAAAATCCGAAAAACGAGTAATCCCCATATAAGCCTCATATGCAATGTCACATGTTTTCAGTTTCATCGAACCTTTTCAATCATATCCTCTCCTATATAGTAAATACAGACGCAAATACAAGTTGACAAAAAGAAAACATCACCTCATGAAATAATCTGAAATTTGGAAATGATTTTGGTGAACAGAAGAAGGTACTCAGTCTAAGTCTGTCTCGAGAACTAATCACATTGCCAGAGCTTCCTCAGAAAGTTGTTTTGTTAGTACCAATATGCACCGAGTCCGGGTATCGGGGTATGGAAGACTGATAGTATATGACAACATTTCGTTCGATCGTTTATATCCGTTTTCATTTAAAAAGAAAAAAAAACAATATCTTGCAGGGTAATACATGATATCAGACTCAGAAACATCATGTTCTTTTACACAAAAAGGTGTAAATATAATATAACAAATGTATCATGATGAGTTCATTACTAAAGTTGAATATGAAAATATGGGGGGCGGGGGCCGGGGAAGGAGAAACTTTCGAAATCCCAATTAAGCTATGTTGGGTTATTTTAAATAGACTGAGACCTGGGGGCGTTTCATGAAACAATTAGTCGGTGGTTTTCACCGACTAATATCATTTTCACCGACAATTTTATTGTCACCGACTATTTTCCAGGCCTCTGATTGGTCAAATTTAGTCGGCGCCGACAGTTGTCGGTGGACAAATGTTGATGAAATGCCCCCCTGATTTTTGTAGCGAACAAAACGAGAATTCTAGCAAAAGATGAGTAAAAAGTCTATTTTTCAAAATCTATTACACGGGAGTGTCTTTTCTTCTGAGAGAGCCTCTGAGAATATGCTATGCACAATATTATTTTGAGTAGTGCCACAAGGGAGAAGGCACTTAGGAGAAATACAGAAATGTATGATAGTTCTGCACACGACAAACGGGAGATTTATCCGCGACTACAAAACAATCCAGTAATCAAATTGCCCATTTGCGATTCCAATAGCTTTAGTTTTCAAACACTCATAACTTTCTTATTTTATTGGTACGATTTATTTCAAAGTTTTGACATGACGCTGTTATAGGAGTATGTAAGAGAAGAGTGTCACGCCTAAAGATTTTTTTTCAGAAAGTATATAAATAAATAGTTGGAAAGAAAAAAAGAAAACAAAGAAGAAGAAAATTGCAAATGTGTGCATGTGGGTGTGTGCAGGTGAAGTTAGTGTTCGATTCGTTTTGTTCATGAACTGGTCATCTTGAATTATTTTATATAAACAAACAATTACAATCGTTAAGAACCTTATAATGTTTATGAATATTTGGAGATTACATACTTTTTTCATCGAGGCTTTGAATGAATAAATGAATGTAAACTACTCATACCTCGAAAGTCAGTCATATAGTATACTCGCACATGGTCAAACAACAGCTGAGAAAATGGCAGAATGAATATATGGCATACAGCCTGCGATAATAGTCAACGCGCGTAGTCTGAAAATATCATTTTTTAACGATCAAGATCTGCTGTCTGTTAGTAATTAGCACAGGTGCTCCTCAAAACGACATCAGCGTGGATCATTCCGACATGATCATAATTCTCCTTTCCTTTCCCCTTTCTCGTGTTGTGATAATTTTCTGTCGTTTTTGTTTTATAGTTTTTCTTAGGCCAAGTAAAAATAGTTTCTCGTACGGATTTTTCGAAAGTGCATGACGACGAGGAGGGTGTCAATGTTGTTTCAAATAGCTTTGTAACGGAATAACCCCCCAACAACAAAAAAAAAACATTCTAGTCATTCCGTAACAAAACTAGGCCTATATGAAATTCAATATTTCATCAACTTGATGAATGGTTAATTGAAACCCAAATGTTGTGATAGCACCTTATTTACCATGTCAGTCATATGTAGACTTTTATAAAACTACCCATAGTATACTTTGTTCTCTCGAAAGGTCAATCCGTAACGCCTGGAGTTGACCTTTACCAATAATCGATAATCACTTAATAAATTGTTATTTCTGGCATCTTAATTAGCTCAATGTAATGGGTTGATGTATCAATCAAAGAAGTGTCATGATCGAAAGTAATCATAGGTAAAGAATTCCCTCTTTGAGTTTGTTTTCTCTTCTGATATTAAAAACGAAAGTAGTTTACATTTCTTCCTGCATCATGCTCTAATAACGATAATGTTATTGATAATAATGATAATAACAATGATAATAATAATAATAATAATAATAATAATAATAATAATATCAATAAAAATAATGACACTGATAATAATAATAATAATAATAATAACAATAATAACGATAATGATAATAATAACAATATTAAAATAATAATATCAATAACAATAAAAAAAAAAAATAATAATTGTAATAATAATGATAATCCAATCAATAAACACCCCCAAAGAATAGACCAAATCCACCAATGTCTCTCTCTCTCTCTTTCTCTCCTTTCTCTTTCTCTCTATCTCTTAATTCCTCTTTCTTCCTCTCTCTCTCTCTCTCTCTCTCTCTCTCTAGCTACCTGACAACAATGTCAGCAAAACATCAACAAAGTACCAAGGCAACAGAGTGTATTTCTGAAGCTAAATTGATTTGAAGTAAAGGAAACCTTTAATAACAAACCAAAAAACCAATCTTACAGGGATACATTTGATTTCCTTGTTGATAGTACATGTATATCCACATGATGAACATTAAGCTACATGGAGTAGCGTTGCATGGGTCCAAAAACGGGGGCGGAGGGGGGGGGGGCACGAGACCTGCTCAGTAAATGAAGTGCCAATTAACAATATAATTTCTTGGATGGAATGTGAAGGAGGGGGCGTAGCAACTTCCTTTCATGTTTTCTTTCCCCGTCTTTTTTTCCTCCATTTTATATTCTTTCCATTTGATTACGGGGGTACGTGCCCACCCCCCCCCTCCCCAAATGCCCCTTGTAGCTACGCCATGCTACTGACTAATGTACACATATGATCTAAGCATGTGTACAAAAATCTATCAGATATCTGTCATTATCATAACATTACGAACCAGAGCAAAATAACATTGAGCTCCTATAGGAAATCTTTTTATTCAGATGGTCATATCTCAGCCAATACTTAACATATTCAATTGGCTTTCGACATTTGGGCATTATTTTTGATGCTCTTTCGGAAAATGAAAACAAAATTGAGAAATTCTAAAAATAGATTTTTATGATGTCACAGCTTCGGTACTCTAGCTACTATAGCAGGAGGAAGGGGCCCATTGTAATCAAACTAATCTAGTATTAAGAGGGGTTGGCAAAAATTATCTTAATTAATTATAGGGTCAAGGTTATCATTGTTATACAGGCTTATATCCTCTGCTTACAGCTAAAAGGTCGTTAACTCTCTTTTGAACTAACCCAAGTCCGACTTGGGGTCCGTGTGCACAGTTTTACGTTATTCTTTATTTTCTTCATATTCCTTACCCGTACGCCCATAGAAAGCAGTGTGAAGGTTTTCGAGGTTAATTGGTGCATTCTAGCCGTACACATATTTTTGCAGGCGATTTATACCCTTTAAAGCTATGCTACTTCTCTGAACAGTTCCAACAATATACAAATATATACTTTTATATTTACAGATAATATAACAAAACCAAAGTTTCATTTCCTTTTGGAATAATAATAATCATTAGTTTTAGAGCATTCAATGAATTCCTTCCTACCAGATATCCATTTACTTCACCTATTTACAGATAATATAACAAAACCAAAGTTTCATTTCCTTTTGGAATAGTAATAATCATTAGTTTGAGAGCACAAAGGGCACAACTCACAGTGAGACTTAGGTTCAATTATTGTCCTTTCAGCTCTGATATAACAGAAATACATTTCACTTTTGATATCAAGACGGATATTATATAATAGGCCCATATATATAGTGCAGGTACTATATGAATATACTCTACTGAGCTTAATTCAAGGTATCATATTATTACCTTGGATGTAGCTGAGCCCCATGATAAGGCACTAAAGCATTCAAGGAATTTCTTCCTACCGGGAACCCATTTACTTCACCTGGGTGGAGAGTGGCAAATGTAGATTAATGTCTTGCCAAAGGACATTGGTGCCGCAGCGGGACTCGAACCGTGAACCATGTGATCCACAGTCAGGTGACGTATCCACTAGACCACGACACCTCGACGTGATACAGTGTATTCAAAATCATGTACTGTTACACATATCTAATTAAACAATCTGACATTTGTTACAGTATGACATTGAATATGGAATGTGCTATTAATAACAAATTAACGATGAATAAATATCATTCCTAAGGGAGTCAGGTATGTCACTGTGTTTACTAAAACAGAAGTTTTAACTCCTTTTTGCTTTATTCACAGTCTTCTCCATAATATAACATCACTTTTCTCTTACTCTTAAAAAAAAAAAAAATAGATTTCCAAACCGGTCAAAATCCATATTTGACCGCCAGCAGCAGACAACAGAAACTGAACACAGGAAGTAAACCTTCTGCGCTGGTCTTGGATCTAGATTGAAGGCTTGGAACTAGAAGGACAAAGGACCTGGACTAGACCCTAGTCTAGCTTTTCGCTGTGATCTTGCGCATTGGCCTAGTAGTAGAAGACTCCAAATGCAGCCGCTACACAAAACAGAGAGTCCTGTAGAGATGGGAGGAGAAAAGATGAAAAAGAAAAAGAAAGGAAAGAAGCTCAAGTTAAAGAAGAGGCTCGGCCTGAACAAGAAGAAACAAGGTCGTCATGGCAACCAAATGGAGATGGATAAGATGGAGATGGATAAGATGGAGGGGGAATTTACACTTCTGGAGAAGCCTACTACAGATCATAAAGGTAGGTCTTTTAGGATAAGCCACTTGACCGACAGCTCGCAAAACCGTTGGCCCATGAGACCAAAGACTAGTGAACCTTAATGTCGGTCTCCTGGGCTGATGGTCTTGAATCCTGTAATAAATCTTAGAAGGCCTGAAAAGCGGGCTGTCAGTCTCGTGCATTTGGTCATTAATCTTTAGGGCTATTGCCACATCTCTTTGACTCTTTAAAAACCATTTGTATTGATATAAATTATATGTAAAAATAGCTTGAATAGCTTTTCATATTCAGCCAATAAAAAGGTTGAATGCTTAAAATGATTGAATGGAATATGCCTATTTCATCATAACTTCAACATCACCTGGTTATTAATCAAATATAAACTTTAGTTTTATGAAATACAGAGAATAATTACTTGACGACAAGACAGCAACTACTGACTATATCTTCCTTGGAAATTAAGGTACAGAATATTTCAATTTGTACTCTTGCAAGAAACAAAACACAGCACAACTTTACAAATAACACTATGTACATACATGTATTTATTTCATCAAACTATAGCGAAGATGGAAGTAAATAAAACCTATGATATCTGTCAGGCATTGTCCCTGCACATTGCACTATGACTGTGGGAAGGAAGTAAAGAAACTGAATGCATGCTGGAAGTAATACAAGAACACTGATATTTCCCCTTGTACATATAGTCATGAGCCCAAAAGTTTACATACAATAACAACTGGTAGAAAAGCAATAGGGCCTATCCATTACCTATCACAACTTCACTCATTCAATTTGCCAACTTTTCACTTCAGGAAGATATAGACAAGTTTGGTCTCTGTATATTCATCATAATCACTCTGAGATATGATGGGACTGAGTGAAGTTTTGGAAATTGGAGTCAGATGTTTTTGTCTCTTCCCAGGTGTATGTAATCTTTCAGGCCCAACAGTATCCACATTTGTGTTAGTACATTGTGCCCGTTATTTGCGTTTGCCAAAACAGACAACTACTACACTCAAGTGTACAAATTGCGTACATCGAGTTGCTGGGCAACAAAGAGATAAAAGAAGACCTCCATTTTCTTCAAATTCAGTATACCATGCTTATTATGTGGCTCCATTTATCCACCTAGCAGCACTTTATTACACATGAACAATCAACCTTATGATGGTTTATGCAGATTTCAAGTCAGTTTACTTATACTTGTACAGTGGAACCTTGTTGTACAGCACTGTTATTTGAAGACTCGTTACAAAAAGGCAATTGTATTGGAGCCTCTTCTGGGTATCATATATCTATTGCAAGTGACAGAACAATTAAAGGGGCAGTCTACCCTTATTTTAAGTTGGTTTTAAAGCCTGTCTGCACTAGTTTGGCCAGGAGCTAGGGATTAGAACTCCCAGCATGGTCACTGACAGGTGGTTATCTCATCAACTCGGCTCTCAATTAACATAAGAAAAAGAGGATCATGGGGGACCAACGGGCACCGCTTAGGCATTGTTTTCTATATATAGAGGGAGCAAGTAGCTACAAGTAGTGCAGTGGGGCTTTAATAGAAGCAGAAAAATGAGAAACAGGTCAGTGAGAATTTGAGGAAAAATGGATTAAAAATAAGAAAGTTATGAATTTCTGAAGGTGCAATCAAACACAAGTTGGCAACTCTGTGAATTATCTCGCAAGCTCCCTTCCCATTCGCCCTGTACTAAAAAAAAAAAAAAAATCAAAAATCTATATTTTCCCTTAAGAAACTGGTTCAATCATACATTCATCCTAAATATAATTATTGCAAATATGTTTCTATACAACCCCTGTATGAAACAAATCTATTCCGTCATCAATACCAAAGAAAATAAAAGTTTATGAAATTTCCATAAAGAGCAAATTGAAAAGGAGCTCGCAAGATACGTCACAGTGTTGCCAATTTGTGTTTCACTGATGAAAACTTCAGAAATTCATAACCTTCCTATTTTGTAATCGGATATTGCTCAACCTTTCACTAATTTGTTTCTCTAATTTGTTTCTCAACTTAACATCAGGGTGGACTTCCCCATTAAATCTGTATGAAAACTACCAGTCAATATTGGTAATCTACATGTATGTTTCTCTGCTTTACCCTGTGCAAGGAAACCAGTATAGACATGTAGCAGACCAATAAAAACAATGCTGAACTTTCTATTACCTGTCACATGTTTTCCTTGCATATCCTTGCATATCCTACGATACAACAAATCAAAATTTCACACTTATATTGTACATCCCCACCCCAATAGTCTACATATAGCTACTTTCCTTTTCATTGAAATTCCAGTTCTGGTATGAGTCAGAGAATACTTTCAATGCTATATAGTCGTCATAGAATGAACTATTGTTCGCCATGGTTACCATGGTATTTCCCTTCCTCTTTACTTTGTTTCAAAGGTCTTCTGTTTACGATATCCGCAAAGTGCAAGGATGCATGGAACTTTAATAGAAGTACTAATATTTGGGGGGGAAGAGTTTGATTCATTTTAATCAAAACAAAATGAAATAAGCCCCGGCAATCTGGCATACCGTAGGGGGTTCAATCTGATATTAGATTGATTTTAATTAGAGCATAAAAAACAAGACAAATGCATAAAAAATAAAGTTGTAATCAGTAACATGCAAATTGGCAACTCCATGGTGTACCTTCTTGGCATCTCTCCCATTTGCTTTGTACTGATACTTGCATACATTTCCATTTTAATATACCGTATTTAATACAGCCAGCAAAGTTTAAAGGTTGGCTCAAGGCATTCTGTAATGCTACATGCATGTGTGTATCAAAATAGACTCTGAGTCTGTAGACTAGCATGTATCTATCCCTGTGTTCAGCCTACCAGGGCCCTGTTTCACAAAACTTGCTTCAATAACAAGTTGAAATAACTGTTATAAGCTACTGAAATAGTGGCATTTGATTGGCTGAGAGCTGATTTGTCATAGACATTTAGCATTTGTTATCGATAACAAGTTTTATGAAACAGGGCCCAGAATTTATCGTATATAATAACTACAGTGTAACTATGCGAGACTCTTACACTGCAGCAGTATGATTATTTTACCTTTTGCCTATATAGTCTGAACTCTGAAGGTTGTATAAGAGGAAGTCGTATAGTGAATGTGAGAAAAATCGACAATTTTTTCCTGCAGTGTAAATGCAGTTAGTGTAACTGTGATTAAATGACCTTTTGCTGGGTGGGGGAAAGTCTCATTAGAATTCTTCGACTGGCTTGTGATGAAAAGAGGAAGGCCTTTTCTTTTCAATTAGCTGATCAGAAGGACACAAAATCTTGACAAATGAAACCAATTGTTCAACAAGCCAACTTAAATGTATGTCATCTACAAACTGTTGAATGATTTCCTGAGGACTTGCAACATGTGTCATCACAAATCACCAGGATATATTTTGCTATGGATGTTAGGGGCTCCATGTTGCTATACTATGTTCAAAATATGAGCTTCATATACAGTCAAACCTGCTTTAGTGACCACCTGTCTACAAAGACCACATTTTTTGTTTCCCTTGAAAATGGATTCTCATTGAAACAACGACCACTTTTTATGTTTCCCTTGGGCGGTCGCTATAGACAGGTTTGACTGTACTACCTCTATAAAGAAAGAGGCATTACAAGTTTAATCAATAGACTCGCAATCAACATAAAAGCGACTTGTGAGTAAGATCTCAAGTCCGACTCGGGCACCATCCAGTGGGGTTTCATGCTATTTTTTTTCTTTTTTTCTTCATTCTTTATTTTTTCATACTGCTGAACCGTTAGCCCGAAGAAAGGGCACTAATTTTATTTTTTTTTGTTGGGGGTTGGGGGTGTTGTGTGATTAAAACACTTAAAATGAAATAATGAGACAAGAACAATGCTTAGGAGTATGATTGAAAATTCTTAAGGCATATCTTTGATATAATATAGTGAGCGACCTGGCTCTGGAAAGCTTCTGGAATACTAAAAAATATGTACACAAATATTTCACCAAAGGGAAAAAAGACAAGAAAATTCATACAAAAGACAAAGAAGGGGGAGGGAATAATGATAACTTACACTCATGTAAATATCCTGTGCATAGTTGTCAGTGTCGGAGTCCCAGAAACATCTACAGCCCATCCTACAAAAGAAATGAAATACAATTTCATTAGCAAAAAATAAAAAATAAAAATCACAAATGGGGACCTGGTAGCATGGCAAAAGCCTTCTTGATAGGAACTGCCGTACAGTGTACATGTACATGTATGCGTCACAGTAATCGTGAGGTACATGTAGATATATACTCCCCATGGAGTGGAGATGGTGCACCCAATGTGAGTGTGAATGAATCCAATGACTGGGGTAATAATATCTAACAAATATATGTCAACGAAAAGTGTAATACGCTTCACATTTCCAAATTGTAACATATAGAGCTAAAAGTGAATAAGCACACACCCTTTGTTGCAGTGCAGTTGCCATTCATTTTTACACGTTAAAAAAAGGACCCGCAGCATTTTTTGCGGTGGTTCACAACATTATGTCTACTCTGAACAAGCCTTTAATCTAGCTCGTGACTGGCTCGACTTTAAATTTTCGGTCTGGTGAGTTTGAGACTTGTTTTGGTTCCAATCTACACCACTAATCTCTGAAGACTCAAGAAGAAGCATTAGCATGACTATACAGTCAAACTTGTCTTAGTGACCACCTGTCTATAGTGTCCACGCATTTTGTCTCCCTTGAGTATCCTCAATATATAGACAGGTTTGACTGTACATGTACATGACTTTAAGGGTGCGTTCAAGCGATTTTTCGAAGCTAGAATCACAAACATGAATCACAATTCAAAACGCCGATACAAAACACGGTTACTGCCGGAGATAGTTCAAGCTATTTTCCATCAACGATTCTCGCTCATTTCAAGCCCACCCAGGAAGAATAAAAATAGGTAGCGATAATATATATAATAGATAATGACGTCATAGAATCATGATTGAGATCTCCGTTCGTTCAAGCCAATTTTAGCGACCGTGATTCTGCAGAACCATGATACAAAACGCATCTTTTTCAGCGTTTCATGTTTGTGTTTTTAAACACGTTTATTTTTACGACCAACAAAAATCACTTGAAGGCAACCGTGTTTTAAACTAAACGTCTTTATAAACTGTGATTCTAGGCTGAAAAAGTGTCAATTGAACGCAGCCTTAATACAGAAATTCCAATGATTGTGCTGAGAAACCTTTGTTATTGGAGTCATCTAACCAAACTTCATGAGATCGTTATTTCAGTTGGTTTTTCTTCCTACATTTTTTAGCCTGCTCATTTCCTCTTGGTTGTCATGGCAATTGAGGGAATGTATTTTTTGAGGGGAACTGACCACTTTTGTGGCGTCAAAACACAATAATAATGACAGGAAATTTCGGGATTACAGGAAGTGGTGGGTCTCCATGCAGTACTACCATCTGTTTGTGTTTGGGTTAGCCAGTTAGGTCCCAGGTAAGGCGAGAAGTCGGTTTGATATACAAGTACAGTCAAAACCCCTTTAGTGAACACCTGTAAATAAAGACCACCTGTCTATAAAGACCATCTTTTTTAATTTCCTGGAATAGTGATTTACATTGGAACAGCTTACTGTAAATAAACACCACCTATAAAGACCATTTGGCAAGATATTAACCTGCACTTGCTACTCTCCACCCAGGTGTTAAATGGGTACCCCGTAGGATGCGACCCTCATTTTTGGTCAAACAGTTTTTGAGCGTCAAGTAACACCTGGCTGGAATGCTCCCCAGGGAGTGGAGATTGTGCACACAGTGTGTGCGGGCAAGCACTGAATCCAATGACCGGGGTAAATAGTATATCTGAAAAGTGCTTAGAGACGTATTAAGCACTATATAAAAGCGGAATATTATTATTATTATTGTCTATTTTATTTCCATGGAATAGTGATCTTCATTGGAACAGCTCACTTTGAATAAAGACCACCTGTCTATAAAGACCATCTTTTTTATTTCCCCGGAGTAGTGATTTACATTGGAACAGCTTACTGTAAACAAAGACCACCTGCCTATAAAGACCGCTTCTTGTGTTTCCCTTGGATGGGATTCATGGGAATGGTCTCAATATACAGTTTTCGCTGGATTATGATTGCATAAATGGGGGGTAAGGGGCATGTAATCTCCTTTCATCCATAAATAAAAACTCTTCCCAAAGAGAGATAGAGATACAGTCAAACCTGCTTTAGCAGTTCAGATATTAAAGTACATGTATATATATGCAACATTTTGTAGAATTATTATGTTTCTTTGTAAGTTTCCTCTGGTGTAAACGGGGCTCTATATACTCAACTTAATACAAAGGTGTTTAATAAGACACACCCACAGTGTATGCTAAACTCCTGGGAAGCAATCAATTAAGGGAAGTGGGTCGGCAAACTAGGCTCTAAGTTTCACGACAATTATCCTAGGATGATATTTATAAGCGAGTGATATCAGCTCAAATTTTACCTTTGTCATTCACAGACAATGTACAAGTTGTACATGTATGTACAAGGTTGTATGACTCAGAGAGACATGGAGAGGGATTGAAAGAAAAAGATAGACAGAGAGATAAAAAGAGAGAGAGGGAGAGAGAGAGAGAGAGAGAGAGAAGGGGGAGGGGAAGAGAGAGAGAGAGGGACAGAGAGATAGAAAGAGAGAGAGAGAGAGTGAAGGAGAGGGGAAGAGGGAGGGAGAAAAAAAAAGACAGAGATACATGTGTAGAAAGAGAGAGAGAGAGAGAAGGGGAGGGGAAGAGAGAGAGAGAGAGAGAGAGAGAGAAAAAGAGAAGATGGGGGGTACATGTAGAGAGAGGCAGAGTGAGGGGGTAGGGACAGAAGATAAAGACAGAGAAAGAGTTGTGTAGACAGAGAAAGAGTTGTGTAGACAGGAAGAAAGAGAAAGAGACACAGAAAAGTGGTGCATTGTTTATAATTTTATATAGATCATATAAATATACTTGTAAACATTTGTAAATAAAAAGTTTGCTATTTTGTTACATCATTCAGGAGTTGGCAGATAATAATCTTTTTATCAATACATCATTAGAAAAACTCTTTCAGATGGAAAAGATATTGTTTTTTCATCCATACATTGTATATACAGAGTCTGTGCTATTAATTGCATGTAGCTTTGTTGGGCAATCATTCATACCATGTTGTGATAATCTTTTATCAATACATCATTAGAAAAACTCTTTCAGATGGAAAAGATATTGCTTTTTTCATCCATACGTTGTATATTCAGAGTTTTTTTAAACTCTGTGCTATTAATGGTGCATGTAGCTTTGTTGGGCAATCACAAAACAAAAGAATATACCATGTTGTGTCCACTTGAAACAGAGTATGCCAGATTCTATGAATGGATGGCTGTAATAATACAGAGCACCCTCTCTTGTCCATTTCCTTGCAACAATTTCAACTCAGAGCCCTCTCTTGTAAATGCAATGTATTTCTCATGGCATTCAATTTTTTAACTAGCAAACATCAGATGCAATTAGAAACGATTTCTTGTCAAATGTATTCCCTAGTACATCTCTATATGCTAGCACATAGTTAGATGACATGCTGAGTGAATAAAAAATTGATTTTCAAAAGCATCTACATGTAAAAATAATTCACTTTGTTACATTGTGAACTAAAAAACGCTCTGATACAAACAAACAAAACTGCACACAGCCATGAAAACATAATTACCTCAGGTACGACACTGATTGATTACTACTTACTTCACTCCTTCACCTCTCTGTTCTCCTATCACGACTTGGATGATGAACTTGTAGCGGTCTAATTCTAGTTCTGAAAAGACACACACAGAAATGATGAGCAAAACAGAGAGATTACTATTTTCCTTGACTCCTAATGCTCCAATCAGCAACAATGTTTTAGGCTTTAGGCTTTTAAGTTCAATAGAAATGGATATAACTCTGTAACCTTTGGAAGAGACATATGCAGGTACATGAAGCAACATGAAGCAATTCATTACTTGTTGTGTCTTGCTATTTTGTGCTATTCAATTACTGTAAACGCTGTTATTTTCGCGTGATTAATTTTTCGCGCTGAGCGACCTCAAAACATATTTGCGGGTTCTGAAATTTGCATTGCACGCAATTCATCCCATTAAAAAAATAGAAGTCATGCTTATAAATTCGTGGACACCGACTTTAGCGCAAAATCCGTGAAAATGAATGTACCGCAAATATTACGTTTACAGTATGTAAAGGGGGTCGGTGCTTCCAGATCTTCTATGGTGCACAGGTCTGGTCGATGTGGGCAGGCTAGGAGATGTTGCACATACATGTAGCAATTCCTGACTGGACATGATGAATACATTTGTTCCCATGTACATTGTAAGCCTAAGTTGCTTGTGCTATTGCTAGTTCTATAGATACAGGCTAATGTATAAGTATTTATACCTTGGAAATATACCTTGGAAGTAGGCATTTAAAGTTAAAAACTTATTTGCCTCTCGATGACAATCAAATGAAGAATCCATATTTTGACACATGTTTAGTGGGGCTATACAGCAATTGATGAACATGGACAAGCGAAGGATTCCTCTGGGTCAAATCGATCTTTTTTTGACGACCAAAATTTCAACAAATTGGATTTAAAGCTGTTTAGTGACGTGCTCTCCACAACTACAGAGGAGAGGTTGTTCCATTCATTGAAACATCTCTGTGAAAATGATCCATGTCTAAGCTTTGAGTAGACTTTCTTCTTAGCGATCTTGTATCGATGGCTTACTTCGAATCATCGGGTCATCGCGTTGAGTGGGGTGGTCGCATTACCTGACCTTTTGTGAAAACATGCCCTTTTGTTCACGAAATGTTGGGGGTAATGTGTGTGAAATAATCCTCTTTCATCTACGAATGGCCTGGTCCAATTTCCTCGACACTTTGTGTAAAACCTTCGGCAAATCTACGAAAGGCCGCATCCTTAACGTGCATCTTCACATTTTCGTTTCACGAAAGATTGTGTAACACGACCCCCCCCGACCGGACACGATGACCCGATGATTCGAAGTGAGCCTTAGTATCTTGCCCCCTTTCACAACTAGGCAGGAGCATCCATACATACCTTTTAACCTTTCCTTAATCTTTTCACTGATTTGCTTACACCAGGCAGTCGTTTCCTCTGCGCTGTACTGCTTGTCTGTTAGCTCCTCATTGAGTACGGTGTGGATAACTGCCTTGACTGCCGCAGAGCGAAATCTAAAGTGAATAAAGGAATCAAACTTGGTCATGCTAGTATTCAATATATGTGAATCTAAGACTGGAGTATACATCTACAGTATTTGTTTGTTTTGTTTGCTTGTTTTATTGTTCCACATTCCACATAACAAAATTGTCTCATACAAAAGATTTAACAAGAGAATGCATAATAACGAGAGGCAAATAAGTATTTAACTTTAAATGCCTACTTCCAAGGTATATTTCCAAGGTATAAATCAATGATAGATATGTAACATAGAGAAATGATGTGAAATATGGGGAACCTATTAAGAAGCATACCGGTAGCTTGTAAATTATAGGTTCACGAATGAAATGCAAAAATATTGTAACTGAAATTGATGGCAGTAAAGTAAGACATTAAAAAAAGTTGGAGTCACTGAAACATTAGCATTATTAATCAAATGTAAACAAAGAAGTAGCAGTACATAAAGAATATGTGCACGTACATGTATGATAAAATTCATGCTCATCGCTTGCACTCCATACCATCCAACTATGGACTATATTAATATAGTATATTTACATCACAGCCTACCACTTCGACTGCGATGAACTCGCTGATCTCCGAAAAGCGGAGGGACAAAACAGAGAGAACAGAGAGATGTACGTAGCCATGGTCACCCGAGCAAAACAAAGGAATAACAATTATTGAATCAATAAATTGCAATTCACACAATTTTCTGGTTTTACTCTCTAGTTTTCATGGCTTCGATCATGCAAGCAAAAGTTTCAAGTTTGCTTACAAATTTCATAAATTCATGTTTCTCTTGTGAGTTAATTAATATTTAACAAGCAAGATCTGAAAGACATTATTAAATGATATGAACCTAAATATCCGACCCTCATAACCTTTTAACCAACAACAAAAAACGTCGGTAGAATTGCATGTACAAAACTTGATGACCAACTAGGCGTTGTGGCGTGCGCCTGTAATCCAGCTAACAGTGGAAGTTACAAACTGATTCAGCCGAGGACGCAGGTTCGAAACTGAATCGCGTCTTTCGGATGGTGACGTTAAAGGTCGGTCCCCAGACGTAAATAATCATATCTGATTGATACACGTCTGTAAAAACCCAATACACACACACGATGCATGCATGCCTTGGCTGAATGAAATGAATGAAACCATCCGGCCATCAGTCACTTGGTATCGATCAGCACAAGAAAATGAATAGATGGGACTGTAAACAAAGAACTAATACTTACTTCTTCAGGAAATTTGGACGGATCGTGTAGGTGTTTGGAGCGGCAGGCTCCTCCTTAACCGGTTCTTTAGCTGCGCTTTCTTCCACCTCCGTCATGTTGATGAAATAATTACTGATTTTTTGCGGAAATAGAGCCTTAGAGGGTTGTAATAACGTGGGGGAAATGATACAACTCACTCAAGACGAGAGCGCGTAACCCATGTCAACAATGATACTTAACGACGAGTTTCTCCCTCTCAAATTCCTCGAATTGAGGATATATTATAAAATAGTCTATATAAAATGATTCTATAAATGGTTTCAAGCTCGCTGATATATCACGAATTATGCCAGGTTTATCCAGAAACTAGAAAAAAAATATGTAAAATTATCCAGTCTAATTTTATCGACTCGATACAAAAATTATTTCGGAAGTTAAAATGTTTCTGACAAGAGATGGCGGCATAACAAAAATAGCGCGAGAGATCGTGCAGATCCTGCAATTTCCCACGGTATGTTTAGGAATTAATTACCGATGGGTAAACGAAGGAGGAACGAAGGTATGCTACATCTGGAACATAACATATCTGATATGGAGAGGTTGTCATCATGTGTAGATCATTCTCTTGTTGCCAGGAGGGTTTAAAGATGCTGCCGACGTAATTTGTTGGATTAAACATTGGAACGATCTGTGTGTTTTAAGACCAGCTTGACCGTAGTGGTGTCGGCTTGTGCATCTGCTGCAGGTGGTTATTTTGTTGGAAGTGGACATGTCTTCCTCCACTGCTAGCTCTGATACCGAGGGATGCGGTAAGTCTCCTTTTTTGAAGTCAACTCTTGAGTAAAAACTAAACCTGTTCGATAAACTTGTTCAATAAACATAGTATAGCATAACATCTATTAGGGTATAATTCATGGCATTTTCTTGGAAGACGTACATGTAAACTGTAGAATGCATAGTTCTAACTTCTAGTTAAAAGAAAGGGAAAAAAGATCTGTTCTCAGTCATATCGGTCTTGAAATTTGTTACAAGTTACTTGATCTCGACCATGTCGACAATGATGAAGATACAAATGCTTGCATTTCCATGATTTTGTGATGATCATGCTCCTGATGGAGATGAGTCATCGCATTCCAAATGCCATAAATATGCAAGCATGTTGTCTGATGTCATGGACTAGTAGTGGCCGTGGTGTATGGGAGTGATGAAGAAGACGGAAATTATGATGATGATGATGGTGATGACGATGGAGATGGTGGTGATGGTTTTGGAAGTGAAACAGTTGGTCGTTATGGGGATGATACTAGATGGAAGGATGATGATAATGTTGATGATTTTGTTATGACGATGCTGCTGATGTTGATGATGATGGCAATGTTGATGATGTTGATAATGATGAGGATGGTGATAATGGAAGTAATGATGATGAATATAATGATGGTGGTGGTGGTTTTGGTCTTTTGAAGTGAGACAGATGATAATGATAATGATGATGATGTGCATCAATATCAAAGGTAAAGATGATGAGGAGGAGGATGAGGATGATGACAGTAATGATCAAGGATGATGATGATGATTTGGATGTTGGTGATGGCAAAGGTGATGAGAATGATGATTATATGGATTATGATGAGGAGAGGGGGGAGGAGGAGGAGGAGATGATGTGGATCTACCCAGGTATCAGTGTTAGTGGTAAACAGAAAAATCTGTCTACTTGGAGGAGTTTTTATTATATTTTTGTTACTTTTGCCGCTTTCCTCCAAAGAGTCTAAGGAGATGGATTCAGTGAATCAAGATACTTACACATGTACATGTACAGTATATTGTACATTTAATCTTTTCCCCATAAGGATAACATTTAGACTGATTTTTGTAGTCTGTTAGTGGCTGATCTGTATATTGCTGATAATCTGAAAGAATATATTTTATTTTATGCTGCCAATTGCTGAGATTTTGAATGCCACTTCTGCACAGATAGATAACACCAAAAGGAGGTGATGTGGCGCAATCAGATCGTCGTCTGGGTCTCATGAATTTCATAATGCCCTTGGGTTCGATCAAGTCACGCGCTGAGCAGATAAAAAAGCAAAAATGATTGTCTCTGCATGGTGTGTAAGCGTGCCCCTACCCTCTGTTCTCAATGCAGGCTCAGGTTCAGGGGAAAACCCTCCATTCCTCGGACTAGAACATTAACTGGAGGCCCAGTGTGTAGGAGAGTCACACCCTACATGTACAATGTATGCACGTTGATACACTACACTTCTCGCAAAGCCAAAGAGTAGGGTGTAACCCGGTGTTTAGTGTGCATGCATACAAAACTGATAATCTTTAGTACAGATCTTTGTGATAGGCTGCATATATAGCCCTTTGAAAATTAACAGAAGTAGAAGAAGAAGAAGAAATATTTTCTTTAAAAAATTGAGGAACACATAATCTGCATAATATATAATATAGACATACGTACTATGTACAGTATCTAATTTATACTGAATTTAATTGATAGATCGTGAACATAAATTACAGAATATTAACATACAAATGTCATACATGTATGTAACATTCTTTCTTTTGCAAGAAGTTGAGTGGGGCAATATCTGGATTTGTTATGATAATGATATTGATATATGTCGTAATCAAGGTACTGTACATGTACTTGATATTGATCGTAGAATATTATTTCTTCCCACCACTTTCAGGGTTAGTCCAAGATATTTAGTCATTTTGTGTGACCCCATGGATGCATTACCAAGTATTATTGTGCAGTAACTAGTGTCTAGATCGAGATCTAAATGTAAAGTATCATTTTACTTAAACAGTACAGTATCATAACAATTGTTGTAATACATGTAGGTAGAACAAACATTATGGCTTAATTGTTCTACCTAACAACATGTAATGCAATTCACAATTTCATATTCTAACTATTGAAATAGAATAATTCACAACAGGTGAATGGAGTAATTTGTCAGTAGCATGACACTTAACAAAGATTAATTCAAATAAAAAGCATTGATTTTTATTACTTTTGAATTAGTTGCATGGTATTTTATGAAACTGAATTGTCTTCCGCAGAACTGGCACAAGGTTGGCATTGGTTTCAAGTAAAGTAGGAAGAGACTGCACACACTCTTTGGACTGGTACAGCCATTCCATTTCATTTCCTGATGAAAGGATCTAACAAACACTTTTATTTACATGACAATAGTTCTGTTGTAGGTGCCTTGAACGGGAGGCTGGAGTCATTGAAAGAACAGTGATTATTTCTTACTCCTCTCGAGTTCTATTAATGTTTTCTGTGGGAAGCAGTGTTTATATATTAATGTGGGGAATGGAAATTTTTTCAAAGGATTTTTCCTTTTTTTCCATAGCAATAAAGACCTCTCAAGGGAAACATGAAATGTGATCTTTATAGACATGTGGTCTCTATGTACAGGTTTCAATGAGAAACCATATTCAAGGGAAACAAAATCTTTGGTCGTATAAATTATAGACAAGTGGTATTTCTATACAGGTGGTAACTGGAGGTCGCTAAAGCAGGTTTGACTGTATACATGTAATTTATAAGTTTATTGCTTAATTAGGCATCCTAATTTCAATCTCAATTCAGTGGTTTTATTAGTATTGTCATTCCGGCAATATGTTGCCTAATTGCGAAAATATTTACAAATTGATTTACATCAAAATTCATCAAAACATAATTTCAGCTAAAGAAGCAAGTAATTATAACAGCACTGGTGACATGATAGCATTTCAATGACAGTTGACGTGCAGTCGTGCGGTGTACATACAATTGGACACCAGCATTCTGGGCAAGCCCTGCATGTACAATGTAGTATGTACCCGTGGCAATACAGTGTAACAAATTGGCTTTGCATGCATAATGCACAAGTTTTTAATTCAGAGAATGAAATATAATATGACTCTGGTTTCATACTGTGCCATCCATTATCATCCATTAGCTAGTTGTCTGTGATGCAGGGTATAATAATATACCTACATGTACAAAGTTACACTATAATATCTGTGAACCATCATGATAGTAATATTAGTAGTCATATTAAATATACAGTTAACAACTAAATTATTCATACCCCTTGTAAATTTGATGTTTTTTGTATCTCAAGAATAAAAGGCCGACTGGTTGAATTAGGGCCTTTGTTGAATACTGTAAGATGTAAGCTTTAATATATATGTCACATTCTCAAGAAACATATCTCGGGACAAATCAATTTTGATATACTTTAAAAAATAAAAAAAAACTTGGTAAGGGTATGAATTACATTTAGTTGTTGACTGTATGCATGTCAGCTTTTATTAGACATACAGTTATTAAACAACTAAATTAAAAGAAAGTTGGTAACCAAGAGCCATTTTTTTAAAACTGTCATACAGTATGTAAGTGTAAGTTTGTGGACATCCTGTAGGATTGCGTGTTAATTCTATCACACATGATTCTATGGGCTGTCCAAGAAGTTAGATGCATGACGGTTTCGAAATGGCCCCTGAAGGTTCTGCAGAGAAATATGCATTGAAATATAGGCCTGTAAATCTCAACAGCCTTTTAGTTCCCTCCAGATAAAACTTGACAATTGTTCTGTAGATTTAACAAATCGATGAGTTTAATCACAATGAATAAAAAGCACCTTTTAATATGTTCTTAAGTTTCAATTAATTTCACTTTAATACTATGCAAGACTGCTAGGTAATCATTTGCCTTTGCCAGAACTCCCCCATGTAGTTGTAAAAAAAAAATTATGACCCATTTAGCTCTATCAAAATGTGTCATGAGTATTAAAGTCATGAGGCATTAAGTCAATAAAAAAATAATATGACAACAATGTTTCTTGCATTACTCATTTTGATAAAGAAATTTTGACAATAGCCTGTGTACAATACAGTCTCAAAAAATGCAATCTTGTGCAAAGTCACGCTCATAAAACAAATAGATTTTGGACTTTTTATATGAGCAATTCCATTGTGTATGTTTATGATGACTAATGAATCGATTGTACAGTTCTACAGTGCGGTCGATATGACAAATGAAATTACACAATAATATGTAATTTAAAAACTTAGAAGTTATGTAACCCATTTTCATCAGAATATTATATGTTTCGGTATGTTCAGGATTACAGATAATCAGGTTCTTGGGAAGGGGGAAGGGGGTAGGCATTGATTAATAATTATATTTTGAATATTTTTTCTCCATTAGAATCGGAGGCAGTTTGAATCCCACTGCAAATTCAATACTGTTAATGGAAATGTATTCTCTAGCTCAAAGCAGCTAGTACACGTTATGTAAGTGTTTATCTCTTAATTACACACCAAACATGTACAATGTATGTACATGTACATACAGACAGGATTGCAGGAAGGGGAAGGGGGAGTGGGGGGGGGGGGTATTATAAAATAAACTGTCACACATTTACCCTATCAATATCTTAAGTATAATGTATAAAATATGCACTTTAATTCCTACTAGCAGGGCCCGTGGAAAATCCACGGGATTCTAGGGAGGGTGGGAGGGGTTGTTAATACTTTAAAATAGATATGTGCTATCGATTTTTTTTTTTTTTTTTTTTTTTTTTATAATAATTTTTAATTATAATTTTTATTATATTAAAAAAAAAATATTTCTGTGCTAGATGATATTATTTCTCTTCATTGTATATATGCCTACTTTTTATCATTTTATAATTTTTCTTCTTCTTTTCATTAATATTTTACTCGTTAGAATACCAACCTTTTGTTTGCTGTCCCATCATGTATCGTTTTGAATTTTTAATTTTTATCAGAATTATGTAATAAAACTTGAAAACTGGAAGAAAACAGTGAAATCAATTATTTGTAATCAAAATTGATGCAGATATTTTAGACTTTACCTTCGTTTTCACTTTCGTTATTTACGATTATTGTCGTCACTTCGTTCCTATTATTCTCACTATCCCTTTCCCGGATCCTCACTCGTTATCTATACGAATCAAGGGCGTCATTGCAATCCGAGTTTGAGCATGGGGGACACAATTACATGTCACTCTCTCTAGTTACGCTGTTTCACGGCATGTACTTTCATTGGTGACCGGTTCATTTATTGTCTTTTTATCTTTGACGTTTCATTACATTTTAGAGAAAGAAGACGATTGGTTGTACGGTTCTCGACTCTTAATCTTTGTCTGAATTCAGTTTCCATCTCCGCGAAGCGCGTAAGTTTTGACGTTTCATAATTATCAGAGAAAGAAGACGATTCGTTCTACCGTTCTCGACTCTTAATTCTTGTCTGAATTCAGTTTCCACCCTCTCGCGCGTATAGCTCGGAAGCTTTGACGTTTCATTAAATTATTAGAGAAAGAAGACGATTCGTAATACCGTTCTGGACTCTTAATCCTTGTCTGAATTCAGTTTCACCCTCTCGCGTAGCGCGAAGCTTTGACGTTTCATTAAATTATTAGAGAAAGAAGACGATTCGTTCTACCGTTCTGGACTCTTAATCCTTGTCGAATTCAGTTTCCACCCTCTCGCGTAGCGAAGCTGTGACGTTTCATTCAATTATTAGAGTAAGAAGACGATTCCTAATTGTACCGTTCTCGATCGACTCTTAATCCTTGCCTGAATTCAGTTTCCACCCTTTCGCGCGTAGCGGAAGCTTGACGTTTCATTAAAATATTAGAGAACGAAGACGATTCGTTGTACCGTTCTCGACTTTAATCCCTGTTTCATTAAATTTTTAGAGAAAGAAGACGTTTCATAGTACCGTTCTCGACTGTTTGAATAAAGTTCCCCCTCCCGCGAAGTCAACAGAGAGAGAAAGAGAGAAAGAAAAAAAAGGAAAGATTTTAACCCCAAATCGTGGGGGGACATTTCACCACCTGAAAAGGGGACGTGTCCCCGTCCCCCAGGATAATGGATTGACGCCCTGATAGGCCTACGAATATTGTTCTCAGCATGCACTTCACTCCCATTATCATTTTGTTTTTTCACACATTGCTAAGTTAATTTAGTCCTACAATGAAAATAATATACAAATATACAATGACACTCGAAGGATAATGGATTGACGCCCTGATAGGCCTACAAATATTGTTCTCATGCACTTCACTCCCATTATCATTTTGGTTATTTTCACACATTACTAAGTTAATTTAGTCCTACAATGAAAATAATATACAAATATACAAATATACAATGACACTCGAAGTGACTCGAGGATCTAGCTAAAACTATTCGCATCGAAGGAACATCAAATCGTATTATATTATCCCGAGGGCCATCGATCGCGGCCCCAGAGAGAACAGTACTGTTCCCGAGTGCGAATAGTTTTAGCTTGTTCGAGAATGAGTCATTGTATAATTGTTTTATATCCCTTCCACCTGTAGGCCTATCATTCCTTGGACACTTCTGTAATAGCATGTACCGTACTCACATTCACATCACATTCAATAAAGAAATAAAAGAAAACAACAATTCATTGCACGGCTCAAACACGAAACATTGAAGACACGCTATACAGCCAGTATTACAGGTACAGCAGTAGAGTGCTGCAGTTACCGCACAGGGTACAGTAAATTGCATGGCGTGAGCGCCGTGACTGGCACCGCGGGAGTTGCCCGTGCGGAGGCATTTGATATTACGTGAGCTCGCTGAATTTACCTTCTCGTCAGTTATATGGTCTCGATAATTACAATCTATTTGCGTTATTGTTGTTGTGATTTTAATGTAGTTTTCATGAAAAGACCAATAAAGCAGAAGCTTGGACTATGATTATGTTGACATGGTTCACAGAATATGTATAAATATTTTCAAAGTAAAGATTTTACGCGAAAAATCGGACGGTTTGTGCCAATATATCGCAGCTGTCGCACGAATTGTCTCAACTGTGTGTGTGTGGCCTGGGCGTAGAACCAACATATTACGTTCTCGTCAGTTTGGCTGCTGCAAAGGCCTATATATAGCAAGATGCCTCACACGGATAGGCCCATCCCATCGCATCATGTATTTACTACGCTACATGACCTGAGTGGATTGTCACCTGCTGTGTATTTTTCTAAAACGCCCGTGAAGTGCCTACAAAGCATATCATAAGCAAGATGCCTAACACGGGTAGGCCCGGTCCTTTTCAGCGTGTATCTGCTACAACACATTATGGAGTAGATCGTCTCTTAAAAGTGTTTCTCCTTGATTAGACAGAGGGCGGGTGCACGCCATGCTGCCCTCTCTCGCGGGTTCGTCGCCTCCTTGCACGGACAACGCCGGCCGTGCTCTCGTCCGCCCGTCCTCCCGGGACCCGGAACCACCTTTAACGACATCGACGGCGACCGCGGGGTCGACGTGGCACGCGGATACGGAGACATGCCTCGTGGAATTGTGTCGCCGTTCCCGCGCCACGGCAAAGGGGGGCGCGGTCGAGGAAAGACGTTTTTCATGAACCGTTTTTACCCCCCTCGACGCTTTTGCGTATTAATATATAGATGGCACAGTCTATTCTAATAGGCCTTTATCCTATTAAAGGCTTCAGTGGTTTGTGCACAACATTTATTGCTGGGAGACACTTCTAAGAAACAGCCTTTCATAATTTTTCGCTTATTTAGCTACAATGTAAACAGGATTGGTTTTAAATAAATCCAATTCATGAAATTACAATGCATTTTCTGGCTCAATTGGCTTCAATAGTGAAATATTTTTAGAAAATTATCTGATGCTCATTAGGTTGTGAAAGGTTTACACCTATGTGTACCCCTTTCATTTATATCTGTAGTATATTGTACTTATTCACTTGAAGGGACTTTCACACAGACATAAACGGTTATAAATATTGCTTAACACCAAGAATTTCCTGTTTCATAACATAATTAATTGACGATATATTCTAGTATGATATTCACAAATTACATGTATGTTATTTAGCTTTTAATTATCTCTTCTTTTGTTGTTCACTTTGTTCTTTGTTTGTTTGTTTCTTCAATTTCTTGTTCCTGTATTTATTAATACAAGTACTGTATTTGTTATTGTCTTTGTAACCCTACCTCTTGTCAGTTTGATGAGAAAATATTTATCTTCTTCTGGCTGAGGACCTGGGCAATTTCAATCTAACTTCTTTAAATGTCTTCTACCAAAATAAAGACGACTTTAATATAAATATATACCCCCAGTTCAGACTACCAAAATTCTTTGTTTGGCTACGCAGAAACTAAATGCACGTACATTTAATTTCTTCTTGTCTAAACGTCAGATAATGAAATGTCTTACAGGGAAACGCGAGTTTGAACGTCACTTTGAAAGAAAACGCCAAAAACAATCAGGGTCCCGTTCTCGTCTGAACATCATATCCCATGTACATGTAAATCATCATATGCATGTAACTGGATGGGTTTAATTGTCATGAGCGAGCCCCGATGATCGGTCATATCATCTGACCTCTTCAAAACTAGTTTATGCAACATTTCTTTATATGATGTTGTTATACAGTCTTCAATACCTTCTTCCCTATCCAATATTTGTTTATATGACTTTACAATTTCTTAAAATCCTAGTTTCATATGAATTTCCTGTAAATGTAATCTGAACAGGCTGAATATATGAGACTTTGATTGAATGGATTTGTTGGTCGAATCTGTGACTGTGTGTTAGATCAACAACTTTGTTTACTTATTTGTCCTGTTTGACTGCATAAAAGTCTGTTACAATGTCTAGATACACATGCATGTACCTGCATGGGCATTCTTTATACAGTACCGGTGTACTCAAGTTGAGTCAGATGGCACTATTATTGGATATTTTATATAGTTTGGAGACGTACATGTAGGGCCTCCATTGTACTGTCCTGTATACAAGAATGAACTGTATTAAAGGGAAATCCAACCTTGGAAGCCAGGAGAGTCGCATGACCAAAAACCGGACTCATTCACTGATGTTTTGAGAGTGAGCATTTATGCTGCAAAAACCGGTGAAATTTCTTCCCAGCGTTTCAAAAACACCGCACTCCAGAGGTGGGGTTTTTTTTTTTTGTTTTTTTTTTGTTGTGTATACAAATTTTGATTTTTTTTGGTCGTGTTTAACAGAATTTGCATAGCAACTTCGGACAAACCACCAAAATGTGAGAAAAATTGACAATTTTTGCTTGCTGTTGTAAATTCAGATACATGGGCCTTCACATTGGGTGATATGAAAGTCCCATGTATAATCAATACGGGTAACCTCTAATGTTTTATCAGGATCCTCATTTTTAAAAAAAGGTTATAGCCTAAATGGCTATTGTAAAAGTGATCTTTCTTCAAAGAAAATTGTATTATTTCAATGTATAAATACTTGTAGTAATGGACATGTTGTATATCGTGACAATATCATTGTCATTGTTTATAACTTGCCAGAGTTTTCCAGAGCTGCTTTGGAGGTTACTTTCCAGGGTTAAATTTCTCTCCCCTCATTGAAATTCTCGCACTTTCCAACATTTACCATTGAACCATGTTGATAAGGATACTCTGGATGTGTTCCCATGTATTAGGAATAGTTCTGTATTGAGCATGCAAACATTTATTTATTCTGAGCGGGTCATGCTCTCTGCATCTTCTAGCTTTTTGAGCAAACACAGTTTGCTTTTTAATGGTTTGGAAATGGGAGTGTCATTAGTAAAATCCTTTTGGAAAGGAATATCCAGTTATTTAAAGGGGAATTCACCTGCAATGATAGGATTTATCATGCTTGATCGGCCTTGATCTATTTAATTTAGTCCAGTGAAGCACAATTGAATCTATTTCAGGTGGGAAAAATAACACTTGAATCAAATGCTTTAATAGTCATGAGCTAGGTTCATATGACAGTCTGTTAGCTTTAATTGTAGGTCATGGTTTAAAACTTTGAAGTTGTCTTGTAGTTAGGGACTGTGTGGACGCACTCATGGTTACAAAACTTAGTTCAAGTTATAAAACACCCGTAATATTAGGTTACACTGTAGCACACTAACTACGAGCAGTGGGGTCCTCACTCGAAGTTATGTGCCATGCGTTTGCAATTAAGTTTGAGGTTAGGCCAGCTTGCAGTTAAAATGAATGCATTCCCTTATTTAAAACTTAAAACTTAAGTACTCGTTGTTTCGTTCTTGTGTGAGCCCTTGTCATTATTAGATTGTTTTTTTATAACTTTAAGGTTTCATAAACTTATTAATTATGGGTCTTATTTACACCAGGGTAGCCACATCAGTATTAATACTGCTATTCATACGGGCCTGTAATTATCATCCTAGCAATGTCAGGTGCCCATGTACTCCTGGGTAGAGAGAGACAAATGTGGTCAAAACACCTTGTCCAAGGATGTAAGCACCGAGCAAGGATAAACCCTGAGAGTCCAGAGCCTTCACCAATATACAACAGCGCTCCCACTTAAAGTTCAAAACTACAATGGTCCTGTGTGAACCCCCAAAAAAAAAAAGAGAGAGAGAAAAGAAATCAGAAAAAACAGTAACCGAAGCCATAACCTCCTGTTTAATAAAGTAGAGCCAGCAACAAATATTACCCGAGAAAATCATACCAAAAATTAATGCAAACTTGTATCTAAGGAATCATTATATTACTCTAGGTGATCAAATTGGCACCACCTGATAGATGATGCATGGAGAGGCACCATTTAGTTATGAATTATTGAACGGCTATACTTTTGATCGCCTTCTCGAAAGGGGAGTGTATGCATTGAATTGATATACATCGTAACTGTAGGCCTAATTGCACATCTCAGATTCGTAATGTGTTCGCATGTACAGTAATTGAGTTTGAATTTGGCAAGACAGTGGTGTAGCTATGTGATGGGGCGGTGTGCATGGAAGGAGGGGGGGTTGGGGAATAGAGGCACTTGCCCCTCCCAGTCAAATTCTTAAAAGAACAGGGGATGGGGAGACAAAAATATGAAAGATGGGAGAACGTGAGGACAAATGCAAAGAAGATGCAACCCCCACACACACACACACACACACACACACACACCCATCACTCACTTGTTAGTTATCCGTGCTCTGTTGCATGTTATCATACACATGACCAAAAAAACAGGTGCCCATCAGTGACACAAGTGGCCCCATAAAGGAACTGAACACAAGGCAACAAGAAGTGTTATGTGGAGAGGGGGGAGGGGGCACGTTGCATGGGAATGGAGGAAATATCCCCTTATTTAGTAGGGGTGGTGTAAATAGTCCCCCTGTCTTCCCTCCCTGCATGTTGACCCCTTGATAACACCAGTACCCCCTCCTTGGCTGAAAACAAGAGTTCTCAAAAGTGTGTGTGCATGTACATGTACATGATTGTGTGTGTAGGGGGTGCACTTTGTGAAAGAGGGAGTGAAAATCCTCACTAAGTAGGGGGGGGGGCTACTTTTTTCTACTCTTTTTTTTTCTTTCTTCTTTTTGATGGGGTAGGAAAGTTAGTCTACTCTTTCTTCTTTCTGTAATAAGGAAGTTTTTTTTTTTTAGTACGATAGGTTGGAGAGTTATAAATATTCTACTCTTTGTTGTAGTACATGTACATGAAGGAAAGTTGTTCTGTGTTTTTTTTTAGTAGGATATTTGTTCCTTTCCTTTTCTTGGAGGAGGAGAAAAATTGTACTGCTCCTTTTTCTTTTTGTAGGAAAGTTTTTTTATTTACTCTTTTCTGTAGTAGGAGCATTGTTTTAATTCCAAAAAGGACAGCTGTTCTGCAACTTCTTTTGGTATTATAATTATATTAATTAGTAAAATAATGTTCTTAGTAGTTGTAATGTAATTTTGTTTATATGTATGTATTTATTTCCACATATGGGCGGAGCACCCTTATGTAGTAGGATAGTTGTGCTATTTTTTTGTATTACATGTACAGGTTTACATGTAATTCCAATATCCTTTTCATTGTTATACTTTCAACCTTAGATAGGGGTTAGTGGCCTCTGCTCTGACCCTTTGCTAAATTTAGCATCTGAATACTAAATTTAATAATGAAAACTGTGCTAGAGCTTAAATTCAAACAGCCTTAAAATCTTAAATCAAAACTGTTGATTCTATGTTGAACTATCATTTCACTTGAAGATGCAGCTTGGAAGTTTCAATTTCCCAGGACAGCACTGACCCTGTCATCACAATGACAGTGGTTATCATAACAGGTTATTTTTAAAATTAGTGAAATAATACCTCTAGTTTCTCTGCCTTGAAGCTATGGAATTTCACCTTGTGGGTGCTCTTCTTTTGTGCCACCGATGGCCTGTTCAGACAAGAAAAAATGTATAATACGAAAAACGTGTTGAGAAACGTCATATATTAAAAAATCATTCTGTAGCGAATTGGGTGTGAACACATGATAACAAATTGTATATAAAAAGTTTTATAGAGAAACTAGTTTTGAAGAGGTCAGTTGCCATGGCTGCTGGCCAATCATCAACACATACATGTACTCGTGTTAAGCTCCGGCCTGTTATACTTTTTTTTTTGGTATGATATGACTGAAGTGGAACCCTGATTCTTTGTAGTGTTTTCATTTGAAACGATGCTCAAACAGGTGTTTGGCTATATGTGACTTTTCTTTATACCTCATTCAGACGAGGAAAAATTTGGTTACTTGTCGTATAGGTATTTGAAGCTTAATATATGAATATATACATACATGTGTATATCCTAGTGTATTTACATGTATATACAGTTAACAACTAAATTATTCGTACCCTTACCAAGTTTTGTCACTTTTTAAGTATGTGAAAACTTGATTTGTCCCGATTTATGTTTCTTGAGAAGGTCACTTGGGGTAAAGCTTACAACTACAGGTATTCCACAAAGGCCCTTATTCGATCAACCAGTTCATCTTTGGTTCTTGAGTTATGAAAAACACAAAAATCATCAAATTTACATGGGGTATGAATAATTTATTTGTTATTAACTGTATATAAACATGTACAGAGTACATGTATATATAAATAATAGTTAAAACAATTGAAATAAAAATCCTTGAGAGTTCACTTCTTTTAATACTATGACTGGTTTTAATTTTATTTCTTCAGATAGTGAATTAAAAATTTTGAGTATATACAGTATATATATATAGGTTATATAATATGAACCTTAAACATGAGCCATATATGAGACTCGTAAAGCTCTACAACAAATGCTGGTAGTCTGGACGAAGGGTAAAAACTATTCAAGGAAACTTGACCGCTCACCCCTTTGTCATCACTTCACCAACAGTCATTATAATAAGAGGTTATTTTCGTAATTACAAACAATACCCGGTTGTTTCTGAGACCTGGAAGAGGAAATTTGATCTCTGTCACTGCCAGGTCAAACCCTCGTATATCTCTCTGCAGTTTATATAAGCCCCCTTGAGGTATTTATAAATCGTTTGGGAGTTTCCAGCGTAATTAAGAAGATGCATGACTCATTCGTTAACCATGCCGCCACACTTGTTGTCTGTCTGCAGCACCCATCAGCTATTGCTGTGAAACTGTGTCACCCCCCTGCAGCCTTTCAGGGATGACACGATCCAGTTAAGTCTTTGAAGGTACTATTCTATGTTTTGTTGTATTACAGGCAAGAATCTCTGGCCCGTCTGATCTCCGAATATAAACATGAATCAATATACTTATGACACAATTTTGTAGTGGTCTTTAAACGTCGAATTGTTAGTTCATTTTGTCTTTCACTGTATCCTGTTGTCTTTGTTATTTTCAGAGAAAAAAATGATGATTAAAAAAAAGAAAGTCTAAAGTGTGTCTGGGAATGAGACTAAATTTGATTCATCACTTCTCTATGGGTAGCGGGGTATACCGGTTTTACTTTTCTTATATGTTTGTAAAGCAGTTTGAGATGGATTTAAATGCATATATATAGTATCTCAATCATTTTCTCTTTTTTTTTAACAATTAGGTCCTTTTACTACATTTTCTCTCCTACCATGCAAAAAGAAAAAAATATAATACAATGAAACCTATTTAGCGACCACCTCACCTGGATAGAAAGACCACCTGCTTTTATGAAGACCACTTTTCTTTTCTCCCTTGAGTAGTCTTTATATATAAAGTTAATACAGGTTTCTCTGTACCCGGCCTACTTTGTAGTCTACGTGCACATGTACATTGGTGTGTGTGTGTGTGTGTGTGTACGCTGTAGACTGCTGTACTGTAAGTCTTTTCACTTGAGTGTGAATGGGGCTATACTTAAGCAGGCTTTAACACTAACAGGAAGTACTTAACCTGTTAACACAATGTACGTTTGTCTAATGACTCCACTAATGAGACACTAGTCTGGTTACTAGACTAATTTAATTGCTAGAATGCCTCAGTGAGGACACTGTAGGACCTTTCTAGTTTACACACCAAACCCTTGTAAGAATAGTTGCATAGCAACTACCATAGCAACTACCAGCAAACAGGACGAAAAATCGAAATTGAAAAATGAAAAACCGACAGGTTGCGCATGCGCACTACTCACCAAAATATCGGTATCAGCAAACTTCGACTGTTTTGAATGGATTTTCCCCAGTAGTGTAAATGGTAGACCAAAAAAAAATGATGATTTTTCAAAATGGTATTTGGGACGTGTAAATGGGCCTAATTATGCATGTTTCTATATGCACAGGGTGCATAGAAGTAGATATTTATCTCTTTGCTCAAGAGGCTTTCACTGTGAAAGGGTACCAGTACCACACAAACTGATACGGTGATAAAGTAGGTTAACTTAATAAAGCAACTTCCAACTTTGGGTTTTGTATCTTTGAAAGATTCAATCAAATGATGGAGAACTGTGGTGACGTTTCATTTCCGTGGAGCTTAGCATTGCCTTCAAGATAGATACTAGATTTAATTTGAGGCTATATCCAAAAACTTGGACATACATCAGCTCTTTCATTAAGGGTGTATCTCACTGAGCGGCGAATGCTTGCGAATGTAGCGAATTTGGGGTTTCGCCAGGGTTCGTAAAAGGTTGCAAAAGGTTCGTTAAAGGTTGCAAGAAAGTTTGCAAACAGTTTTCATTGTCGCAAACAGAAGTTTTTGAACATGTTCAAAATTTCTTTGCAAATTTATCTTTCGCAAACAGTTGCAAGCGTTTGCAAAACAGTCGTAAGCGTTTGCAAAACAGTCGTAAGCCTTTGCAAACGGTTGTAAGACGGTGTCGCTGAAGTTCTTTTTGATTCACTAATGCTAGCAACCACTTTACCATATGGTTCCTATATAAAAATGGACTCATTGAGTACCAGGAGTTAATTAGCAAAAGGTCCCAAACATTCACAAATAGTGGCAATGGATTGCCAAATAGTTGCTAATCTTCGCAAAAACTGCCGCTTACATTTGCTTACAGTCGCTAATAGTCGCCAACTGCCTTTTGCAGACACCTTCGCAACCATTCGCTCAAGTATTGCTAATTGTCGCTAACATCGCTAAAAGTCGCTAAATATCGCAAAGGCAAAACCTGATTTCGCCAACATTCGTCAGAAAAGTTGGCGAATCCAAATTCGCAATGTTCGAAAGCATTCGCCGCTCAGTGAGATACCCCCTTTAAAGACAAGGAGTAACAGGAGCATATACATTTTGCATGCTGTGTAGTGTGTACTCCTAGAGTTGTTGCAGTCTGGTGGATATACATGTACATGTGGAGTCACTGAACTTTAACAAAGTACAGAGTTCAATTCCCTTGTATGGCAATGATGTTCCTTTGGCAAGACATTTAAGGGAAAGTCCACCCTGATATTCAGTTGGGTTTAATAGAAGCAGAAAATTAGAGGAACAGGTCAGTGAAAGTTTGAGCAAAATCTGATTAAAAATAAGAAACTTGTGAATTTTTAAAGAACTTGTCGTCAGTGAAAGACAAATTGGCAACATTGTGATGTATCTTGCGAGGTCTACAATCTCCATATGTCAGGCGAAGTTCTTGTGATTGGGTACGTAGAAGGATTTATTCCTTGAATGCACTGAGTGCTTTCTTTGCCGGAGCTACATGTAATTAAAGCTGGGGAAAATGTGCAAAGTCTATGGAAGCACATGGAGACATTTAATCATAAAGTCTCAAAGCGTTTTACAAGATCAATATTATTGTTATTATTATGTAAATATAGTTTTGAATTGGTTTTGATTAAACTTGTAATTATGTGCCAAAAATTCATATATTTTGTATCTCCCACGATTGTTTCATTATTTCTTCTTCACCTTTGTACATATGGGCCTACTCAAATTTTCCTTCCAGATAAATAGAATAAGAAAGGTTGGCCCTTAGAAGGTACGTTTTTAATACTCGGTGATCATTTTGATATATAGCAATGATTCCATGTTTATACTCATTTGTTAAAGTGGTAGAAAGGCCAAGACTATGGGTGGCTATAGGGGTGGGGTGCATCTAGATATGATTTGGGAAATGAACCCCCCCCCCCCACACGCACACACACAAAACAAAACAAATGAATAAAAATAGAATTTTTAAAAAATGAGAGAACTTTTTTTGTTTTTTTTTGTTTTTTGCTTTTTTGTTTTGCTTGTCGAAGAGATATATCATATGAAGATGATGTGCTGAAAAGGAATTTCTTTCAGAGACTTGGAGTTGGACAGCCATACATGTACAACAAAACAGAGAACACACAAGCACATAGTGAAATTAACTTCCTCAAATGAAATCCATACATATAGGTTTAATTTGGTTATAATGATGACCAATTACATAGACATAGATTTTCCAAACAGAAGCAATGAAAAACAAGAGGCAATTTAATTTATCTTTCAAAAATTAAATGATAGTCACTTTGCCTTTAAATCTTTTGAAAGGTGGGCATGAATGTGTTTTCCAGCATTTTTATATTAAAAGTGTATTATTGATATATTATGTTCATTGCTACTACAGTAATGTCTGATAGTTACTTTAGAAAGTGAATCACCTTGAAATGCTGTTATATTGAGAAATCAAAATATTTTTAGAGCACGATAGAGTACCAGCAGAACAAACAAAGCAATACAAACCAAAGAGAAGTTTAGTTATATCTAGTTACAGTAGACAATATTATATAAAACTGAAAGAAATATCTGGGGAAATAATTTGCATAAAAATATATTTCAGCTCATGTGCGCAGTAACTTGGTGTCTACATGTACTGTACATGTACCTAGCTTGCAGACACAAACCCTTGTCTGTCGTAGTGCGTGACGGTGTGTCTGAACAAGGAGACTATGCCGACTGCGCATATACATGTACATGTAGTTGCCCCTTTTTTGACACAGCCAGATACTGACAGAGTTAGGCTCTGCTCAAGACTTTACATGGCATTGTGTTTTAGTGTCAACTTAGAGTCTGAGCCTGTAGACTAGTATCTTCTTTCATCAAGTTTGATGGTTTCAACAGGCAAATTTATCGGTTGCAGTGTCGAATTTCATCATATTGCAATAAAATATTTCAGTTGAGACGATGTAGCTGTACTTTTGCTGTGATTGAAAGTACATGTATCTTGTTTTATAGACTATCATATACATGTATGATCTTACATGAAGATTAGGACCTTTGTTACAGACAGTCCAGAAAATAAATTTCATCCTATAGGCTAGCCAACGTTTGGCTTTAAAGCCCAAGTCCACTCCAAAAATAACTTACTTTGAATAGAACCAGAAAAATCAGACAAACCAATCAAAAAAAGTTTGAGCAAAATCGGATAACTAATAAGAAAGTTATGAATTTTTAATGACATGAAAAACTTTGAAAATCACTACACAAATTGGCAACTCACTCATGAGTCTGTGACGTATGGTCCTCACTATCCACTAATTATTTTCTTTATATTGATAATATAAATTTCCTATTTTCCCCCTAAGAATCTTATTTCTTCACACCAGCATCCAAGTAAGATTGATAGTAATATGTTTTTGTGTGGATGCACTAATATAGAGGAATTTTTTCCAGTTAAATCATGAAAAAATTGAATTTTGATAAACTATTTATATAAAAATCAATAATTATGAATATATAATATTCAGAAAATAGTATCAATTCTTCAAAGTTCATAACAAATTTTGTGAAATGTCATGCAAGCAATATGATACAAATCATATAACCTGGGCAAAGGCATGGGGAAATCAAGTTTTGGTGGATAAAAAGGGAAATTAATGGGATTAAACTATATAAAGCAATTGACAAATAGTGAGGACATGACGTCACAAACTGATAACCAAATTGGCAATTTGTGTAGTGATTTCCATTGTTTTTAGTTTTACATACTTTTTCAAAAATTCATAACTTTCTTTAATAGTTATCCGATTTTGCTCAAACTTTTTTTGATTGGTTTGTCTGATCTTTCTGGTTCTATTAAAGGCAAGTTATTTTTGGAGTGGACTTGTACTTTAAAAGGTTTGTTTTAATCAAAGTACTTATAGTTTTTCAAAGTATAGACAATTTTTCTGAAACCTTATTATTACTGCCTGCAGCTAATGTCAATTTTTGTCTCTAGAGGAATTTCCAAGAGAAAAAGTGTGCATGAAAATTCACTGTTTGTTCAGGCTACCGGTACCAGAATTTATTGTACAGCTATACGGGGGAGTCATACACGATTTATAACTACGTTTTTTTTTTCTAGTCTGAACGTTGTATAAAGAAACGTCATATTATAACAAAAGGTTGTATAGAAGAATCCAAAGTGTGTATTATAATTCATGTTTGAGCATCGTTTTGAATGAAAACGATAAAGAATTACGTTTGGGCTCAAGTCTGAACATCGTATTGTACGAAAATCATGTAACTGGTCGAGGCTTATCATGAGCATGCACTGATGATTTTTTTTTAGTCAATTGTCCTTATCACGAAAAAATTCTTCACATGTAAAATGTATATGACGTTTTTTATACGATGTTGTTTTCTAGTCTGTACACTCCTTTTGTTATATGATGATTCTTCTTTATAAAATATAAGTTTCGAGTGTCATAAAAACTAGTTGATTAGCAACTTTGCTCAATGAAGCACTGGAATGTAAGAAAATTAATGATTTTTACTTGCAGTGTAAATGCAGCTAATGTTTGCTGAAAGCAAGAAGGGTACAGAGTCATCAGAATTTACATTAATTTACATTAATTTTAATCAATACCTTCTGGCTCTTGGCAGAATAAATGTGTACCTGACACCTGTAAGTTGCAAGTCATCCATCACTGTCTTCCAGACTATTGATATGGTTTTGTCATGGTATCACACAATGCTTGTCTGCAAAATCAAAGAGAGTTTTCCTGTTGTATTTTTTTTTGGGGGGGGGGGGTTCAGAAGTGGGTTTTCTAAACGTGAAGTGGCATGGAGTAGCTGTTTCCTGCTCCGGTCTGCAAATCATCGATGGCTGTAATTTCCTTATTTCTTTCACTCACTCTCTCCTTCTAGTTTTCAGTCACAAACTGTTGTCAGTGCTTTACGTTAGTGTCTGCTCTGTTAGACTATATGCAGACTGCGTGCTCTATTGCACACCATAGCCTCTGTACCGTAGCTACTTGTGGCATCAGAGCGGTACAGCCAGAGACTGACAGAGATAGGCTCGGCTCAAGGCTTTAGGAATTGTGAATAAGAGTCAAATTAGAGTCTGTGCGTACAGACTACTCTCCTTCCACAATCAGAATTGATCAGTGCGCTGATACTATGACTCTTTTTTTTTTCTTCTTCTCCTTCTCTATCTTTTACATGCTGTACGACGAGTAATCTAATCCCACTGACAAATTCAAGGATTTTTTTGGCAAAGGAACGCACCGATTCATGTGCAACTATTGTAAAGCGGATTCATCATAGACACGTTTCTACTTCATGGGTCAAGTGAATACCTGTTTGTCTCAAATCATGTCTCAGTGCCATTTTTGGTAATCAGCCCAAAATAGTGTCACAATATCTTGCCGTGGATCTCATTTCATATTGCAAGTGAGCAGTGATTACATTCGGATGTTGTTTCTCCCATGTTGTGTGTAATGGATCGCTACTTCAATGCGTATTCTTGGAATTTATGAGGTGTTTCTGTTTCATTTTCCGTTGGAAAGTTTTTGGTGAGGTTTTGACAAGATGTTGACACCTGTTTAATGTTGGATGGAGGAATTGAATATGTCTTTGATTTGTTTAGTGTCTTGAGTATTTTTTAATTTGTTTAACGGTCATTTATTGTCTTATTTGACACCTGTTTAATGTTGGACGGAGGAATTGAATATGTCTTTGATTTGTTTAGTGTCTTGAGTATTTGTCTATTTGTTTTGGATCCATATTTTGTCTGTTGGGAGTGATAAGGACATTAACTGTGTGTTTAAGGGTAATATATTAACACCCTTCTGGCTCCAAACAGATGATCTGTATGATAATGTACAGTGTACAGTGAAACCTGTCTATGAAGACTGCTCAAGTGAGACAAGAATAGTGGTCTTTATAGGCAGGTGGTCTCTATGTATAGGTTCCTTTTAATAGTACATGTTTAAATTAGAAACCATTTTCAAGGGAAACGAAAAGGATGGTCATTATATAGACAGGTGGTCTTTCTATACAGGTGGCCTAAAGCAGGTTTGACTGTACTTGACTTGGGTTTGGATTGTGGCCATATCAAGTTGTTCTAGTTATAAATTTCAACAAATTTATAATGTGGAAATTTGTACTTTTACTACTTCACCAGTTTCATGAATTTTACCATTTTATCCAATAATTCCATATATTATAGCCTACTATCACAATAACTTGGATTATGCTTCACTGTGCATGCATAAAATTGATTTTGAATATTGTATTCAGCAGAAAATGCTAAAAATTACCAATTTTGACAGTTACCCCAACATGGGCATGTCTAAGATTTATCTAAATTTGTACATGTTTAAAATTATAAAGGAACCATACAATCATTATCATTCAGATATTTTTGTTACCGTCTTCATTGATTTTTTTTTATAATTAAATTAAATTTGAGCTCAGATTGATTTTCAAATTCAACATTTTAGGGCACTCTTACTTCATCATGTTAGGGCTCTCTTGATTCATAATTATATATAAAAATTGGAACATAATCAAAAGTTTTGTATCATAATGTAAAATGCCTCTCACTTGGCCCAAGACTAGTGTAATAAGATTTAACAGAACCACATGGAAAGAGATTACATTTTTGTTCAAATGTCAACTAAAACTGGATTATGGGGAACAGACATGTTTATCCAGACATTCGTAAATTGGATCAATTTGGAGCCCCTCGAAATATATCCCTCTTTTTTGGCTTGAAGTTGAAGATTGAAATGTGTTTTCAATTTAAACTTGAAAAAAGGGGAATAGAGGGGGTAGAGGCATATTACATATTTTGTTACTAAAGGCATTTAAAGGTATTCCTACAAGTATAATTTTAATGTACGTAAAAGTTGGAAGATCTTTATTTGAAATCATACAGCAGTTGTATGACACTCGCTCCTACAGTCAAACCTAGTGAGGGAAACAAGAGAAACACAAAAAGTGGTCTTTGTAGACAGGTGGTCTTTGTAGACATGTTCCTTTTATAGTACATGTTTCAATGAGAAATTCTTTTCAAGGGAAACAAAAAATGTGGTCTTTGTAGACAGGTGGTCACTAAAGCAGGTTTGACTGTACTAACTATCTGAATTCTTACCTTCTGCTGTGGACCCAAAACTATACCTACAACCTAACCTAAAACCCAATTGCTACTCTAACCCTAACCATAACCCTAAACCTTTGATGAAATAAGCGCAGAGCAATAGACCATTTTCCTACTATAACCAAATTTAATCTTTGTTAAGAGCCTATAGTTACAAATTATTCAGTCACCTGATACAAAAAATTGTATTTCAATAGTTAGAATGCAAATTGCATACATTAATTGTTGCTAGGTAAGACAAACATTATGGCTTGTCCTACCAAACAACACGTTATGCACATGTATGCAATTCGCATTCTGACTATTGAAATATAATTATTCATAATGGGTAAATGAAATAGTTTGTAATGAGGCACTTAATTACTTGTGCATTTTATTATTCGATTACATTCCGAAAATGGTCTATTGATGTTACCGTAAATCACCAACACATCAAAATAGCCTGTAGTGTGCTCATAAAACTGTACAGACGTTCATGTTAAAGCGGTTGAATCTAATGTGAAGATGCAAGTCATGTAAAAACATTTTTGGAATGAAAATTACAAGTTTAGGTATGAAAATGAAAGTAAAAACTAGCTTTTTTGTTTCGATGTACATGTACACCATATCAGGAAATGGGATATGATAATTTTCAAAGAAATTGCACTTTACATTTCTGCATGTACTTTTTTTGTAATAGAAAAAAACAACCCACCTGCCTCGAAATGAATCATCAGGTCAAGTTGTACATGTAAGTGACACCTTTATAAATGTATACATACATCAATCTGGTATTCGATTTCGTAACAAGATAGGTTAATGTAAAAAATGATACAATATGTCTCATGTATTAATACTCAATTTGTCTGCCATGATCATGAGGTTTTGCTTATCAAGTTATTTAGATAAATAGATACAATAAAATGAAATCAATAAATTTGATGTTGATTTTGGATTTTATTCATAATTGAGTTTCTGAGGAAACCTCAAGAACACACACACACATATAATTTTGTTCAAGACATTTGAACAAATTTGAACCCATTACAAACACATATATTTAAAAAAGAAATGGGATGATCCATTGCTGGTTTTGCAAACTGACGAACTTTACTAGACAAGATGGTTTTGAGGAACTGGATCTTGGTTGGTCGGGCCCATCTTATAAACAGAGCATGGCAATTGATGTGAAAGTTGATATCAATCCCAACTCTGTTGTTTAAAGGCATCGTTTAACAATGTTAAATCTGAGATGCATGGCCCTACGTGTTAACAGTGTCTGTGATATGGTGTACGGTAATATTGAAGCCCTAACAAAATTGTGCTTCAAAATGATCATGAAGTGCCTCCAAAAAGTAAAAATCTTTGAGTGACCGGTTTTAACATACTCATTTTCCCCAATAGACTGTAGTGTTATAAAAACCGTTAGGAAAACGAATACCGGTAATGAAATTTTGATTTCCAGTTATAAATATCTTGATAATTAGACAGGCGATCGGCTTGTAAAAGTCATGGGATTCCTGACTGACCTAAAGGTTTATAATTATGATTGTGGAATGAGCTTAATTCAGGATTTTGTTTAGAATCTTTGCAAAGATACCCAATCCCTTTTATAAAGAGATAGGACTTTGTAAGTTTGTGATATAGCATAGAGGAGTTGCGATTTATCAAGATCAATCAAAGCTCTTCAAGGGCTCTGTGTTTAGTTGATATTTAATATTAATTATAAACATATACTCTACATGTACAATGTACCCCTGAACTTATTGTTTGCCAGTATACAGTGTTTTCATTCATTCATTCATTCATTTATTCATTTATTCATTCATTCATTCATTTATTTATATATTCATTCATTCATTCATTCATTCATTCATACATTCATTCATTCATACATTCATTCATGCATTCATTCATACATTCATTCATTTATTTATATATTCATTCATTCATTCATACATTCATTCATTCATTCATTCATGCATTCATTCATACATTCATTCATTCATTCATTCATGCATTCATTCATTCATTCATTCATTTATTCATTCATTCATTTGTTCATTTATTCATGCATTCATTCATTTTATTATATATTCATTCATTCATGCATTCATTCATTCATACATTCATACATTCATTCATTCATTTATTCATACATATATTCATTCATGCATTCATTCATTCATTCATTCATTCATGCATTCATTCATACTTTCATTCATTCATTCATTCATTCATGCATTCATTCATACTTTCATTTATTACCCAAGTGTTCAAGATACATTGAATTTCGGCACAACAACAAGTACATGTAGGTCTTAATACATTTGGTGTTAAAATGGAGCCCAAAATATATAAAATTATTGCTAGTCATGAAATTTGATATTTGGTTTAGTTTACAAAATAATATATAAAACATAAACATGCAGTATCCGACGTGTACAATGTACTTGGGAGTTTCATATATTACTATAGTACAGTGTCATTGGGGGGGGGGGGGCTGGGAAATGTCAGGATATCCTAATTGGAAAGGGCAAGTTTGCTTGAAACGTCACAGCCAGGAAACAGATCTTCAAGGAAAAGTAAGGCTGAAATAACACAAGCAATATCAGGCAACATGATGTTACAACACAATGGAGTCATTTTGTATCTATAGACCTACAGTATTTCAATTATCAGCTTCAAATAAAATATTAGTTCTGTTATAAATGATTGCAAATTTCAATACATGCACACATCCTTTTAAAGTCAATATGGACATTTTGCCTGTTTAGATACAGAAGGATGTTACCTCAATGATTTTTATCACCCTTTTGGTTCCAAACAGATGACTTGGACTGGTTGTCTTTGGGGGTGTTTCACAAAGACTAAGATCGACTCAAGTTAGACTTGAACTATGGCAGGCCATTCATGCCACTGGTTGCTCTCACCATTGGTCTCTCAAAGGACGTCACAAATGTACAGAATTTACGTTTTTTTATAGTTCACTGTTGAAGAAAAAAAAGTTACCTACATTGTAAAATTAAGTTATATTTAAAGCCCAAGTCCACTCCAAAAATAACTTACTTTCAATAGAACCAGAAAAATCAGACAAACCAATCAAAAAAAGTCGGATAACTAATAAGAAAGTTTTAAATTTTTAATGACATGAAAAACTTTGAAAATCACTACACAATTTGGCAACTCACTCATCAGTCTGTGACGTATGGTCCTCACTATCCACTTATTATTTTCTTTATATTGATAATATAAATTTCCTATTCCCCCCCTAAGAATCTTATTTCTTCACACCAGCATCCGAGTTTAATTGTTAGTAATATGTTTTTGTGTGGATGCACAAATGAAGAGTAATTTTGTCCAGTTAAATCATGAAAAAATTGAATTTTGATAAACTATTTATATAAAAATCAATAATTATGAAATACAATATTCAGAAAATAGTATCAATTCTTCAAAATTCATAAAAGATTTTGGGAAATGTCATGCACGCAATATGATACAAATCATATAACCTGGGCAAAGGCATGGGAAATCAAGTTTGGGGGATAAAAGGAAATTAATGGGATTAAACTATATAAAGCAATTGATAAGTTGTGAGGACATGACGTCACAAACTGATAACCATCTTGGCAATTTGTGTTGTGATTCTCATTGTTCCATAGTTTTACATACTTTTTCAAAAATTCATAACTTTCTTATTAGTTATCCGATTTTGCTCAAACTTTTTTTGATTGGCTTGTCTTATTTTTCTGCTTTTATTGAAAGTAAGTTATTTTTGGAGTGGACTTGCCCTTTTATACTTGGACTTATACTATGCTAGTATAAGCGATTTATGCCCTTAAAAAGTCTTGAACCAGATGTAAAATTAGAGGAAAAATACCTAAGAAAGTATGTTCGTTAGATAATATTTTGTCCTTCAATAATAAACTATCAAAAAATGTAAATTCTGTAGATTTGTGACCGCGATTTGTACGTCCCTTGAGAGACCAATGCCAGGAATGGTGAGAGCAACCAGTGGCATGAATGGCCTGCCATAGTTCAAGTCCAAGATCTTAGTCTTTGTGAAACACTCCCCAGGTTTTCATTAATTAGATTGATAGTTTATCTGGGTCACGTATCACTCAACTGCAATACAGATGTGCCTCTTCTATTGGTCACACCAATTAATCACCCTAGTTTATACAGTGGTAATGTGTGCTATGCTATGACAAGTAAAAGGATCTTATTTATTAAAGGGGAAGTCCACCCTGATATTAAGATTGTTTTAATGGAAGCAGAAAACTAAGAGAAACATAATGGCGAAAGTTTGAAATAAATCGGACTAAAAATAAAAGTTATGAATTTTTGAAATTGCAATCAATCAAACACAAATTGGCAACTCTGTGAAGTATCTTGTGAGCTTCCCTCCCATTATGCCCTGTACTAAAAAAATGTTTAAAAATTGTTTTTTCCCTTGAGAAAATTTTTAATCATACATTCGCCCTTAGTATAATTATTGTTAAATTGTGTTTAACTTGTCAATAGTGATGAATTTAAATTGGAAAGTTCAAAAAACAACTGAAGGTTTTTGTTGTTTACTATATTAAAAATCAATTATATATTTTTATATTTCTTTGCTTTCTATTTGAATAGAACAAGAGGATATCCATTTTAGAAGGTACCTGTATTTTATTCTGTCATGCTGCCCATGATGTGTAAATTTGTTTTGAAATGAGCCCCTGAAAGATAAAAAGTCTCGTCCACTGGTATACAGTGTAGATCCAGATGAATCAGTATGTGACTCAACTTCTCTTCAATTTCATCAAATTCTGCGGTTTCATTTTGTAAATTTTGTGCTGTTTTCTTTCTCTCTCGTTGATTTCTCTCTCGTTGATTTATGTATTTTTACATGGACAATTTGTGACTCATGTCCAAAGTCACATAGTGTTTGAAATCCCAGGGGAAGAATCATGATTGAATAATCTTTGTAGAGGGATTGCTTGCATTGCCAAATTGAAGATTTGGAGAGGTTAGAGGGGTATAGTACCACTAGTTTTCCCCCCTCTTTTTTCACATTCCCTCATTTCTCATTTTCCTTGCTCATTTTTTCCATCTTGTCTCTTCTGTTATGTTATCCACCTCTCTTTCTCTTCCATCTTAACCAACCTTATCTCTCTCTCCCTATTCTTGGTCTATACCTCGTTTTTATTTCCCCTCCTCCGATCCATTTCCTGCTCTTCAATATAACACTTTTATACTCTCTACCTACCCTGTAACCCTTCATCTACTCAGTTCAATTCTCACTCAGTGCCTCGATCCCTCAAGCTCTATTTCCCCCTATCCTTTCCTCCTCTCCGGCCCACTCTTTCTCCTTTAAAATCCTCATATCTTCTTCCCCTTAATTTTCATCTTTTTTCCCCGCTTAATTCTCATCTCTTCTTCCACTTGTATGATTTTTTTCTCTTTATCTGCCTTTCTCTTCTTCTTCCTCTCCTCCTCCCTCCCTCACTCTTCCCTTCTCCTTCCCTTGTTCACTTCCAGTTTTTCAAGACAAAACTTCCCTTCTTCTTACCCAAATCTGCTCGAATATTATTTTACTACACGGCCTTCCCTCAACTTCTCTTTCTCGATCCCCTTCCTCTCCACCTCTCACACTTCTTTTCTCTTCTCACCCTTTCTTACTCCCCTTGTCAGATTCCTGCTCTTTATTCATTCCTGCCTCTCCTTTTCTCCCTCTCATCTTTCCCTCTTCCCGTCCTCCTCTCCCCTCCTCCTTCCCCCCCCCCTCCTTCTTTCCCCCTCCTTCCTTCCCCCTCTTACTCCCCTTGTCTGATTAGTAATAATGAAATGATAATGATACTAGGTACTTTATACAGTTCGTAATACATCTATGATGTCACTATTATAAATATAAAGCACTTTACAGAAATGAAATTAACCCGATTATCGGATCCAGGCTTGCCAGCACACAATTTATGTACACATTCTCCACTCCCTGGGAAACAATCCAGCCTGCCGCCATATACAGATACTCGCAATGCTGAACAAAATACAATTCATTCTGTTCTTGCATACCCTTTCCCTTCTCCTCTTCATCTCCTTCTCTTCCTTCCCTCCCTCCTTCCCTTCAAATGTTAGGTCACCACCTTTAAAAATATATTGTCCAGCCAAAATAGCTACATGTACATGTACACTCTTATCCCTACATGTGGGTTAATATGTGGGGCTAATTGCTTAGCTGGTCTCCTAAGGGGTTTGGAATCTCAATCAGCTCAAGATTTTTCCATTGAACTTTAACAAATTTGGAGAAAGGGGGTGACTGGGGAAATATGCTCTAACCCATTATAAAAGCATTTAAATCCTGTTTAAAAACTTGTAAGCAAATTATAAGATATTCCAAGTTTTGTGAAAGCTTAAATCAAAATAGCTAAAATGTGAGACTATTTTGTGTTATGTAAATGTATGGTTAATATGTTTAACATGAAGGGGAAGGAAACAAAGTGAATTTGACTTATATTTCTTTATATACTTGTAGTTGTCTTTATTATGATCTCTGTATAAAGCACATACCCTAATTTGACACTTCATTAAAATATAAAATACAGTTTGTGACTGCTAACTAAAGCTTGAACCAATAATTTGTCTTGCTGGGCCATGCTGTTCCAAAAAAATTGAGAACTTTTTGTTTGAAAACACATGAAGATTGTTTTTGCTATATGCACTGAAAGTGTTGAAAAATGTAAAAAATTTCTTCAAGGAATATTCTTTTCATTGACATATTTCACATGCATATACTTGGCTAAGTGTGTTCGACTCATATGGATGCATTCTGATGTTCTTTGGAATAGTGGGTAAGATCGATCTTCAGTAACCCTCCCCCAGTAACATTGAAGCCCCTTGCTTTACACCTGCTAGACTTGGCACTGCACTTGTTCCCCGCGGAGACTCCGCGGCAGATGTTGTCGCCCATTCTTCCTCTTGTTCTTGCCCTAGCTCTTTCAAAATATGCTGTTGTCCTTAGGAAGAGAGCGAGACGACGATAAGAAAGGAGCATTTCGAAATTGGACAACATTCATGTTTCCTAAGACACAGCTGTTCACTGCAGATCTTTCTTCGTTGCTAACCACTGCTGAAGCGTGAAGTAATTTTCTTTCTTAATTGCGCTTGCCAGTTGGCGGTGTTTTTTTTATAGGGTTTATATTTAGCCTTAACTGTGGTATATTTCTTGTCATCCTAGCGGTTGCATTTCTTGTGGATAGTGTAATACATTAAAGGGACCAAAAAGCAATCATCTCTTTTTGCGTAGGCGAGTATTGTTGAACATGGATTCTAATGTCCCAATGGTTTTCTTACAGTGAGTGTAATGTGCTATGACTGTTTAATGGCATTGTTTGGTTCGTGAGGTTTGTGGTTATTGGATTCTTATTGAAATATGGACTGACTTCATATGTTTCTTCTTTGCTACATTCAGTAGACATCAATGATGAACATCTGCCTTAGGAGGGAATGAATGTTATGGGACCTTAGAGCAAGTTGTTTTCTCTTTAACCAAATCTTTACGAGCGATGACTGAGCAATATCCTTCCTGCGGCTGAACAATAACCCCCAGAACATTGTAATGATCTCACTACTGAAGCCTTGTGGGTATTGTGTTTTCATTGTATACTATGTCTTGAAGAAATGATGTCTGTTCTTGATATTGTGAACAGTGTGTGATGGAATTCATTCTTTTGATTGGACAGGTAACGTGTTGTGCTGGAGGCTCGAGCGCAAGAACGTGCATTCTGTCACCTAGAGATATAATCTGTAATATTGTCACTGTCATTTTTCTGCCTGAAGATCACTTTGTTAAAGACAATCTTCGCTGTATGCGACTGTTGAAGCCTTATAGGCATGACAAAGAGGAAAGAGCACTGATGTTTTTTCTTGTGCATCAACAACTAACAGCTTCATAGACTTGGACCGCTGTGTTTATGGGTTTACGTTGGACATTGGAAAACGTATCTATAGGCCCTTATATTTCCTTGAACTCGTGTTTGCTATCTCTCATCATAAATACCTCCGTTGTAAAAAGTGTGTCTCCAGGATCGAGCTATACACAAATACATACATTTGGGACTACATGCACCTTCCAGAATAGATCAATATTACATTAATGCCCGAGGGACGACTGTGATCACTTGCTTATCATATAGCTTTGCCATCATTAACATTTCAAAATGGCCTCCCTGGTTACGTGGGTGATGTCAACGGGGGCAGACGCAGCAGATTTCTCGCAGATTCTCTTCTGGCCGGCGGAGCTGAAGATCGATCCCTCCAAACTGGGTAGGTATTTATATTCTTTGAGAGTGTGACTAACGAACGGCTGGTCATTCATCACAAGACAAACGGTGCATGCCGGAATGTGTTTGAGATGGGGATGAGAATTTGCCTGCTAAAGCCAAGTGCCAGCTAGCATCGCTGTATGTATTGCATGTGTGGCGGCAACTGGAGTTATAGGCATACACAGTACACGTGCATGTGCTGCAGTTATTATGTTGCCAATATGTACATACACTTGAATTGGCAAAACGATTTGGATGCTTTGGAGTAGGAAGATTGTAGGTACATTGTACATAGATGTGGTTTTGCATGCACATTGCGCATACATGTGTAGGCTAAAGTTTATATGGATAAATATCCCCATTTACATTGCAATGTTGCGATGGCAATGTTACTTTCCAATTAATCAGTTAATGTGTAGATATATTGTTTTATATTTATGCTTTATTTTAGGCTCTTTTCAACATTCTCAGAGCTTAATTATTCTTGTATTTATACATGTATTATACATGTTACTGCCCCCTCTCTCCTCTCTCTCTCTCTCTCTCTCTCTCTCTCTCTATCTCTCTCTCTCTCTGTCTGTCATCTCCCCTCCGTCTCTTTCTCCTCTCTCTTTTTGATATTCCCAGATATTAATATTCCTGTATGTATACAATGTATTATGCTACCAACCCTCTCTTCTCTTCTCCTCTCTCTCTCTCTCTCTCTCTCTCTCTGAGAGCGAGCATTTACACTGCAACAATCGGTGGAGTTTTGGCCGGCGTTTAAAAAAACTACAATCCAGACTTTTTTCAATTCAGATTTTTTGTTGTGATTATATGGGGAGTTGCCTAGCAACTTTGAACAAAACACAGAAATGTGAGAAAAACTGACGGTTTCTGCTTGCAGTGTACATGTAAATGCCCTTAGTGTTGGAAAGAGAAAAGTATCTTGAGAGTGAACATGTTGAGAATGGTTTATCATACTGACTCGGAGCAAGAAGGGTGTTTTACCCAAATCAAGATAGAAAGATAGATGTTGATCTAGTGACAAACAGATCGATAGATAGATAGATAGATAGATAGAAAAAAAATTAGATAGATGGATGGATGGATGGATGGATGGATGGATGGATATCTAGATACATGTAGATACATGGAGACAGACAGATAGATATAAAGATGTGCATGTACATGTAGGTGAATGAATAGATTGCTGTGTAGAGATATATAGAGAGAGGGAAAGAGAGATAGAGAGAGTGAGAGCAAGAGAGAGAGAGAGAGAAACAGATAGAAAGAAAGAGAGAGACAGAAAGAGAGGGAGAGAGAGAGATAAAGAAGTTTAAAAGGATGAGGCCAACAAAGTAAACATATGTAGTGCATTCATCCTTTTTTGTTATAATTTAGTTAAAAAGAATGAAATTATGATGAAACAAAAGAAGGATGACTTATTTTTGTAGTTTAACTCATTTCGGTAAGCCATCTGAATCATATGACAGTTGCAAGGCTGGTAATGGGGAGGGATTACACTGCAAATGTTTTAATCTAACCCCGAACAAATCCATATGGATCACACCTTGGATAAATATAGCATTGTACTAAATAATGTATGTCGTCTGATCAATCAGATTCCTCACCCTTGTGTGTCAGGCGGGGCTTAGCTGGCACTCTGCCGCGACAGTTGGAAAACAATCGTTTGTTGTGCTTGAGCAAACGATTAGCACTTATAACACTTCCATATGCCAGGATAGCATTGCGTTGTGTCACTATTGGTGCAAAAGGGAAAGGGATTAATTAGCACCTTCCCCCCTCCTTTCGATGATCTCCTCCCCCTTTCGGCTGTCGGGAAGCACCCCTCACTCTGTGTCCTGACAAGGTGAAGGAAGAGTCGAGAGAGCATTAAACTGGAAAGCTCTGTCATCTGTCTCAGCACTGCACCAAACTCAGCCATCATTTAAATTTGGTTGATTGGATCAAGTCTATGCATTTGAGGAGATACCATACATGTATGCGAGAAATAATAATTACACATCATCATCAGAACTCGTCCCCCGTCGTGGTCATGTGGGAAGGCAACCTGGGTCACCTACCCTGAGCGTGTCGGAAATTACAAGCTCGTTACGGGATAATGACTTTTATGCATGACGAACATACAGCATCAGTTGATTGAAATGAGATTGTAAGTTTGTAACCATCACGAATTGCGTACATGTGCATCAGAAGTCGGGACATCTGGTGGAATGCGTCTGCAGTACGATTTCTCTTCCACCATTGGTATTCCTGATCTATGTCTTTGACAGATGCACTGCTCTAGGAGATTGTTAGTGGTAGCGTTATGTACTTGTGCTATAGAAGGATATCTCTACCGTTGCAATTGGTAAATCAAAATTTGAGTTGAAAGAGCAGCAGAGTATTTAATTTCCATAGAAAATGTTTGAGCGGGATTGAGTTGTGAACATACATTGTAAGGCACTAGGAAGCCATTGAACTCTGATTTGACGAGTCGAGTGGATTAGGAATCCTCCAAGTCTCTGAGTCCTTATCCAGGGTGATCCTTGCTATCAAGTTTGTGATAGTGCGTGTATTGAATTAGCCACAAGGGAGTATGACTATTCGGTGGAACTTTACCCTCAGATTTTGAAGGGAAAAAAAGAACTTTCATTCAATTTTTAGCCAAAAGTTAAAATTGCCAGTGAAATTTCACCCTCAGCTTGTGGAAAACAATCCTGTCTCGAGGACTTGTCTTTAGCATGATCCCCTCCTAGCTTCAAGATCAACTACTCTGGATTTAAAACCCTAATGGATTAGGAAAGACTGCTACAAAGGACTGGACAAAGTCGGATTTCATTGTACCTCTCTGAGATTTATGAAGGATAGAGCATTAATTTTTTCAGTAATGTGGGATGTCAATGATATATTTATGCCCATGTGATCTCCAAGAGGACAAAAGAGGGGATCCTGCAGTGACATTCTAATCGAACCATGTTTGAATATTAAAAGGATTGTATAAGGATTGTATAGCAAGACAATGATAAACATTGAACCATCCTTCACATGAAACGTATCGTCTCTCCGTCTAAACGTTACCATCGAGGGAAAGATTGTGTTCCTTGCAAAAAGAACTTCATTCCTTGAGGCAGAGAGAAAGAGAGAGAGAGAGAGACACTCCTTGAAACAAAGACAGTTGTCCCGTCTTCTTATATCAGCTGCCGAGACAGAGATCGTCTTCTTTAACGAAAAGTTGCGAATTTTTCACCTCGGCGTCTGTCTCGTCGACTGTTGTTTGGGTGTAGTTTAATCTGCAAAACAGGATCACAGCTCGCCTGCATCAGCTTCACAGAATTAGTGAGACTGTCGAGAATGTCACTAAGGAAATGACTATTTTCATTTTACTTTCTAAGAATTGGATCATTGCCCTTTTATGAGGCCCTTCAAGTTGTGGAGGAAGGAAAAATGCATAGAGAATCAGATCATTCACAAGAAGATTTGGACATATTTCCTCATGAGATTTTGAGCTCAGTTTGATAATCATCAGACCCGAAATACAACCAAATGCTGATTTGAACCAATAGACAGCAATAAAGCAATTCCCTTGTCTTTTTTGTTGAAGATCTTGGACACATGCGCTGCCCTTTCGCTCATCTTAATGTCATCCCTGCAAACTTGTGTCATATGATATGCTGTCTTAGAAAAAAAACATGATTCGACAACAAAATCGAGTTCCATTATCTTTCTGATTATGTCAATCATGACAAATTAAAATTATCCATCAAGAGACGGAACTAAAACAAGAGCACTACAAGGAAGGGTAGTTTTAAGTGGATTGCTGTAGGAAGTAGGAGACTGTTGATATATGAAACAGGAGCAGTATATAAGGCTCTTAATTCTCAGCCAACACCTTATGTGTCATGGACATTCTGATTGGGTTCCACCTGTGATACTTTGTGAAACCTGTCTCCTGGACAACCAGTCCTGCGAGTCAAGCAACAGCCCCTGAGCAGATCATCATCACTTCAGCAGTAATTGCTGTACTGTTCCAAGACTGTCTCAAGTTGCCATCAGTGTGTTTAATTCCATGATACATACTTAGACATTGCCTCAATACCTTCTGATTTTTCTTGTAAGAGGAAAAGACAGGAACTTGTCCAAGTTTTATCACTCTTTGCAAGAGCTACTAGATTGGCAACCTGGTGTCCCAAAGATGCTGAAAGGTCACATGCCTTACAGCTTTCATTCAAAATGACTATTCCTTTTAAAAAATTCCTGGAAAACCTGGATGTTGACGACAGCTTGTCATCTTGGATCCTGCCGGTGTATCTTCAACTTGAACGTTAAGTGCTTCTGCAGAATCTATGGTGGAGTGGCCTATATGGACATACATGTACCAAGTAGAACATGCAGTTGGATTTAAATTGGATATTGCATCACTACAGCTTCAATCGTCTTCTCTACTTTCCTCGGTTTGATTTTGATGTTGTTGGAGAGATAATATTTGTTGGATTAGATAAAGATGTCTCTTGGGAGTGTTTGGGAAACAATGCAGTCACTAGCTTCCTTCTTTATGGAATTTGACTGGTCAGAGAATCATATGAGTAAGTGGTTTAGTCCATTTTTGAAAATGTTACATTACCTCTGTTGATGTCAGTCACATCATCAAGTACATACTATTATGTAATAATTTATTGAAAACACATGGGGAGAAAGGATGTAAAGGAAAAGATGTGCGTACATTGACAAAAAAAAGTGAGAGAGAGAGAGTCCACGTGTATTTGTGTATGTGGGTGTGTGTGTGGGAGAGAGAGAGAGAGAGAGAGTACACAAAACATTTTCCATTGCAGTTTATTCTTTTTTAATGTTTTTGAAAGGTTAGTAAAATCTTTCTAATGAAAATTTGTGTGCCTTAATTGTGCATCTAGTTCTATTATGATCATGACACCAGCAAAGTTACATGTACAGTGTATTGTACCATTGCTGTTGCAGCTAATGCTACTGCTACTGCATGCGTTACTTTTCTTCAGCTCCATTTGCCACAATACATTGCTACTTTGTACAGCTGCTACCTTCATAATTATCAACACAGAGATATCACATTTGTTTGGAGCCAGAAGGGCATTAACTCATATATACTTTGACACAGAGTTAACCCCCTTTTGGCTCTGAACAGATGATATATATATATATATATATCATTTGTCCTATTTTTTTTATTTTTTTATAAATCATCTTTGTAGCCACAAGGACATGAACCCTATGTTGGAAGTATATGGGTTTAACATCCTTGTGGATCCGAAGTGAAGAAATGTATTTCTCATTTTGTAAAATTCAAATGCTCAGCATTGTTAGCGTCTGTAAAATGGCGCCTGCCTGGAATGCTCCCCAGGGAGTGGAGAGTGTGCATACATTGTGGGCGCGCAAGTCTGAATCCGATGACCGGGGTAATAATTTAATTATTTGTAAAGCGCTTAGAGACATCGTCGATGTATTAAGCACTATATATACACAAAATATTATTAGTAGTAATGGCTTTATTTGCAAAACACTTAATGCCCTTTTATCTCTGTTGATTCTGGTTCTGTGTGCACACACAGATTCGTTTCACCTATTTCATTACAATGTATTGTTAATCAATACTTGCAGCTGTTAATTCCACCTAAAGACAAACAAAATGAGAATTTTTACCCTGATTCGGGAGCGAATGCAAGTAAACACATCAGCTGAGAACATTGGGGGGATAGTACACACTACACATGTAGGTGCATTTACACTGCAACCCAAAAAATCATCGATTTTTTTTTCTTCACATTCGGCTTAACCGGCAAACACAACAAAAAATCCACCTCTGGACTCTGGTTTTTTTAAATGCCTGCTGAAGTTTCACAGATTTTGCAGTGTAAATGCAAACTTGATATTTGCTCATGTGACTCTCCTGGCATGCAGGGCACCGACTAGCACTAAAAAATCTTTGACAGATTTTAATGGGTTAATGGTAGTCCCCCCAAAAAGGGTGCATTTACACTGCAAGCAAAAATCATTGATTTTTCTCACATTTTTGTGTTTCGTCGGAAGTTGCTAACTTCTATAAAACAACTATACCGGCAAACATGAACACAAATTTCACTGCAGTGTAAATGCCTGCTCTCGAAACATCAGTGACTGATTCCGGTATTTGGTCACATGACTCTTCTCCCTTCTGTGCGATCGCATGTAGAGCAGCGGCAAGTCGCGCATGCACAGTACTTACAGTAACAAAAAAATCAGAATGAGCAAACACTGACGGGTTTTGCCAGTATTGTAAATGGCAGTCCCCAAAATGGATGATTTTTCAAAATGGTGTTTGGGCTGTGTAAATGGGCCTTGTAATATTTTGACAAGGTCACGAAAGCAGCAGTAATTGACAATATTTTGTTAGAGTGTCAAAAAAAGGATCAGCGTTTAGTAAATGAAGAATCAATGTCAATTTTCAAAAAGGATGTATAGAATTCTATTTTGTGCTGCAGTTTGAATCACCATATCCCATCGAAGTTTTACTGTAATCATAATTACTGACATCATTTCCAAGGAATTCTATACTAATGTCACCACCCATGCATATACTTTGCTCACCAGGCATGATACCTTTCAGACCAATTATCAGCATGTGAATAGTTACTTTAAAGGGCAATCCAACCCTTGTAATAAGTTGATTTGAATGAAAGCAGATAAATAAGAGAAACAGAATGGCAAACGTTTGAAATGAATTGGACCAATAGTAGGGAAGTTATGAACAATTGAAATAAGAGATCACTAAGTCTATGCGAATCTGAAATTGGTAGTTTGGTCAGTGGATTGTGACGTAGGATGTGGGTAACTCTCCCATTTGCCGTGTACTAAAATATCATTAATTTCTGTTTTTCTCGTAAGTTCCTTCTCCCTTGGGGCACTACTCAAAATATATCATAGATATTAGATAGCATATTATTATAGGTCCTCTAAAAAGAATAGACCTTCCTGAGTCATGAATTTTGGAAAAAAAATATATTTTAGTCATTTTATATGTTGGTAACAGATGGGAAAGTAGTCCGGCACTACATCACATTGACGTTATCGCTTCAGCCAATTTGAAGTGCCCATACGTATAGTGATTACAACTTTCAAAAAATCATAACTTTCATATATTTAGTCAGACTTAATTGAAACCTTCATCAGTTTGCTTCTCTTATTTTTCTGCTTTCTTTCTATTTTGGTTGGATAATTTGGATTTCCCTTTAACTAAATTAAGTTCTAATATGCTCATCACACCGTACCTTTCAATGCACATGGTTTTCCAATTATCTCAGTCGTGTGAATTGAGCTACTAAAAATTCAATTTTTTTTATTCAACCAAATCTGAAATACCAGCTCAAAGAGATGTCCTTCTGTTAATGGTATAGGAGTTGAAAATATCTCATTGAATGTGGGTGACTATCCTGAATGAAATTCAAGGTTGGAATATTCAAAATTATTAGGAATTTTCTTTTCATTCCTTTAGCTACATGTATGACATCATTCTGTGGCTAGATGAGACATGATGTACTCATTAAAACCGATCAGACAGCATTAATTGCATTAGCTTTGAGTCTTTGGTACACACCAGCTATGCTCGATTCATCTCATTTTTATGTTGAACTAAAGGTAATTTTAGAAACATCGATGGAGACATTATCGTGGATTTTTTTTTGGAAAGGATGTCTTTATTTATGATTACATAAGAAACATATTAAAGATAGTGAGAAAGAGAAAGAGACAGATATAGAAGGAGGGAGAGAGAGAGAGAGATAGAGATAGAGATAGAGATAGAGATAAAGAGAGAGAGAGAGAATATAGAAAACAAGCGGATAGAGAGGGAAAGGAAGAGAGACATGATGGAGAGAAATACAGCTCGGGTGGGGAGGTTGAGATGGAGATGATTTTGTTGCATGTAATTACTACTTGAAATATTTACACAATCTGTGCAGTTGAACTCTGGATATCCCCATGATTGAAAGTGTGTGATTGATGCATGAGAACATTGACGTTTGTATAGTGAAGCACACAAATGCTTTAAACAGGGCCATTGCTAGAAGATGATGGGGTGTGTGTATGTATGCCCCCCTAAAGAAAATTGTTAGAGTTTGTATTTTCTGTATGCTGTCAGCTAAAAAAGATTGACTTTCCTTCTTTTTCTTTTTTTTTTTTCCTTTTCCTTGGAAATATTTTCTAATTAATGGTAAACATGGCCAGATTTGAAATGTATATTAAGTTTTGATCCTTCCTAGCAACATTGGGGGGGGGGTGTATGTATGCCCCCCCCTAACAAAATTGTTGGCGAAGTTTGTATTTGTAAACTACATGTAATGACATATGATACTTAAATCTTTAGAATGGGTGGTGTTTGGGGTACTCGGTAGCTCATGAATACTCCGCTGTCCCATATTTAGAATGCACATGTAGGGAATGGAATCAGATACATGGGTGTGTGACTTTACATATTGTCTACTGAGAACAAGAAAGACATTACCTCTATAAGCAAAATTATATAAACTTATGCCCTTCTGGCTCCAGTGTAACAGTCGATATAAAATGCTTGAATCTTAGAATAGGTCTTGTTTTGGGGGCAGTTAGCTCAGTCATATTCTTCTTTTTTATATTTAGAATGCACATGTAGGGAATAGAATAAGATACCCAGGGTGTGTGACTTTACATATTGTCTGCTGAGTGCCAAACAGGCATTAACTAGTTGCAAAAGCATATGAACTAACGCCCTTCTAGATCCAAGCAGATTTATTTAGAATGCACACGTAGGAACTGGAATCGATACCCTGGGCGTGTGACCGGACGCAAGTTATCCGCTGAGAGCCAAAAAGGCATTAACTACAGTAGTTGCTATTAAAATATATGAACTAACACCCTTCCGAAACTCATCAGATTTATTTAGAATGCACTAAAGTAGGGAATGGAATAAGATACCCTGGCTTTGTGATTTAAGATAGTGCCTGCATGAGAGCTAGAAGGCATTCATTATTTGCCAAAGTATATGAACTATGCCCTTCTGGAACTCAGCAGATTTATTTAGAATGCACACGTAGGGAATGGAAAAAGATACCCTGGGTGTGTAACCAGACATAATTCAATTTGCTGATTGCTGAAAAGGCATTAACTAGTTGCCAAAGTATATTATGAACTAAGGCCCTTCTGGAACTCAGCAGATTTATGGGTGTATGCATGACCAGACGTAATTCATCCGCCAGAGCGTTATTAACTCTATGCAAATTATATGGCTTAAAGTACTTCTGGCTCTTGAGTCTTAGCAGAAGATACATGTCATGCAGATTAATGTGTCTGTTCACAGCCAGAAAAGCATTAGTTCTGTGTTAATTTAACACTGTTGAAGTATAGGAGCTAATGCCATTGTGGCCCCAAATAGATGATATACATGTAGCAATACCCAGGTATTTCTAATTTAGAACTGCATAGGAGGAAGAGGATGCGTTTGTGACAAAGAATTAAAAATATGTTTCTAGCTCAAATGATATGATAATAAGGAAGGAAATATATAAATTTCTTATTGGTAGTAACTGTAAATAATTTGCAGCGGCAATGTATGGTGTATTTTTATATTTATATGATATTTGAAATATATTTCTATATATTTTATTTATTTTTGGTATATTTTTATATAGAATTTTAATATGCTTTTAATTGTTTTTGTTTCTATTTGCCTGTAATTATCCATAATGGGAATATGATCACACTTTTATTTCCTTGCTATTTCTTCCTTGTGCCTCTTACCATACATTGCTTTTCAAGATGATAAACCCTGCATTCCGACTTCCTGGGGGGTGTTTCACAAAGACTAAGATCGACTTTAAGTTGGACTAAAGTATAACAGGCCGTTCATGCCATTGGTTGCTATCCCAATTGGTCTCTAAATTATAATCTTTAGAAAATATTTTTTCCTTCAATAATGAACTATCAATAAATGTAAACTCTGTAGATTTGAGACCACGATTTGTACGTCCCTTGAAAGACAAATGCCAGTAAATGGCAAGAGCAAACAGTGGCATGAACGGCCTGTTATACTTAAGTCCAACTTAAAGTCGATCTTAGTCTTTGTGAAACACCCCCCAGGATTCATTGTATAGCTATATACAAGAATTTTCTAGTCTGACCATGGTACATGTATAAAGAAACTTCATACTGTATAATGAAATGCACATGTAAGCATCATTTCAAACATACATTTGATAATTAATGTTGATGTTGTGAATGTTGTACGAAAATCATATACCTGTAGCTGGGCTGAGCGTGCACTGGTGATTAGCTAGCTGTCATGTCAACTGACCTCCTCAAAATAAGTTTCTTTATAAATACAACGTTTCTTTGTACAATGTTGTTATCTAGTCTGTATGCTCCTTTCACTATACGTCATACAACGATTCTTCAAAGAACGTTTCTTTATACAACTTTTGTATGATTTCTACTTGTCTAAACAGACTACTATAGAGGAAAGTAATTTGATCACTCTGTGTCAGTTAAAGGGCGTTACAAGGATTTTCAGGACTGTCTGTTTTTCATGTAGCAGGGAGTGTGCAGTAATGAAAGGATCGAAAATGTTCAATTTGAGAAAAAGTATAATTCAGCTTATCGCATTTCAGAGATGACAGCCACATTGTCGCTTAAGAACACACTCATAATGTCCAAAGCTACAAAGTGATTTATAAAAACGCAGTATTTATTCAGGCATGAATCATTTTTCTCCACCTTGTCTCCCCAATATGTTTTTATCTAATTATATGATTCTGCATGACTTGCTGAATCGAAATGTGTCCTTTCTTTTTGCAAGAGGAAAATGTGCAGGCTCAGAATCCCCCCACCCACTTTGTCAAACATGCTAAACAATGACTGTGTACGATGTGTGTGGAAATGCTAGAAGGGTGTTATCTCAAATGTTTTAACAAGTAATTGTTATAAATCCATTGCTTACTGGACCCGGGTGGTTCTTGTATTAAGCATATGGGACTGAGAGAATTCAGAATTTAACGGGTTAAGTTCACCCTTCTGGCTCTCAACAGACAGCTATATCAGAGGTAGATATCAAAACATTATTTGGTGTAAAACATATTTGCAATAATTATATTTTTAGTTAGAATTTGATAATATAAATGAAACTGGTGGATTTGTTTTAATATCACATCATTACCTGAGAGTCAATGGCTAGGAAAATCTGACCGTCCGATATTCCTAGCCATTGACTCTCGAGTAATGATGTGATATTAAGACAAATCCACCAGTTTCATTCACATGTACATAGTATGTTATCAAGTTCTAACTAACTATTTTAAAAAATGTTTTAGAATTATTTTCCCTCAAGAAAATTTTCAATCATACATGCACCCTAAATATGATTATTGAAAGTATGTTTCTATACAACCCCTGTATGGAAAAAGTCTATTCCGTCATGAACAACAAAGAAAAAGGGAGTTTATGAGATTTTGTTTATAAATCAACTTGGAGAGGACCTCGCAATACAGTGCTGTCAAATCGTGTTTGATTGATTGCAACTTCAATATTCCATAAGTTGCTTATTTTTAATTGTAATTTTCTCAAACTTTCACTGACCCGTTCCCCTAATTTTTCTGCTACTATTAATACCAACTTAATATCAGGGTGGACTTTCCCTTTAAGCAAATAGTCGTGGTCACAATGTAGAACAACTTTTAAAGTGCAGAAACACTGTAATGCTCCAAGTTTTCTTGGTTATGCAAATCCAGAGTAAAAACGTGTTTCAGGAGGGAGAACCCAATAGGAATAAATATTACAAAATCAACACCATTTGGGTCATTTCCAAAAAAATACACACAATTTTCAACAAACACAAAACAGATGTTGTTTTTTAAAGCACTAATTGATGTTTTCAGAAAAATATTACAAAAATGATATGACCTCTGCGACCTTTAACAAGCAGATATTGTTCACCTTGACGGCTTGAACTTCCTTATGATGCACCTTATTACCTTGCCCTTTTTCTGACCTCTGTATCTTATCTTCTTAATTGAGGAAGTTAATGAGAGATTCCTTACCCCTATCTCCAGTTCAGACAACCAGAATTTATTGTATCCCTATGCAAAAAACATGTACATGTTGTTATGAAATATTAAAGTAATGATCTTTTTGTCTAGTCTGAATGTCCTCCGAAAAAACGTCATATATAACGAAGTGTCGTTTAGCTTAATGCATGTTTGAGCAGAATCAGGGTCCCTTTCTTGATCGTCTGAATGTTGTTTCATACAAAAACTATGTAACTCGAGGGGGCGTATCATGAGCGCAGATTGGTGATTGGCCAGCTGTTATGTCAATTGACCTCTTCAAAACTAGTTTCTTTATACCCCGTTTCTTTATACCGGTATGTCATTTTTATTGAAGGTGTAAACCCATTTTGCTACATGTTGTTTCTTAATAATAGTACTTCAATTGACTTCTGAAAACATTCATGCACTTCAACAATTCGTTATCTTACATCTTTCATGGACTAAGAAACATTGTCTTCAATGTCTTGTATCTCCTGGAAAAGGTGTTTTAATATATAAATCCATTTATTATTATTAATATGATTCTTTACTGATACGACATTTATTTATACGAGAACTCCCTTTAGTCTGAACAGGACAGTAATGAACAAGGTTAACGAGCGACCCTACCCCTTTCTCATCCTCTACGCCTGTTAGGGTTCCCCCTATATTGTGGATTTCCGCCTTGAATGGATTAGAGAGGGGGTGATACAATGCGCCAGTTAACTGGATGAATCGCGTCGAGCAAATTGAATTTGCCAGTTGATTAGGACCGAACAGGAGGAAGGGGAAGGGGAGGGGGTTAGGAAGCCATGTCTCACTACACATACTCTGTCAGTTGATTATGTTGAGAACCAGAAGGGTAATACTTCAACCCTTCAACAGAGAGTTTGTCTGTTTGGAGCCAGAAGAGCGTTAACTTTATATACTTTAACACAGAGTTAAAGATAATCTTGAGTTCTGGTAATGATAGAAAATAAAATCTCACAGAATCCAACAAAACTTACACTGGATGTTCAAGATTACACATAAATGACATGTGCCAAACGATGTTGGTAGAAAATGTATAGGGGCTGAGTAATGAGCATAGAAAGATAATGAAATCAAGGTACGTACATTGTAAGTAGGCCCGACACCATGTGCTTAACACAGGTCCCTATGTGCAAATGAGAGTTGTGGTTTGTATAGAAGATGATTTCCAGCAAGCTTTTGTTAGGTTGTTTTTATTTTACTGGTTCAAACAATCAGTCTACTGCAGGATAAACAATCCAGAATGAATTATATCCATGTTCTCTTGACATACGATTCCCATACCAGAGCTCAAGATAAAACACCCTTAATTCTGACTCTGAACAGATAAGTTTTTCCTCTGATTCCTACCCCTGTCTCTCTCTTAATCTCTTTATAATTATTGATCAAATTTCATATGCCAGATATTATATGTAGAAAATACCGATACCTAATAGCCCCTGGAGGAAAATGCTTCTTCACCTAAAAATCTTGCTACACTGCCTGTACATATGGTACTGTAACTCATGCAAATGGAAAGGTCATTTCTATTCCAACCCTTTTCCTCGAAACCCCCTCTTAAACTAGCCACACTTACGGGACCGCCTGACCGGAATACATCAGTAATGCATGCGCAGGCAGATTGCGTTTGCTTACCCATCATGCAATGCATCCACTCCATCATGAAATGGGTCTCAGCCGAGCATCAGATGATGAGGCATGCATCATGGGAAATCTAGGATGATGCGGTCGATCGAGAATATTCACGCATGTCGGTTCTTTCTGACAATTGTGGGTCATGTGAGACGATTTCATGTCTACATGTATGTTAGTGAAGCGGGGGTCAGATAGTCTTCCATTGCTTTACGAACATCTGTTATGTGATTACTTTTTTCCTAAATAGGTTGTTCTCAATATATTTTTCTATTCTATATCAAATGGATATCAATGATAGTGAAGTTTAGTGGATATATGTAAAGTAGATTGAATAAGATGAGGAAAGATTCAGTGATTGAGGTTAATTTAATGAATTATATTGAAATAATCATACTACTAATAGCTGCATTTATCATGTGTACAACATATCCATCCCAGCGGAAGCTCAAGGCACCGACAAAGTACCATGTTTTCCTGGCCTGCCTTATAAGCCAAGCTGCCCTAAGGCACTGAAAGCATTCAAGGAATAAACCTTCCTATCAGGTACCTAGTTACTTCACCTGGGTGGGGAGTGGCTAATCACCAGCAACCCGCAAGATATATACCGGTCGGAAGAGCTACATGTACTGGATGTTTTGTGAATGGCAATATAGCGGCCTTCCTGTGGCCAACCAACATAGATTATCTTTATGCATGATTCACATATTTCATCGGTTTCATTCAGTTATCATAAAACCCTTTCCAAATAGAGATATAGGCCTACTGTATCTACAATGAAATAATTGAAATTGAGTATTTTCAACGGATTTCAACAGATTTCACAGGTTTCAACAGAAAATTAATTGACCTCCCATATAGTTTGCAGCCATATGCCTACATACCAGTTTGAGAGGCAGATACATGGAAATGGAAATGTAACCTTGATGAATTAATTGCCAATTAATAAACCAACAATATGAAGGGAAAAAAAGGAAAGAAATTAGATGGTGTGGTGTATACATTCGTAGTTCGTAGTTAATAATGATTCATTTTAATTTCCTGAAGATGATGATGTAGATTATAGATCATGTGATAAGTGTAATTATAAATCATAAGGTTGCTGTTACTTTTTCTTGTAATAAATGTTATGAATAGAAAATTAAAAGAAAAGCCAAACACGTTATATAACACATTGAGAGTTAATGTGTTAGAGTTGTATGGATTAGAGAAATGGCTACAAATCTTGTGATTCGGGTATGCCCTAAAGACTAAGATTTTGAAATAAACGGATACAACATGATCAAATTTCAAAGTCTAGTGATTTCAGGTAAAATAAAATGAAAGGGGAATCAGATAGTACCGACATGTATTGGAAATAACCAGTCTCAGATTCAGTATGGCTTCTGAATTGGACAATGCATGGTTGTTTTAATTCATGACATCTTTCAAATATACAGTACCAGTAGTCCACTTTCGTAATTTACTTTTATTTTCTGCAGAAAAAAGAGTTGTTTTTATATAAGATTTCTTTTTATTGGGCAGTATATTAAAGACCATATCCGAACTGAAAAATGAAATGGATGAATTATATATCAACAGAAGCTTATAAGCCATAGATTTCAATAATATCAATTACATGCCATTAATTTAGTGTCTGTCAGAGGAGTATGAGTTCTCTGAAAACTCAAAATCTAAAGCTTTGAAAATCGGGAGTTGTTGCCCTAAAAACTAGCTATCGAATTGATGACATCACCGTATGTGGAGTACGCATATTCACAATGACTTTGCATTAATTAAGCACGGCTCATCGCCTCAGCTAAATAGGGGACCACATATTATGTCATCACTGTAACTACGGCAAATTTGGCCCCTGTTGACCCGTAATTTGGAGGGGTGCGGAAAATAAAGTTTTAATTTGCTTTTGTGCAATAATGAAAGGGTAAATAATTGTTATTCCTTTATATTTGTATTCTACCTTCATTCAGTTTTTCCATTTTTATCAAGTTGTTTTTTCATCAGACAGGGTCTTTAAGATTGAAGAATGCAAGAGGTCCTTTATTTTATACACTGAGATTCTCAACTTTTTAGTCAAAGTACAAAATATTTCAATTCATAGATCATATACCAGATACATGAGCAATGTACATTTGAAAGACATACTTGTAATTACATGAATGAGGCTTTTATAGTACTGTACGTGTCTGTGACTCATTCCTTATTGCAATTCTAGTGAATGATGGTGAGTTTAAAGGGGAAGTCCAACCTAATACTTTTATGGTATTGATAAAAGCAGATAAACAAAGATAGAAAAACAAATTGGTGAAAGTTTGAGCAATATATTTGATTAAAAGTACGAGAGTTATGTATTTTTTAAGTTGTCATCAGTCAAACACAAATTCCTCTCCAATTTGCTCGGCACAGAAAATGTCATGAACTTTCATTATCTTAGTTTTTGATGACGGAATAGATTTGTTTCATACATTCATATAGAAACATATTTGCAATAATTATATTTAGGATGCATTTATGATTGAACACTTTCTTTAGGGAAAATAGACAGTTCTGATTTTCTTTTTTAATGTAAATGGGAGAGAACCTCGCAAGATACGTCACAGAGTTGCCAATTTGTGTTTGATTGATCGCTACTTTAAACATTCATAACTTTTCATCGGATTTTGCTCAAACTTTCACTGGCCGGTTTCTCTCATTTTTCTGCTTCTATCAAAACCAACTTAATATCGGGGTGGACTTTCCCTTTAATATCTGTATATATGTATAGAGAGAGTGGGTGTAGTCGATCAGCTCTTCAATTAACATATTGCCAGTGAATGTGGCAGCTTTATCACTGAGTCATCCTTAGACTTTGATTGCAATGAATCACAATATCGTCTGCTTGGAGCCAGGTATCTCATATACTGATGCATAGAGCTAAGGCCCTTCTGGTTCTTAACAAATGATATACAACTGTTTAATTCTTGGCAGTCCTACAGCAGTAGTAACAGATTTGATAGCCTTCTTGCCCCATTCAGACGAACAAAAAATCAATGTTCATGTATGAAAACCATTACAGCTGTACAAAAAGGAATTGATTTTTTTTCTAGTCAAAACAGTATTTACTGAAATGTTGACAAAATGTTAAATAGCATATCAGACATTTCAGCTGTGTTTCCAAATGAAAGCGCATTAAAGGATCAGGGTCTGGTTCTAGTGTGAAGTGTTCCTTACAGATATTTACATTACAATTCACCGGAAGTCATGGATAGAATACCAAATGATCTTGTGTATCTTTTGATTCAAGGAGAATAACATGGGACTATGTTAAACACGTTTCTTTCCTATTTCCTTGTTGCTACTAAATTTGTACATGAGCTTTAAAAAGTAACCTTTAATAAAAATTGATTGTTGACTAAAAGATGAAAAGCCTTGCATAATGTGGAGTGTCACTCTTTCTCATTATCCTCACCTCAAGATTTCATGCTATTTTACAAAAATACCCCCTCCCCTCCAGAATAACACGTCAGACTAGGTGCTGTTTTTCTTGATTCCAATTCTTTTGCATGCCCCATTTAATCGTAAGCAGAATTCCTCACACATGGCTTGCAGTGTGAGAATCATACATCTGCTGTTTTTTCAGATGATGCAGAAAAAACAGCTTATTTATGATTGAAATATACATGTAGATGCCGCCGCATATCCTTCATTTGCAGATGGCCATATGACCTCACACTCGTTCACACTACTGAAAATCAAATACCATTAATTAATTAAATATTTTTAGTATGAATGTTGTATAACAAAACGTATCATGAAACGTATGTTTGAGCATCTTCATAAATGAAAAACTCAGTATTGAATCAGTGTCCCGTTCTAGTCTGAACATTGTATCGTATAAGTGGGTGGGGCTTATCGTGAGTGCACACTGCTGATTGGCCCGCTGTCATGTCAAGTTGTCAACCGATGACCTCTTCAAAACTGGTTTCTTTATATACGATATTATTTCCAGTCTGTACATGTATGTCCCTATCGCTATATATGGCGATTCATGTGATACGTTTCTTGAAACGAGTTTCATACAAATTTGCCGTCGTCTGAACAGACCATCTGCTGTACAAGCATGTGTAGAAAACGTGAATGAAGTGTAATGGTGCAGAATGAAGTAGAATTTGATTGGATTTGAAAGAGAGAATGAATTTGCTTGCAGGAAATTGATATACAATTTTGCTGTACATGTATGCTGACATGCTTAACTCTATGTAAAATGGATAAGTTTTTGTATTATTATTAATATGTTTTATTGCTTCAATTGAACACTTAAATAACAATATATGCATTTATAAAACTCAGAATGCTATTACAATGTAATATGCATAAAACGATACAAGGTTTCTAAATAAAATGAATAAGTTATTCCCTCTTTGCGCTATCTACAGATGATGTAGAACAACAGTGATACAACTGCATATTCATTGAATATAAAATGAACTTTAAGGTCCATGTATGTGTATTTAAATCAAGGCACTGTTTCATAAAACTTCTTATCAATAACAAATGCTGAAATTCTATTAAAAATTGCTACCAGCCAATCAAATGCAATGATTTCAGTAGCTTATAACAAATATTGTATCTTGTTATTGATATCAATTTTTATAAAATATAGCCCTGATTGGTAAGCCTACATGTAGCTTGAAATCCATATTGCATTTTTCTATTGTGTTTGACATTTTATATGAAATACCAGTAAAGCTGTGTAATAAACACACACAAAATGATAACTGTACGCTCATGAGCAAAATATGTAGAATACATGTACATGCTTTCCTAATGTAACGGTAATGTGATGCAACTTAATACAATGATGCATAATTTATGCTTATCCTGTTATCCATGTATACCCACACATTGTTGAGTATTATGCTATATAAAGCATTTATTCATGCTGAATGATTTCAAGGCTTAGAGTTTACACTTGAAGGAGTAAACATTGTTGATTAATGTTGTGGTTTTATGGCTGTGTTTGTTTTCTCAAAAAGTGTGTACATAGCTGGATGATTTCTTTCTTTCTTTTGGTGTCGACCAAATACATGTTTAGTATTAAACTTAGATACTATGTTGAGAATAACACTTCTGTTTGTCATTGAATAATCATTGAAGATTGTGTAAAACCATACAATTGTCTATTTCAACAACTTGGATTTGTCAGTCACCTACATGTACATGTATACTTCTGTAGCTCCTGAAGCCCAAACACTCATTATTTGTAAGACATATCACACCACTAGCTGTCTCTTTAAACAACAATTTTTACATGGTGGTGTTCTGTAATCTGTACGCTGCTTTCGCCATATAATGATTGATTGTACGATAATTTGACATATCACACCCCTATTTCTTTAAACGACATTTGTTTAAATGCGATGGTGTTCTGTAATCTGTACACTACATTCGCCATATAATGATTCTTTGTACGATAATTTAACATATCACACCCCTGTTTCTTTAAACGACATTTGTTTAAATGCGATGGTGTTCTGTAATCTGTACGCTACTTTCGCCATATAATGATTCTTTGTACGATAATTTGACATATCACACCCCTGTTTCTTTAAACGACATTTTTTTATGCGATGGTGTTCTGTAATCTGTACACTACTTTCGCCATATAATAATTCTTTGTACGATAATTTGACATATCACACCCCTGTTTCTTTAAACGACATTTGTTTAAATGCGATGGTGTTCTGTAATCTGTACACTACTTTCGCCATATAATGATTCTCTGTACGATAATTTGACATATCACACCCCTGTTTCTTTAAACGACATTTGTTTAAATGCGATGGTGTTCTGTAATCTGTACACTACTTTCGCCATATAATGATTCTTTGTACGATAATTTGACATATCACACCCCTGTTTCTTTAAACGACATTTGTTTATGCGATGGTGTTCTGTAATCTGTACGCTTCATGTACTTTCGCCATGTAATGATTCTTTATACGATAATTGTTACACAAACTTTGCATACATCTCCTGTAGTCTCAACATGCTATTAGCTATGTGTGTGAATACATCCTATGTCTTTCATAGAAAGATCTCCATAAATGTCTTTTTGGAAATCTCAATACAACACCCCCTGCATTTTATATAATGAATGCTTTCGATTCAATGGCCTTGGGAATTAAAGAAGCGAAGTAGCGGATACTTGCATAAAATTAATGTCTGTTCGTTTGGTTGTTTGCACTTTTAATTAGATTACAGAAAATGAGCTATTTGATGACCTATGCGCATTGTAATAGGAGAACAGTTGTTTTGACTTATGTTACAGAATAGGACTCACAAATTCATGTACAAACTCAACTGTCAAGAACTTTGATTTAATCTAACAGTTGCCAAAAATGTCATTCGATTCTCCCCAAACTTTCAAGCGCTGCCCGTATGCATTACAGCTGCATTACATATATCACCCCATCTTACTCCTGTAGTAATCTTCCTTCAGTCTTATTAATCAACGATAAAGTCAGAAGCTAATTTAGTAGAGCTAGTTGGCTGTTTACGCCATAAATAAACATCATGGACTTGTAACACTGATTATGTGCTGTGGAAATAATGATATGCTGTGGAAAATAAAAGTGGATTTTTAAGCGTTGTGAAATAATTTTTTTGTGGAGCAATCATTTTTGTTCGAGGATTTTTATCCAAGATTTATTCAAGATGATTTTCTTTTACAACATGTGGGATTGTTTATGCATTGAAGGTCAGAAAATGTGCATATTTGATTTGCATGAGCTTCATCAGATATAGCAGTGACTCAGAAAGATTCTGTGGGAAGCTACGGTTACCACTTACCAGCGATTCATATAATTTCAACAAACTTTCATTTACAAATCTCTCAATTTATAATGCACTTGAGCAAAAATGTGGAGTAAATGCTTCTTGTACTGAAAGATTTGTGGGAGCACTGTGGGCTAGAGGTGAAGACAGTTGACTCTCATATGAGAGGTCCTAGGTTCAAACCTTGCTCAGTGCTAGTATCCTTGGACAAGGTATTTTACCCACATTTGTCCTTCTTGACTCGGGGTGTTAAATTGCAGGGTCTGCAGGAAGAGCAGTATTCATACTGATGTAGCTACCCGGGGTAAATAAGACCAAATCAATATGTTGGTTAATGATAAACCTTAATTCTTAATATTCAAATAATATTTTTTACCTTTTCCTCTTATTTCAGACTTTGACATGGACATGTCGGATGAGATCCTGATCACCGACATCATCGACCAGCTCAACCACCGGGTGGCCTTTATCACAGGTTAGTGTGATTGTCAGATAATTCATTTGATTTGTTTTGATTTTAATATTTGATTTCTCTTCATGGTCTTTTTCCAAAGTGACAAACTAATTACAACATAATCATGATAATAAACAAATTATATAATTAATACACCATCAACATAAAATACTTACATTGTAGTAGTAACATAAAATAATCATGAAGAAGGATTGCCACATAAGCTAAGCTTGAAGGCGTGATAATCCTTTATAAAACTTAATCATTCTTACATACAAAAATGATGTTGGGGATGGGAGTGCAAAAGATGTATGAGAAGATGGTAGATAGAGCGATAAAAGTGATGGCTGTGCTGAAGAGATAAAGAGAATTAGGCAGAAGGTAGAAAGTGAGGTGTGAAAGTGCCGGAAGTGCAGATTTAGAGGGAGGGGGAAATACAGAGGGAACGAGAGAGATCAAGAGAGACTTTTGTTACTTTTGTTAAAGTCAGTCTGCACTATAGTTTGGCCAGGAGGGATTAGAGCTCCCAGTGTGGTCACTGACAGGTAGTTATCTCATCAACTCAGCTCTCAATTAACATAAGAAAAAGAGGATCATGGGGGATCAACGGGGATCAACGGGCACCGCTTAGGCATTGTTTTCTATACAGAGGGAGCAAGTAGCTATAAGTAGTGCAGTGGGGCTTTAAAATAGATTATTGATACATAACATCATCTGAACAACAGAGTACCACTTTGATTGGCCATTTGAGACTCTCCTTATATGAAGGGACTGCTGGTGCGACCAGCTGTCAACAATTATCTGTTGATACCTGAACTGGGTATCGTTCGCACTTGCGTAATGTATACCCCCAAAATGGCCATTTGTTTATCTTTATGATAATTATCAGGTTTTTCCAACATTTGCAGGGACTAAAACTAAAACCCCTGAAACTCTCATGATATCCTCGAACATTAAATTTGCGGGAAAAATTTCTTGTTTTGTAGTCTGCCCCACATTCTGTCCATTTTTGGAACAATGACGCCCCAGGGAGTGGTGCGTGTGCACTATTGTGTGCAGATGAGCAACTGAATTCAATATTCAGGGTAATAATTAATGTAAAGGGCTTAGAAACATAGTATCACGCTCTATACAAATGCGACTGTTATTATTATTATTATAAATATAACTGAGGCTAAAACTTTGCATATTATCAAAAGTGATCAGACACCTAAAATGAATTTTGGAGTCTGGCAGTTGAACTCCGTGTTGTACAATATATAACAGATGGTGAAAATGATTTTCAGATAATGTTTGCACTCTTCAAATCAAAGGGCTGAAATGTTTTGCTTCTCACTTTTATATTTGAATAATCAACACTTGTTATTCCAGAATTTGATGTCTTTGTTTAGGAAGTGTTAAAATTTGAGTGATGAGGACAAATCGTCTGTTTGGAGCCGCGAGGATGGTCACTCTGTTATTACTCTTTCAGTACAGGATTTATTTCTAGGGCTAACTTGATCACCTATTCTTCAAATTGGCAACAATAATATTTTCTTTTATTGCTACATTGTTAAAATAAAATGTAATGTCTCTGAAAAAGTATACATGGGCAAGAATCTTATTGAAAAGTTGAAAACTGCCAAATTTCAATAGAAAAACAATGATGATGAATTTCTGAACATGTTGCCAATTTTAGGAGTTTAAAGTGTATTTTCTTTCTTTTTTTAATTCCTGGCATCAAACACAATATAGTCATGTAACAAAAATGGATGCAGTGTATGCATAATTGTTTGCCTTTTCTTCTCATGCCTCTTTGGGCTCTGAATCAAACTTTATTGAGCCAAACCACAAAATGAGGAATGATCGTCACAAAAGGGTTTAATGTGAATGAATTAACGCCCTTCTGGCTCCGAACAAAGGAAATATGAAGTGCAAAGTTGACTTAAGTACCTGGGTGTGACCGATGAGAGGATAAACATCTAGAGTGATGTTTGTCAGAACTTCAGGCAATCAAGCGGTTATGTAAATTTTGTGATGTTTTTTTATATTTTCTGACGTCACCGGTGATGTAGTCCTTTGACTTCCATGTATGTTCACAGGTTACGGTAGGTTGGAAATTTTCACTTCAACAGATTTAAATCATTAATGAAGATATGAGAGGGAAGAAATGGTTGAAGGTCAGGATGCTTAAAATGAGTGGAGTATAGGTGAATGAATACGATTTACAGTATATGGTTATAATGCAGTTAACCAAATTTATTCGCAAATAATTATTGAAATAATTGTATTAAGAAGTTTAGCTGATAACACATCATTCAAATTATGGAATTTTGATCATAATTTTTTTTTCTTTTCTTTCAATTTTATTTTCGATGTTGGATTGGCATTGTTAGAAACTTCATTAAAACATCGTAGTCAAAATTTAAAAAAAAAATTATTTATTTAACATTAATAAAAGCATCTGCTAATTTTTTTTTAATTTTACATGCATTTGTTTTTATTTAGTAACTGCTAAACAAAATTTAACAGGTTAAATAAAAGAATTTCATGTTGTTGTTTTTTCATGTTCAGCTGTTTAAGCTGTAGACAATAGTGATGTTTCTCAGAAATCTATAATTTTATTAGATAACTTAGTTGAAGGTTAGTTTATATAATGTTCTGTTCTGGGCAAAATTGATGTAATCCTTAATCCTACATAAAGCTAGATAGGATTAACTTGATATTAAAACATGGGTATGAATATGATATCAGTCTTACGATCAGTTGATTTTATGTCCTCGATCCAAACTAATAGGCCTAGGTCGTCTCTATGCAGATTAACTTTCTGGGAGGAAAAGTTGTCTAAACTCAAATCGTCTGTTGAGAGCCAGAAGAGTGTTAACTCTGTGTTATAGTATATGAGTTAACTCCCCTCTGGCGCCTAACAGACGAAATGTAAAAAAATTGATTTATTTAGTTAATTTATTTATTTATTTTCAGCTCTGAATACAAAATAACATCAGTATACATTAAAACATACATAAAGAAATATGAACTTATTTTAAACAGAGCTGGCCAGGGCTCCAAGAGAAGCAAAGCTTGATGCCTTGTGAGCCCTGACAATTATTAAGTAGATGTACAAGCAAAATAACCCGGTGATGCACATTCACTCCAACATTGATAGCAAGCTACTCTAGAAGAAAGCAGAAAAATCAGAGAAACATACTGGTGAAAGTTTGAATGAAATCAGACACAAAAATGAGATATTGGCTGGTCAAATTGGCTGAATCGGTAATGTTTCTGTGATGTTCTTTCCCATTTGTTCCAACGCACAAAATGACTAATTTTTCAATTTTTAAACATGTATGACGTGGGATGGTCTCTTCTTTTAGAGGACCTGTAATAATGGACTCTTCATAATATAATTTGGGAGAAAGACAGAAGTTGGTCATATTTTTGTACGAGACAAACATGAGAGTTATCCATCACTACGTCACAATCCACTGACAAAATTGCCAATAAGAGATTTGCATAGCTGTAGTGATCTTATAGTTCAAATATATTCATAACTTTCTTATTTTTTTGTCCGATTTATTTCAAACTTTTGCCATTCTGTTTCTCTGATGTTTCTCTTTCCGAAGCAAAGGTCATCTTGCCTCTCATAAAATGTTATAAATAATAAGTATGTCTCACGTGATTGGAAAAGGATAAAGAAAACTTTAATTTGTTGGGATAATTATATAGTTTAGGCTTCTACCAACCTTAAGACCTTAAATGGACGATGAGATCAAAATGGCTTCTGTTCCTGCCATCCATTGGGGCAATAGAAATCATCTCTGAAATCACCAGAGATGGAACTTCTTTTTCTTATTAGCTTTCATTTCTGGATGGGAATAAAAGATAATGCTATTTGCCTCAGAGCAAAACTAGAATCCATAAGCTGAAGAAATTGTTTGCTTTTAGTCCAAGCTGTACAATCTGGCGTCTGGGTCCCTGGAAAAACAAATGAAATGTCTACCTGATTTAACAGAAGGCTTACTGCTGTACAATTACAAGGTCCCCTTATTAGTATTGCAAGTGAAAGTGATTGCTAAATATCATATATTTTTGACTAGCTGAGTGAGAGTGCCTAATTACTTACATTTCCTGATTTATATATGTATAAATTAGAAATATCAAAATATGTGCTCTAGATAAAGTGTACATGGACAAAGTTGGAGAAAAAAAAAATCCAAATTAATTCATTTATTCATTTATTCATTAATTCAAATATTTTAACACAGAGTTAATGACCTTCTGCATGGTTCCAAACAGATGTTTAATTAAGTTCCTTTTTTTTTAGTAAGTGTATGATTCAGATAGCCAACTGTCTTCTGATAGAGAGAGCTTTCTGAATATCATTCAATATTTATTGTAAGTATCGGAAAACAGGGTCAATTGGAACATGCATTTATAAAGTATTTTTGATATAATTTCTATGAGGAATGATTGAGATTTTTTTTCAATAAAATTTCTTATGCCATTGAGCTGAATGCAAGGGGGTTTCCCTAATAAGATTCATATTTTCAGATCCTGTCAACTTTTGTGCATGTTGTGTTATTCATATTGTTTTGTTATTCATATTGTTTTGATGATTACAAAATTATCAATGACTCAGCTCTCAGCAGATTATTTCCTTCTTTATATCCTGTAATACGAGTTTTTCCAAACGGTGTTGAGAATGCCAGCAAAATTCATTTTCCAAAAAGGAAGTAGATGAAGATGGGCAATATTTACATATCAGTTTATGATAAACAACTCTCGAATTACAGGAAGAATTAAATCCATGCAAAGACATCATACTTGCTTCAAGAACAGTCTGTCACAGTAGGCACATGATAAGTTTCATATCAAAATATCATTCCCATTTTCTTTGATGTGCTTGAAATTCAAATATATATACAGTACATGTATCCCTATATTTATATACTGAAAATGTGTTTGAAATTTGGATACATGTTTGAACTTATGTATTTGATTATTTGTTTGAAATTCTGATCCATTATTTGTTGAATGTAGTTACAAAATTAAAATATGATACATAATTACATATGAAACAACAATTAATCAACATTTATCCATGAAGGTGGATTTATTCAGCAGATTTGAATTTATCCATTACCATCTGATACTGCTGAGAGCCAGACAAAAATTAATTAAGTGCAAATAGATATTATGTAATACCCATTTTTTTCTGTCAATTTGTATTACCCGGGGGGTGTTTCACAAAGATCCTAGGTTGAACTTAACTCTAAGTTGGACTTAAAAATTATGGAGAGCCATTTGTAGCCTTAAAATAAAATATATTCAAAAGCGAAAATTCAAGTATTTTAGACTTTTATAAAATCCACATCAAGAATATGAAATCTCCTTGATAATAGAAAATATGGAGGATTTGAATCAACATTTTATGCCTTTTTAAATAACTTTTACAAAATATTTTCATAGATGCTAACGGCATTCCATAATTGTTAAGTCCAACTTAGAGATAAGTTCAACTTAGGATCTTTGTGAAACACCCTCCTGGTACTTTTTAATTACAGTAGGTCCATTAAAGAAGACAATCTCTGTAATGCTTTCAAAACGAAGATTGCTTGTACTTATGCAGGCGTCACTCTGTGGCCTGGACCCCCCCTCCTCAGGTCATCACCTTTCTTCACCTGAGCCAATTATTTGTAACCTCAGGGTTTCACCATCACTTCATGTGCTTTACAAAAACAAAGGCAAAGCATCACTCTTATCAGCAAATGTGTTAGTCCAGGCTTCACCCTTTGAATTATTTGCATAGGTGATGCTTCACTTTTGTCAGTTTTACATAGGTGAGGCTTCACTTGTGTCAGTTTTCCATAGGTGAGGCTTCACCACTGTTTCACCATACTGGCCATTTGCATAGTTCAAGCTTCACCACTGTTTCACCATATTGGCCATTACATATTTCAAGCTTCAGGTTTTGAAATCAAGCTCCACCAATGTTTACTTATAATAGTAGACCATGACTGCAATGGTCTATAGTCATGATAGTAATTCCATACTGCTCAATAAGTACCAAGTCAACCAGGTTTCAATTCAAAGATACAGTAACATGTTTATTTTGTCAATCCAATGTTTCTACAGATATGTTGTTATGAAACTTAAAACGTTTATACAAAAGTTGTTTTAACTACAAGTCTTGTTTTCTAATACTAACTCTTGTTTTCTAATACTAACTCTTGTTAACTATAAACACTAACTCCTGTTACCTATTAAACTCTGTTACTTGGAAATGAAAGAAAATGTTCATTCCAGACAAATTTCAGGTTTGCGTTGTTAGATTTTGACATCGTGTTCATTAAAACTGCACTATAAAAATAATGAAGTTGCACAAGTGCACATTTCTTTTTATACAGGCAGTACTGTCACATTATTTTTGTAGTGTAGATAAACCAAGCTAAAACTCATTTTTGGTCTGGTTTATAAAATGTTAGCTTATCAAATTTCCTATTCACAATAGCTTGGTTACACCTCATTTGTTGTAGTTGAATTCAAGAAACTTTTGGCCGGGTATTGTACGACCACCTGATGATGGACCACACAATTCAGCCTTGCCCATAACATACTAATTATAATTGGTCCGAAACTATTCAAGCAAAGCAAACCATAAAAAACTATAAAAAAAAGAAATGACCCACTTGATGGGTAAAAAATAAAATTGACCTACCTGAGTAAAAAAAAGAAAAATATGCCCAGCTGATGAGGACAATTACAACAGAACATTGTTGTAATGTCAATGAACCTAGTAAAATAGCCCTGTTGTTACTGTTGACTTGTTGTTGTTGTGAATTAGAACACAGTATAGTAATTCCACTGGATTATTATTATGAATGAATAATAATCAATATTACTACAGTCAACAATGTCAATTTAATTGGTTTGATCAGAGAAGATGCTTCTCTGGTTTGATACATACTCTATACTACTGTACTAAACTACACTACAGCCTACAGGTAAACAAAACATCAACAATATACACACAAAAAGCTTGCGATATTGTTGTGTACAATTAAAATAATACATCATCCAATGTTTATTATTATTTTACCATGATGGATTGATGAAGATGTTTACAACAAACAATACACGACTAACACAAACCATCACAAACGTACACAGTATACAGTGCATATCCGCAGAATTCGTAAGGCTTCGACTCGAGCGCACGGCACTGCTGTGGCGTAGGCTTAGACAGAAATAACCGTCTGGTATGGGTCATTCTTTAATAAAACTGACATTTGTTGACATTCCCCATACACAGACGGTAACCAATACGGCTCGCAACGGGGGGAGAGATTGAGCCGATTGTGCAGCACTTGTTACCCGAAACTTTCTCCACGATTTTCCTTATTTAGATCTAATTTTCTGATTTATAAATCAGATACAAAAATACTATGTATTTTTGTTCTCCTATGTACAGTTCTCAAAGTTTTATTACCTTTTTGCAAATGCGAAATTTACGGACTTACGTATATGAGTTATCCATTTTAATCTCAGAACCAAGGAAACGGTACGTTCATGCATTCGAACTGGTAATCTATGACATGACCCGCCCGATATATTTCCGGGTCAACCGACCAAAACAAGCCCAATGGCCAATCAGAGCACGTGTTTGATATTGGGCTTATGAATATTCAAACATCACCGGCTCAAGCCGGGCTGACTCATACGTAGCTATTGGACGTTCGAAAAGAAAAAATGAATATTCATCAACTCAAACCAAGATGGCTGACAACAAATCATGTTGACTACAAGACTTTCTCGGATTAATCATTAATTTAGGATCTAAATGAGCAAGCTATCGTAAGTCAAAGTATATATTTCCGGGTCATTTCTTATGGCTATTTAGATTCAGTGTAATATTGCAGCCAAAGTGGATATATGAAGACGTAAAGAGTGAAAAACTTGTTGCATATCTCATTCATCGCGGTCCGGCCGAACCGAACCATTCGTTCCGCACACTACTGCATACGCAGTACTTCAGTCTATGTATAGAGGCGGTCAGAGGAGCCAGATGCAATCTCAGCGTAACAACCGTCGATATCAGAGACTGAAGCTTTCGGTCTAGCGTAGGCTATACCTTTGTGGAATACGTCAACATTGAAATCTCGCGAAAATATAGGCTAAGTTTTATGCACAGATTTCGTTTATAATAATCAATCGTAAAACAGGGTCGGAGTAGTACCGTCTCAAAATGATCGGAAAACTCTGAACTTTCTATTTTTTTTCAACTCACCTCGCAAAAACTTGGGGCCAAAACTTGGCACGATCTGCGCTGCGCATGCTGGGTACAATACCGACAGCTCGTAGGCTACTAGTCTCGTTTCCAGACTTGAGGCTGGCCTTTCAGGCACGTATATACTCACTGATCTCTACCCAATTGGGTAGAGATCAGTGCGTATACTGCGAATACTCACGCAACTAGTTATGTGTAGGAGACTAGTAGACTACTCGAAACGATCTGGTGAAATCTCAAATCAGTTTCGCTGGAGAAAAGTTCGGTGACCTCAGGACGATCACTCTGCGAGTGCATGAGTGACCGGAATAACGCACGATTTCGACATGATTTCGACATATTTTCGACGCGACCGTAGTGGCTTCGATGTCACATCACCTGAACAAACAAGGCGACCGATTGGATTCGATGTCACATCACCAGAAAAAACAAATTACTCGTCAAAGCTTCACACATTTCATCAATTTGTATAGTAAAGCTTCACCCAATGAAGAAAACGTACGTTAGGACTTCACTACAACAACAAATAGGTCAGGGTCAGGCTTAGGCGTCGAGTCGACGTCGATATTTGGCGACCTCTGAGGAGGGTGGGTCCAGGCCACAGAGTGACCCTTGCATTAGTGTGCATATACTTGTTCAATATGATTTTCTCTTGCAAACTGTCTATAGGATACATGTTTATGTACCACGTTTTTCTCGGGGGCAGATGTTGCCGTTGAAATAATCTCATTATTGCACAGAACACACACAGTGTGGAGTTTAGTCCCATAATGGGATCAGGAGGAAGGGAGAATAGGCCTGTCTTCATCAGCTTGAGATTGCCAAATAGCCCGCTACCCGGTATTTCTGATCCTGGATATTAGCCCGATCATGAAATAGAGGGCTATTTGGCAGGTGAAAGCGCAAATAACGGGCTATTTGCTCGGGAAATCATCCCAAGATATCCTGGGCTAGTTTGCAAAATATCCCGCTATTTGTCGGTGCCTTCACCAGCCCGAAGACTGGCACTATGTGCGAACGCTGAGCAAAATATCTTGAGCTTGAGTTTCGAGCTGATGAAGACGCGATTTGTAACTTTGGGCTTATTTCCCAAATCAGAAACAGCGGGCTATATTTGGCAATCTCGAGCTGATGAAGACATACCTAGAGAGAATGAGAGGGGGATATTGGAGGGGGGAGAAAGAGATTAAGATGGAAAGTAGGGGTTAGATAAAAGGAGGCGAGGTTGAAAGATGGAAAAGAGAGAAAAGAGGCCATTCCATCTGTATTAAAGTATCTATTCACTTTTACTATATTGTTAAAAAAATAAATAATAATCGCATTCTATCCTTTTCTTTCTCTTTAATGTAGGTGGTAAGACTCAGGAGGGGTATCCCATCATCAACATGCCGGAGTGTCCCAAGTTCAACCTGGTCAGGGATGAAGACTTTGTCAGACTCATGACCTACCTCGTCAGAATACCAAGGTAAGAGGAGTTTTCGAACGATGAATTGCCGTTTGGTCTACAACAAGTTCGTCTATACTATCCAATATAATGATAAGTCTAGTAATATTATTAATCATTTTGTATACGTATCATTTGGCAAAATGACCATTTAAGCTAATAGTCATTTGGATTTGGATAGGAGACCGGCTGGGTGTACAATCCAATTGATCTATTCCCATACAGTCTACACCCAGCCCGTCTATACTATCCAATATAATGATAAGTCTAGTAATATTATTAATCATTTTGTATATGTATCATTTGGCAAAATGACCATTTAAGCTAATAGTCATTTGGATTTGGATAGGAGACTGGCTGGATGTAGACCAAACGGCAATAAACCTTTCAAACGACTTACCTCACTTTTGTTTCGCTAGATACGGTAATTGTATAGCTATACGATAAGTAATAAGTTATCACCTTTTTCTAGCCTGGACATGATATAAAGAAACATCGTTAAGTGAAATGTTGTTTGATGAAACGCATGTTCACAAGCATCGCTTTATAGGAAAACTTGATAAAAAATCAGGGTCTAGTCTGGAAGTCCAGATTTAAGAGATTCAAGATTTGTTTTATTCAATACTCGCAACCTTTATGGTTGACTTGTTACTGAATTTACATATTTAAAAAGCTTCTAAAAATGACAAACAGAGGGAACAAAAACAGATCAAAAAAAAAAGTGTAAACAAATTGCAAATCAGTTAAAATGACAATAGAAATTAATCTAGAAATGGGAAACCATGGGAAAGAAACCACCCCAAAGTAATTTACAAAATATAAAATCAATGAAGTCATTACATGGATTCGTACCACTTGGCTGGACTTATTGTGAGCATGCGCTGATGATTGGCCAGCTGTGACATTAATTGACCTCTATAAAGTATAGTTTCTTAATACAACATTTTGTTATACGGTGTTGTTATGTAGGCTGTTTGCCCCTTTCGCTATACGATGATTCTTTAAACGCTTCCTTATATGAATTTTGGAGGGTAGGTCAGGGGTATTTTGGTATCATTTGGTAGTCTCAAATCATATTGCAAAAATGATGAAAAACAAAAACAAAAACAAAATGCACACAAATAAACCCTGCACATAGCATTAGTGCATATTGTGCAAAATTGTGCTTCACAATGAAAGGTCAAATGTTACATTGCGGTTTGTCAGTCAAGACTCTAACAAGGAGGGGAAAATTTTGGTGGTATCCTGTCACTCGGCTCCCCTGATTGCAATTATCCTTGCTTGTACCTGATCTGTGAGAGTGTCGCTCCCATGGCCGTTCACTCCTCCTATTGATCGTAACAACTGGGGGCAGACAGGATGTGTTTCTTCATGCTACAAGGAGCTCAAGAGTTCAGTCAAATTTTCTTAGTTAAGGGGCCATTCAGCCCTGCGGTGGTATATACAAATATTCTGTTCATGTTAAAAACAAAAAAAAGAAACTCATAAACAAAATGCCATAGAAAGAATCATCATATAGCCAAAAGGGCAGACATATGTGAAAAAAAAATGGTTTAAAGAAAAATTGTATTAAAAAGTGTAGTTTTTCAGAGGTCTGTTGACATACATTTAGTGTCAGCTTAGGTGACAGCTGGCCAGTCATCAGTGTGCATTCATGATAAGCCCCGCCCAGTTGTCCAATTTTGTGTATGATGCAACACACACATTGGTAATGAACCATGATTCATTATCAAGTTTCTTTTCGAAGTGATGTTCAAACATCTGTTTTGCTTTATGACATTTTTAATGTGACATTCAGACAAGAACAACAAAATATGGGTACTTATTGTCTAGCAAAAACAAAAACTGTATGAATTTAGCTAGTCTAGACAAGGGCTAAAAATGAACCAGCAACAGCAATATTAAATGAGATATTATTTCACATTTCAATATCTTTTAAAACACAGATATTAGTCCATATTTTTAACCCACCCTCCCATTTTTCTGTGCCCTGTCTGAGTGGGGCTTTTTCTTTTAAAGGCCCCCTGCTGTAGACTTTATGAAGATGCAGCTAGGGGGTTGTTATTTTTATTATTAGGTTAGCTGACAGCATCTAATGGCATTTGGTGTATTGTCTGTTTGGAGCCAGAAGGGTGTTAACTCATTTTTAACACATACATGTAGTTAACGACCTTTTCATTCTGAAGTCTTCTCAAATTGTTTGTATGATATCAGATTATCAGTCATATTTTCAGGAATATTGTCAATTACTTGTAGGTGATCATTCCCATTCAGATTGTCTTTCTTTTGGTGGTTTACAACCTGCTGTTTAACACAATTTTTGTTCTCTTTGATTACTTTTCACTTTGAATACTTGCAACATTGTTTCCATTTTGATGTTGAATTATTACTGTGAACAACATGTACATGTACATGTACATGTACGTGACTGTATTTCTGTGTCAGATCATGATGATTTAATGTTTTTATAATGATTGTTTATTCCATAACTTCTATCACTTAATGAGTAGTAGGTTTTTGTTTGGAAGCTTTTTCTTTATTCTAAACACGATTGCAAAGACTTTTAAAAATCAACCTGTGGCAATATCAGTTGTGCGTCACCCATTGAAATGTGTGAACATGACAATAGGGTATAACATTATTTATATTATTCACATTACAAACTATACGTCATCAGGACATGATTTCTATTGAAAATGCCCTTAAGGTGACTTATTGAAAGTCTTTGCAAACATGTTTCTAATTCCCATGCACTAATAAGCTACCCGATCGTTTTCTTCATTGTTGTATATGTACCGGGTACTACTTTTATTCCTTGTCATTTTCATACTCTTAAATGCTTTTCATGGAAATGAAATATTACATAGGAACATTTTCTATCATGTCACGTTACTCATCTTTCCTCCCTTTTCATCCCTCTCTTTTCTCTCAATCGTCATCATGCTTTCCCATCACATAGTTATTTCCAAGGCCTACGATGTGAAAGGTACCCACCTGATGAGTGTTTAATCTTAGGTTACATTCCCATATGGCAGAGTTTACTGCACTTTATCATAGGCCATATTATTTGACTTTAAGGGGTGCAGTAATTGTGCATGTACACTGGGAATGTACCTCGTCTAGTGATTTTGCTTACTGTTTGAATGGTTTATTTGTGTTGTGTTGTTTGTCTGTTTATTTACTTATTTATTCGAATTGTGTGTGTGTGTGTGTGTGTGTGTGTGTGTGTGTGTGCAACTTTGTCTGTTTATTTGCAGAATTCATACAGTATGTACTCTTAGTTGTTAAGTTTACAATAGCATGTTTATTGCATGTTCTTTCACAACAAGCCTAAAGGTCTAAGTATTTTTTTTTTAAAGACCCACTATAGCTGTTTGTGGTAGGGAGCGATGCAGTGATATCTCTCGAAGCAGAATGATACATCATACGTGCACATGTATTTGTGGATATATACACCTCCCAAAAGTGATTCGGTACTAATAAAATCTAAAGTGCAAGAGATGCGCATTGGAATGCCTACAGGAGGAGAACTGCGTATGTCATACTCTCAATGAATTTGATTTAATCTCAAGGACATATGTAATGTAATAGCATGACCATCTTTAAATGGGTTTAAGAGATTATTGGTGAGGGGCATAGGCATATTTTCTTTTTGGAGCCAGAAGGTCTTTAACCCTGTGTAAAATGGTATGGGTTAACCCCTTAGCAACTAGAGATTTTGTAAAAATGGCCTATTACTTACTGGAAGATGTTGCGATATTGCTCTCATTTTGACATTGTTATCATTTTGACATTGTTCTGAACAATATGAAACATGCGCTATTTTTCTATGTAGAATCCTACTGTAGACATCGTAAGGATTACGCACATGTAACATTATCACGGTAGACTCTTGAACGGATACTATAGCGTGTTAAAAACGGACGAAAACGAACCGGCAGTTTCGGGTAGTTCAGTGAGTAAAAGGAGGGGCGGTTTCAGGCGGTTTAGTTGCTAAAGGGTTAATATTGAGTTAATGCCTTCTGGCTCTTATGTGCATGTACATCTATTTGAATAAGATATTTTTGTTGTACAACCATATGCCAGTAAAAACCCAAAACTGACATGTACCAATTCTACTAAATTTTATGTACATGTGAATGTACACTGTATATGCAAAAGTTTTTTTTTAAAGTTCTAAAGACTGCTGCAGATTTCTTTTTTCTGCAAAGATATTCATGCAAAATCAAACTCCTCAATGTTGATGCCCTTTCAGTAAAGCGATGATTTTGTGCAAGTTTTATTACTTATTTTCATGTAGCCTAGTTGTACATGGTCATGTGGTATGCAGTGTGTTTTTTAAAGATAACTATAGAGTTTGCTTTTTATTGATTTAGTATGCTGTAATTAATTCTGTGATCTCAATACAGTGTCAAGTGCTGCCTGCACGTCTTTTTCATTTGAACTTCCCCCCTAACCTCTCCCGTTTTCACCTTGTTTGTGTTTGTAGTGGTGTGCATTTGTTTTAATGATAATCAATCAAGTCTCTGACACTTGTTATTTTTCATGCGACCTCATGCAAGGAGATATTTTCATCAGCCACTTTGGCGCACTCTTGATTGCTCCCCCCCCCCTCTCTCTCTCTCTCTCTCTCTCTATCTATCTCTCTCTTTCTTACTCTTTCTTTCTCCTCTCTCTGCCTGTCTCTATGTCTCTCTTTTTCTCCTTCCCTCCCCCTGTCTGTCTGTCGCTCTCTTTTTTTTTTCTCTCTCTCTCTCGTTCTCTCTCCTTCCCCCTCTCTGTCTGTGTATCTGTGTCTCTCTTTTTCTCCCTCTGCCTGTCTCTATGTCTATCTATATGTCTCTCCTTTTCTCCTTCCCTCCCCCTGTCTGTCTGTCGCTTTCTTTCTCTCTCTCTCTCTCTCTCTCTCTCTCTCATTATCTCTCCTTCCCCCTCTCTGTCTGTGTATCTGCGTCTCTCTATTTCTCCCTCCCTCCCTCTCTCTCTCTCTCTCTCTCTCTCTCCCTTTTTTCTCTCTCTGTCTTGGCAAGAAGAAGTTGTAAAATTATTTTGTAATGTACTTGAGTACCAATTCAGGAAACATATTAAGGGTGATGACAGGAAATAGGTTTCTTAAAGATAGAATTGGGTTCTGGTCATGAGGTTGCATCGTAAAAGAACCCGTTTCAAAGTAACTTGAAAAGGATTGATATAAATTGATCACGTAAGAATTGGTGTATACTTTGAGGTTTTAGATTCATCAAAATGTTAAGAAATAGACGAAATCTGGCTGAAAGTCACATGTACTGTACGCGGAAATGTGTATGCGGGACTACACAAACTTGTGGCATGAAAGTTTGGTCCAAATATTTAAGATTTTTAAAAGCCTGTCTTATGTCTTATTTTCATGGAAAAACGGTTGGGAATATTCAAAAATGGTTGGGAGAATTTACTGTTAGAGGGTTTTGCACAGTGACGCTTTCAAAGAAAACCATAAATATCTTTGTGGTTTGAAGAAAAAAAAATCAGGATTTTTTGCATGTTAGAGGGTTAGTACAGTAGAAGGAATATAATAAATAACATTTCATAGACAAATTACGCAGTTTTTTCATCAAACTTCAACAATGTTACCGAGTCACTTTAAAGATTTTCTGTGGAGAATGTCAGACTTCTCTTTTGCCCTTTTCTTTAAATAGAAATGTTGAGCTTGGATGTGATTTTTAAAAAAACGTGGTAGTGGTGAATGAAATTGCTCTGGAAAGCACTGAAAGAGCTCTGAATTCTTTCTTTTTTTAAGAGTAGAAAACAAAATCTCAACTTTCCTTCAATAAATCCCCCTAAAGAGCTTCCATGGACCAACCATTTTTTTTTTTTTTTTTACCCTTCCCCTTGCCTGAAGAGTCCTTGGCCCCATCTTACAAAGAGTTGCGATTGATCCCAATCAATTGCAAGTCCTCTAATCAATCGCAAGTTTGCAGTCTCCTATCTCTTATGTACATAGTTGCGATTGATGTCAATCCCAAATAAGTTGCGATTAATATCATCTCTTTATAAGACGGGGCCCTGGACAGCCATGAGTATTCCTGGGATCTTATCCAGGGCATTATGTATTTTGACAGCTGCCTGCAAGTAGGGGGTAATTGTGCCTTTGACAATACGTAGCTCTTATAGTCTTATGGCTGTCTTGCGGGGCAGCCAATGATTTATAGTTTAGGGTACTACAGTGATGAATGAAGGGTATACTTAGGAATTCATTGCATTTTTGCATGGCAGTGGTGCTGTGCGATCTTTTGTGATATTAATGTGTGTATCATTATTCATGGGATACATTGCTTGAGGGAATTACCAGGGTGTAATGGATTGGAAGTCTTCTCATCCCAAAGGGTCATGGTAATTGCATTAATTCCATGATCTAGGTCCCCTCATCTCTCTTTCTTTCTCCCTGTCTCCCTGTCTCTCTCTCTCTCTCTGTCTCTCTCTCTCTCTCTCTGTCTCTTCTGTCTCTTCTGTCTCCCCCTCTGTCTCTCTCCCTCTCTGTCTCTGTCCTACTTTCCCTCTTTCTTCTTCCCTCCTTCCCCTTCTCTCTTTATTGTCATTTCTAAATCACATCACTACTACTCCCACTACCAATAAAACTATTTATGCCACTATCATTACTATTAACACTACCACCAACACTAACACTTCCACTCCCACTACCACTACCACCAGCAAACTGAAACAACTACCACTCCCACACTAAAAACAACTACCCCTACCACTACCACTACCACTACCACAACCACAACCCTATTACCACTACTACCACTACCACCACTACTTCTATTTACTACAGTAATAATTTGTATTGGTTACTTCTTGTACATGACACATCCTTTACACGTTCACATCTACTTCAGATAGCAGCTAAAGCCCATCCCACATTACATGATCTGACTGTGATCTGGGCTCTGTTTCATAAAACTTGTTATCAATAACAAGTTACAATAACTGTTATAAGCTACTGAAAACGTGGTATTTGATTGGCTGAGAGCAAATTTGCCTTAGAAATTTAGCATTTGTTATTGATAACAAGTTTTATGAAACAGGGCCCTGAATGGGCAAATATTGAAATGACATGGGATATGACGATCTAAATGTAAAGTCTCTTCCTGTTTGGGGGGTTCCTGATTGCATAGGAATAGATATGTAACCAAAAAAAAGCAAGGTATTGATGGTTTCCTACTTTGAGACCAGCGATGCAGTCTAATTTAGGAGTCATCTGTGACTGTGTTTGTAACCCAGGATAGGTACAATGTACCAATATCCCCACCCACCAACCCACCCCACCCTCCCCTCTAAAAGCACTACTAGCTGAGAGGGAGGGGAGGGGGTCCTGAAGTGGTATTGGAGAAAGAAGTACATACACATGTAGGATGATTAGAAGTCTCTACTCTTACATCCAATATACATGTACATGAAATATGATTTGATGTGGAGCATCCTTTTGGGTGAAAAGGTGTCACGTGACGTGCAAGTGCAATATAACAACCTAATGTTTGTATTGTCTTAGCTGTGCACATCTGATGCCAAGTCAACCTGAATGTATTCAAGAGGGCCCGACTCCAAAGGATCGCAAATACCCTTAGTTTCACAACAAATATTGCATGCATTTTGTTGTTCGATAAGACATTGGATTCACCTAAAAATTCTGAATCCCCCTTGTGCCCTACTGCTATTATATTACAACCTCCTTCTGTGGCCTCGGTGAAATATACCATCACTTGGGAAACGAGTCTGTTGGTACATATATTTTGTCATATTGAACTCAAGAGCATGCAATATTTGTATGATATTCAGCATCTTGCTGTGTGATGTTATCTCATGGGAGCAATATAACATATGAATAGCCCTATTAATATATCCCAATCAATAAGAAACACATAAATAGTCTTTACTACTATATCATTACACACTACATTGGAGTATGATAACACCAGAAGCAATTATATGAGCTCAAATAGGCGTGAAGATTGTTCTAGAATAGATTATATTCAATTCATTAATTTACAGTTGCCATACAAGGGATACATCTTAATATTTGAAACCTTTATAAGTTCTGCCCTAGAGGGAGCTATTTCACTGGATACCTCAAATAATGATTTTCCTGCTGAAGTTACTCATGTATGTCAGTGATGTCTGTTTTGACAGTTATTTATTTTCATAGAGCATATACATTGTGCACTGTGTTATCATGTGCTTAGAGCCATACGGGCATTAAATCTTATCAGTTAACCCATTGCCTACTGGAACCGAATGGCCCCTGTATTAAGCCTATGGTTACGAGAGAATTCAGCAGTCAACGACTTAATACAAAGTTAATCCATTGTGGCTGTCAGCAGACGTTATTTACAAGATGGATTGTAAGATGAAAGATCATATCATACCATCTCCTCAGAGCAAAAATTAACTTGTGTCCTTTTATAGTTAATGCCCTTCCGGCCCTCAATGAATGTTGTATGTACAGGATGGATTGATAGATGAAAGATTACATCATACTGTCTCCGAAGAGCGAGAGGTACAGGTTTATGTTGTATCTTGAATAGAGACACAAATGTATATTCAAAGTGTTGAAAGCTTTTCCTTGGTTGATGAATATCACTTCTGAGTATTTCTTGGTTCTGTTATGGTGCTTTAGTCATGGATTCGTTTGCAGTGTACTGTTTTTTGGCGGGTTTTTATTTGTTTCCTATTCAGTATTGATAGGCATATCTATTGTTTTATGCCTGGTTATGTCATTTATATTATTTATTATCTTATTTCCATTTTTTGTTATCGTATGCACACTTTTTCATGTGATATGGTATCATACAGTGTATTTACATTATTCATCATTTTTTGTACATTTTTTAAAAACCATATTTGTTCTACTCTATGTATTTTTTGGTAGATTTTTTACATTTTATTTTGTTATTTGATATGCGATATGCCTTTTTGTATTTTATTTACATGTTGTTGTTTTTTGTCTCTTAGTACATTTATATGTTATTTTATATATATATATATATATATGTGTGTGTGTGTGTGTGTGTGTGTGTGTGTGTTGTCTATTATGTACTCGCATGTGGAATTTGGTGACAATGCTCTTGCGACGAAAACATCCTTCCTCTAATTTTTTTTCTCCTGATTTACTCTTCTCCAGATTATATCTAATACACTATATTCTCTTGTATCTTGTCTCCCCTAGTCGTCTAGAATTTGACAGGGGGTTCGTCATAATCATCGATCGATCCACAAACTCTTGGGGAGACGTCAAGACGACCTTGATTAGAATAGCGGTACGTATGAACCAAAACAAATTTCCACCCAATTTAATCTTGTCAGAATTGGTTGTGTGTAGAGTCTGTAACAGTGTGCATAATATCAGAGTATATCAAAATGATAATTGTTATAAAGATGATGAACATGATAATGATGATAATAATAATAATAATGATAATGATGATATTGATAATAATAATAATAATGATAATAAAAGTAATGATAATAACAATTGTGATAATAATAATAGTATTAATGATAATTTTATTATAATAGTAATAATACAATTAATAGTAATAATATTTATGATATAGATAATAAATAATCATATATAAATTCTAAATGAATAGATGAAATAAATAAATGAATTGATGGATGATTAAATAGATAGATATATGAAAAATAAATGGGTACACTGTACATATGTAAATAGATTAATTAATTAATTAAATGAAAAAATAAACAAACAAACACGTAAGTAATTGAATAAATAGATAAATAAATAAATAAACAACTGAATAATTAATTATATTGATTTATGAAGCACTTTGAAGCCTAAGGAATATTATTTGAGCAATAATTTACTGAGGCAACATACATTGTACATGTACTACAAGCTAAAAGCCACCAAGTGTTTAACACTATAAAAGTATGATTAGTGAGATATGCTTCTTTCCCTGCATTGAGCATGAAATACAATGTGCTTATAATTTGTTCCCAAGTATTTATTTTATTTAGAATATGATTGTATTCATTATGCTATATATCCCACCTGCATGCATGTATATAATACACAGTTTTCATTGTTTTTGTTTTAATATTTCATGAAGGATTATTATGTAAGAATCTAATTTTCATGTTTATTTTTGCATGCAATTTGTTATGTTACATCAGATTTGCAAGCTTTGTCATTGTGCACCATATTACCATGAGAATACTTTCAATGCCCATAGCTTAGTGTTTGTGTACCTTTAGGTCTAGATCAATTCATGCTTTATAATAGAATCAGTATATCATCTGTTATGAGCCAGAAGGGCGTTAACTCATATACTTTAACTAGTTTAACTAGTTTAACTAGTTTAACTAGTTTAACTAGTTTAACTAGTTTAACAAGGAGTTATCCTCCCTGGCTCTGAACAGACGATATCATATATTGTCTAATAGCTTTCAGTCTACATAGAGTCCGGTTAGAGCCAGAAGGGTATTGACTCATATACTTAAAGGGCAACCCAACCTTTGTGATAACTTCATTAGTATGAAAGAAAAAGAATAAAAATCACACAGAATGGCAAAAGTCTGAAATAAATCGTACCAATAATAAGAAAGTTATGAATGTTTGAGAAAAAAATCATAGCTTTTCCATTTTGTCCTATTTCATTCAAACTTTCATCAGTCTACTTTTCTGATTTTTCTGCTTTCCTCTAGAGTAGTTTGCTATCAAGGTTAGATTTCCCTTTAACATCAATTCAATTCAATTCAATTTATTTATGTTTCCAATAAAACAATCCCAAAATCAATTTTAAACATTTACAACAATTTAATACCTTACCTTAAATTTAATACATATTGGAAACAGAGGGGTCCACTAAAAAGCAATGCTTGTACAAGTGTGGACACCCTAAATAATAATAATAATAACCTTTTATAGTCCACTCCAAATTTTATTAAACCGAAAATGGAAATTCTTTGTGCCCAATTGATCGTGAGCCCGGCAGCCACTGAGCAGTGCCAGATTGACATTGCTCTATCCCCTTATTGTTGAACGCCAAACAAGGTAGCAGCGACTCTCATCTTTTAACGTCTTTTGGTATGACGCGGCCGGGGTTCGAACCCACGACCTCCCGGTTGTGAGGCGGACGCTCTACTGACTGAGCCAACACACCGGTAAATGATACTTAAAAATAATGATTAATTAAATTAACAAGTTCTTAACTACAAAAGGAACTACAAAATAGAGAAACAATGGGGGTGCCAACAGAGACGAGAACGGGACAAGAGAGTACTTTACATGACAAACATGGGAGGATACGGTTACAATACAAAGAGTAGATAATGCCCCCCAAAAAGGAGAGAGATCGGGGGTACAGAAAATAATATAAAATGATGAGGTGCATGTGGGGTTGAGAAGAAAATGAAGAAAGAGAGATGCGCGTTAGAAAGGAGATAAGCTTGAGAAGGCACAATATAATATATCAAATTACATTTTGAGTCAGCGAGTAGAGAATGATCTTGTATTCAAAGAAGAAAAAAAAAAGAAGAAAAAAAACAACAACAACAACATATAAATTCATTGAGGTTGATATGATTGTAATAAAAACAATTTCAATTTTTTCTTAAAAGTATTTATCGATGGAGCATTTTTTATTTCATTACTTAAAGAATTCCAAAACTTTGGACCTTTGGACATAGAGATAACTAGATCTTTCTGGCTTTGAACAGATGATATAACATACTTTTAGTAGTTAACAACAGTTAACAACTAAATTATTAATATCCTGGCAAATTTAATGTTTTATTTTTTATTTTGTAACTAATGAATGAAAGGCCTGGTTGAATTAGGGCCTTTGTTGACTTCTTTAGATGTGAGCTGTAATGTGTCGCATTTTCAAGAAACATCAATCAGAAGAACAAAATGTTCACATACTTAAAAATGACAAAACTTGGTAAAGGTATGAATAATTTAGTTGTTAACTGTATATATGTATATCTTTGTCTGCCTGCCCTGTCAGAAGCAGCAGGAAATAAGTGTTTTAGGACTTACGCCCTTCTGCTGTGTATGCAGAACTAAACACCATCACATCTACACTTAACAATCCTACATTGTAGATTGCTGTGTATATTTCAAATAGTGCAATATATTACAGTAAACAATGTCACAAGTGGATGTTTGGTCATCAGTGTCATCATGGGCTGTGCAGGCACCAATATATAGCTGTTTTGTGTTTGTTGTGCTTTTAAAGTATGCATTAGTCCAGATTTGGTGCAATCCCTCATTAGCATTCTTATATTAATCACTTTTTCTAAATTAAAAAAAATACCTCTCTGTTCTCTATTTCAAATGTTCTTTTTAGATTTCATTTCAAGTTTTTATCTAAGCTCAATTTTTTCCTGAACTAAAGTACTAAATATGTAGTTTGAATTCTAGTCTCTCAAATTTAGAAGTCATGTATAGCAATTCAAAATTGTATTTTTAAAAATTTTAAAAACACAAATCAATTCCTATGTTCTACTTGATCATTATAATCGGGATCAGAAATGCTTTATAGTGCCTGTCAACATACATTTTGATCCTGATGATTTTTCAAATGTTAGCCTGTTTGCATCAATGTTGGCTTCTCTTTAGTATAATATACTGCCCTCTAATGACAGAACGTTATCAGGAAGGGTTCTTCGTAGTTTACTTACATTGCATGCAAGATCTGTATGCACTGAAAGGGTTAGGCATTACCTGTAGAAGTACAATGGCTCAATGGTAGAAGAGCAGTGGTCCTGTAACTGGCAGGTCCTGGGTTCACTTCAAAACCAAGTTGGATGTTCTAGTTCCTGTTGGTATTCATGGCCCCTCATAGTGGAGAGTGGACTTGATGTTTAATGATTGACAGGTTTTACATGTACATAATGCACATATTGTACCCAGTAGCAGATCTAGAGAGAGTCTAGAGGGGTTCTCTAACCCCCTCCCCCTCACCAAATTTATTCAAGCCCCCCCCCCCAAACAAAATTTATATATATATTAATAACACCATGACAACAACAAACCCAACTTTCTCTTTTGTTAGCCAACTCCGTCAGATACAGGTAGCTCTGAAGTTTTCCCTTTTTGCTTATCCAGAATTGTACACAGCCTTGTTTTGTGTAATAGAAATCACACAAGAATAGAGACATCAGAGTGCAAGGTGCATCATAGCTAGCTGAGAGAGGCAGTTGTAACACTGGAAGTTATTCCTGATTGGTCAGTTAAATTCATGGAGCTCCAAATAGTTCCTCCCTTAGAAATTGTATACTGTGGAAGGGAACGATTCGGAGCTCCATGATTTGAACGTATGACCACACTCGCATAATATGTGTGTCACAGCCATCTCTCTCGATATGCTGTGATGTGAATTGATTGGCGCCCTCTCTAGTGGGAGTCGTCTTCATAAATGAAACCACAAGTGTACCTAATTATAAACCGTCTGCCTCGCTGACTCACCGTGTCTCATGACGACATAGGGACACATCCTTTGCCTCTATATATGCTCTTGGAGGGGTGCAAGCGGGTCTCCATCAGATCTTAGTTCAAGAGCGGATATTGAGAGTTAGCAAGGCAAACAGGGCAATATATCCAGCCATATATTTCTCATCTCCACCCTCCTCCCCGCTAAAAAGAAATTATTAAGACAAAATTGCCAGGTCATATGAGGATAAGACCTGTCCAGTTGAACAGTTTCCAAATTGTCAAGGACGATGACCCCAATTTATTAAAAAGTTTTCATTTGAATTTTGAAGCAATGCAAGAAATATCCTTTCCACTGTATAAGACTTTGTTATGCAAACTGTTGATGAAAAATATTTTAAAACTTGATGTGCAGCTACATGTATACCGGTACTGTATTCATATGTTTAATATGAAGTATGGGGAGGGGGGGGGGAGTTTGCACTTTGCCACGTGAGGGCATATCAAAACAGTGGCAAATTTAGGGAGGGACAACTTGCCCTGCCCCCCCCCACCCCCTTTGGAAACCCATAAAGTGGCATACCTTTAGTACATGAGTCCAAATTATGGCCTCTCCCCATTTGAGACGATGACCTATTTTTTCTTCTTTGGTTCTCATAGATTTTGCTACTAAAAAGAACCTGAAAAATCCTAATGACCATGTTTGGAATTCTTATTTTGTTTCTTCTTCAAGTTCTTTCTTCTTCTTTTTTTTTTCCTTATCAGCAAATTCTTGTGTGCCCCCTCTTTTACAAATCCTGGGGCTGCCCCTGTTTAAAGCTTCTGAAATAGTGACCACATCATAACAAAGCCATAGGGTAAAGTCGGACCAAGCAGGTGTATGGATTGACCGCATAATAATGATCATAATAACTATATCCACACGGTACCGTCATAGTTTTAAACTTGTAAGTTTGCGAACCCTCAAAGTTATAAACAATCATCCACTATAACAATGATGAGAGATCACACGAAGGGGGTGCCATGGGAACCTAAATTTTATCCACATCATTTGTTATATAGTCAGTCAGTGACGGATCCAGAATGCTGTGACTCAATTTACAGAAGGGGAGAGGGTACATGTTTAAAAAAGTGCCGCCGAGCACACACACAAAAGCACACACAATTCAAGGGGGTATACAATTCAGATAATTCTTTGAAAAGCAAAAGACCGACATACAAAACAAAGCAAAATGCACCGACGAACAGAGAAACATACCGGTACACCAAATTCGCAACATACATAAAAACAGGTGTATGGATTAACTCTATGATAAAAATAATACTACGCACAAAATTAGTCATTCTGGGATCAATATTAATTGCCTGTGTACGCAAATGGCCCAACAAGGGGGATTATGGGACAATCAATCAGCAAATGAAAATAAATAAATGAACTGCAAATACATGTAATATTGTAAAACCTTGTTAAAGGTATACTTGGGGTGGTTCCAGGGCTTGTAAAAGTGGGGGAGGTTCAATATTCATGAAAATTCTATGGAATGCAAAATCCAAAAAGGCAGGACAAAGTCATGATTTTGGGGTGCCTTTGTACTTGAAAATTCTCTGGCAAGCAAAAGACAAGAAAAAAAAACAGGATTATCATTAAAACGGGAGGGGGAGGAGGGGGGCACATCATGGAGATGTGTTCTAAGGGATGATGTCTCTGGTGTACTCAAGCTATGGTTTAAAAAGGGGGACATGGGCTGGAATGCTCCCCCTCCCATGAATTTGATGTGAAACAGAAAAAATGATACAAAAATTTTAACCACCTTTCTGTGGTATGGAAATATTGATTCAAGGGACATTTTTTCTTTCAAAGGGCCTTCAAAGTAAAGTCACTCTTGACCATAAATCACCCTTATAATACACTTTGGTAGTCCTGTTACGATGACAAGACAGTCTGTCTCACTGTCTTCATATTTATTCAAAAAAGCACTGCGTAGACAACCAAATACTGTAAAACCAGAGAACTTGATAACAATGGCCATTTTGTGGCTAGCAACTTTCACAATTCATTTGCTAAACTTGCAGTGTCATACGGAAATTAAATCGCTTCGCAGCATGAACCTGTCACCAACCTTTACCACAAACAAAATTTGTGAATTTTCATGCATCTTTAAAGCCTGTCTGCACTAGTTTGGCCAGGAGGGATTAGACCTCCCAGCATGGTCACTGACAGGTTGTTGTCTCATCAACTCAGCTCTCAATTAACATAAGAAAAAGAGGATCATGGGGGATCAACAGGCACCGCTTAATCATTGTTTTCTATAGAGGGAGAAATTAGCTACAAGTAGTGCAGTGGGGCTTTAAATTTGTGGTTGTATAATAGCCCCCATTGGCAATGATTTTCTCTCTTTGATTAATTGAAGGTGAAATCTATGACGTTTCACGTTTATGTTATTCCCATTGTATGTAAAGGTCAAATTACAGAATGCGAAGGGCCTGCTTTAGGGAATTGCTTTCAATGTTTGGCTTTTGTCCATAACCTTAAAATAAATCTCTGTCTCATTGTAAAAGCACATAATGATTTTGTGTATTTGTCCTTCACTCCTGGTAAAACTATATGATGCATACATCTGTAAAGCACTTAGAGACATCATTGATGTACTAAGCGCTATGTAAATGCAGAATATTATTATTATCAAAAGTGATAATAACTATTTGGACTTACTTACACATGGTAGACACATCATGATTAATACTGCTCTTCCTGCGGGCCCTACCATTATAATTACCCCAGCAATTGCCCATTTACACCTGGGTGGAGAGTGGCAATTATGAATTAGTGTCATGCCAAAGGAAGTTAGTGGCGGGCTGGCATTCAAACCCTTGCCCCTTTGATTGAGAGCCAAGTAAATGAACCACTATACTGTACCAAGACACCTCCGTGGTATTCACATCAAATGTCATATCCTGAAACCCCTCTGAAGGCTTGTTCGTTTGTGATGCGATAATCATTGGCAGTTCTTTATTTCAAATATATCTTTGCACTTCTGGGTCTTTTAGAATTTGCATACGTTTTTATCTTCCATAGATATCAACATACTATTCTAATTTAGAGAAAATAATCACACATTTATTGAAAACATTTTTTTTAATGTCATGTGACTGATTGAGTATTGTGAAATTGTTCATTATTCTACTGTGACTTAACCTGCGTGCAGTGCATATTCACTAATGCACTCGCAAACATGTATGATTTGTATACTAACTGCCTATTTAATCATGACTAGTAATGAAATACCGGTAGTATTAATTGTATAAATTACTAACTACCTCATCCATCCCATTTGCAGTGCCATACTAGTAACTAAACGCTCTATGGTTTAGAAATTGATAACTGTCTTATTAATTATGATTAGCATCAATGAAATAGCATGCATAATATAAATTACAAACTGCCTCATTAATCATGATTTACTGTAATTAGTAGTATCAACAAAATAATATACAGTTTAGAAATTACTAACTGCCTCATTCATGCTATTTGCAGTGCCATACTAACCACTAAACACTCTCTTATGAGCTTGGACCACCTATTTCCGTATGCTTTTTACAGCAGGGCTACTTCCCCGGTATCATCCAAGGTGTCTACGTCATCAAACCCAGAGGCTTCCTCCAGAAGACATTCTCAGAGATGCGCTTCAAAGGACTCAAGGATGAATTCAAATTCAAGGTTAGTATTTCCTTTGTGAACCTCAAATAATGTTTTCTTTATGTTGAAGATAAAGTTCAGTACAGAGATCAAGTGAATAAATTATGAAAGAAACTAACTGGAAGCAATAGACTGGTTTACTAAAACATATTCAAATTGTTGGATGTTTCTTTCCTGGGCACCTAGTGGCAAGTTATTCCATTAATCTTTAATTAATGAATGAACTACAATACTTGGAATCCAGTCTGCATACATTACTTGTATTACAAAATTTGAAAATGTAAGTAGACCGGTTTATTGAGAGGAAAAAAATATGGTTAAGTTGTACATATGATCTGAGGGTTTGAAATCTTTGAAATGATAAGAAATTCACTCAGTCTTGCTAGATGTCGCATCCATTGCTAAACCTTTTCAGCTGTTTCATGTCATGTTTTTTAAAAGAAGGGCATATGAGGAGCGATTCTATTCAGGGGAGCTCTTGGAATCACCAGAAGAAGCACATTTCACTCAAATCTATGCCAGATTTAATAGGGAAATACAGAGAGATAGAAAGAGAGAGAGAGAGAGAGAGGGGCTGGCAGACAGAAAGGAAAGTCAGGGAGATAAAGGAGAGAGAGAGACATAGCAAATATGAGCTATAAGGAGAATCAGAGAGAGAGAGAGAGAGAGCTCAGAGCAAGGCAAAATAGAAGGAACAGCTCATTCCAAACAACTCGTGTTTAAATTCTCAAGAGGCTATCAAGATCTGCCAATATTTATTCCTTGAGAAAAAAAACCTACATCTACATGTAGATCTTATATAGCATTAGCACAGCTAGGATTATCGGGACTGCGGTGTAGGGGGACCAGAAGTTCTTAGATCCGGCAAGCTTTCAGAGTTTTTTTCTTCTGAGTGACGTGACCCGACGAATCATTGATTTCCCCCTTCCAATGCCCCCAGTATCCTGCCAGATATTAGTCTTCAAGCTCGCAGACTCGACCATGGAGTATGTTTGTGATGATCGGCAAACTGTTAAACTAGAACCTAGTATGACATGGACATTTTGCAAAGGACAGCCATGTTTTGCAGGAAGAAACTTTCACTTATTGCAAAAACCATTCAGTGTTGTGTCACTGTTACTTAATTAAATAGCAGCATAATACTTTCACGATTCTAATCAACTCATAAAATTTGCAAACTTTTCATGCATGCAAAGTTTTCCGTGCTTCCAGTAGCCAAATAAGGTGGAAACATGTCATGGAATTTCTTTGCCAAAAGTGGTGAAATTTGAAGTTTCTTGTTAACTTATTTCAAAATTATTTGATAATTACAGGGAATATTTTAAATGGATGGTGGTGGGCCATGGTGCTTTGGGAGACGAGGGAAATTATGATGAAAACAGTATGAATGGGCTATATAAAACATTGATACAATTATTTGTCTTTTAAGAATCTTGTTGATTGTATCACCCAATTAGGAGCCATTATGACAAAATATCTGGCAAAGTTAAAGAACTATGTGAGACTTGCACAAGACCCAGGCCCTTTCCCACCTTCGCTCCATTAATCAATTTAATAAGATTGGCAATTGTATGTATATAAAATTTACATGTATTCATAAAAGTAAATGCGTATATTTGGGGAGATAAATCAAAAGAGTTGGGAAAATCTCCTTGTAAAACGATATTGTTTTGGAGCAATCTAAACTTTTGCTCAAAACAAGGGTTTGTAATCCTAGAGTAGGAGATAGGAACTCCTGCTCGGCATTCCGTGTGCTGGTTTCCCCTAGCCCGTCCCGACAGACCCAAGAGTTTGATGCTGCCCCCCTCAATCCCAAAAGGGATATGATGAGGCACATGGGTGACGTCACGTGGCCCCTTTGTGCGTGCGCCTGCCACTGCTGTGTAGGTAGGTGTAGTCATGTTGAGCAGTGTGCGCTACTGAGTGAGTGTCTACCGAACAATGTTTTAATAGAGTACTGTGTGGACGTGAGTCAGAGATCAAAGCAACAGACAGATAGGTTGTTTGGAGATTGTAGTGGATGCCCACTCTCTCTCTCTCTCTCTCTCTCCTCTCGCTATCTTCTTCTTGTTGTACGACTGTTCCCTTGTCCTCGCACCTGTGGCAATCAAAACCCAGGTTTGGAGAACAATAACGGTTAGCAGTAAATGGTTAACGAAGGAAGGAATCGCGGCGCTTCCCACAGGAAATCTCTATTATTGTTTGTAACGGCCCTCAAGAGTTTGACGTCCCTTTACCATACCAATTGGACCTATCAACACTTTCGACTGTCCTTTGCCACCTCACAAGGTGGTCGCAAATCCTTCCCCACCTCAATACACATTCCTGGAATATATGTGGTTGCCTATGATGACCCATTGGTGACCAATCGCGGATACCAACGTGTCTTCTGTCCCACTTGGATTATTCTCAA
>CP137686.1:24062417-24250947 GCA_037976565.1 Mesocentrotus franciscanus | reverse complement strand
TTTTCCATTTTGTCCTATTTCATTCAAACTTTCATCAGTCTACTTTTCTGATTTTCTGCTTTCCTCTAGAGTAGTTTGCTATCAAGGTTAGATTTTTTAACATCAATTCAATTCAATTCAATTCAATTTATTTATGTTTCCAATAAAACAATCCCAAAATCAATTTTAAACATTTACAACAATTTAATACCTTACCTTAAATTTAATACATATTGGAAACAGAGGGGTCCACTAAAAAGCAATGCTTGTACAAGTGTGGACACCCTAAATAATAATAATAATAACCTTTTATAGTCCACTCCAAATTTTATTAAACCGAAAATGGAAATTCTTTGTGCCCAATTGATCGTGAGCCCGGCAGCCACTGAGCAGTGCCAGATTGACATTGCTCTATCCCCTTATTGTTGAACGCCAAACAAGGTAGCAGCGACTCTCATCTTTTAACGTCTTTTGGTATGACGGCCGTTCGAACCCACGACCTCCCGGTTGTGAGGCGGACGCTCTACTGACTGAGCCAACACACCGGTAAATGATACTTAAAAATAATGATTAATTAAATTAACAAGTTCTTAACTACAAAAGGAACTACAAAATAGAGAAACAAAAGGGGGGTGCCAACAGAGACGGGAACGGGACAAGAGAGTACTTTACATGACAAACATGGGAGGATACGGTTACAATACAAAGAGTAGATAATGCCCCAAAAAGGAGAGAGATCGGGGGTACAGAAAATAATATAAAATGATGAGGTGCATGTGGGGTTGAGAAGAAAATGAAGAAAGAGAGATGCGCGTTAGAAAGGAGATAAGCTTGAGAAGGCACAATATAATATATCAAATTACATTTTGAGTCAGCGAGTAGAGAATGATCTTGTATTCAAAGAAGAAAAAAAAAGAACAACAACAACAACAACAACATATAAATTCATTGAGGTTGATATGATTGTAATAAAAACAATTTCAATTTTTTCTTAAAAGTATTTATCGATGGAGCATTTTTTATTTCATTACTTAAAGAATTCCGAAAACTTTGGACCTTTGGACATAGAGATAACTAGATCTTTCTGGCTTTGAACAGATGATATAACATACTTTTAGTAGTTAACAACAGTTAACAACTAAATTATTAATATCCTGGCAAATTTAATGTTTTATTTTTTATTTTGTAACTAATGAATGAAAGGCCTGGTTGAATTAGGGCCTTTGTTGACTTCTTTTAGATGTGAGCTGTAATGTGTCGCATTTTCAAGAAACATCAATCAGAAGAACAAAATGTTCACATACTTAAAAATGACAAAACTTGGTAAAGGTATGAATAATTTAGTTGTTAACTGTATATATGTATATCTTTGTCTGCCTGCCCTGTCAGAAGCAGCAGGAAATAAGTGTTTTAGGACTTACGCCTTCTGCTGTGTATGCAGAACTAAACACCATCACATCTACACTTAACAATCCTACATTGTAGATTGCTGTGTATATTTCAAATAGTGCAATATATTACAGTAAACAATGTCACAAGTGGATGTTTGGTCATCAGTGTCATCATGGGCTGTGCAGGCACCAATATATAGCTGTTTTGTGTTTGTTGTGCTTTTAAAGTATGCATTAGTCCAGATTTGGTGCAATCCCTCATTAGCATTCTTATATTAATCACTTTTTCTAAATTAAAAAAAATACCTCTCTGTTCTCTATTTCAAATGTTCTTTTTAGATTTCATTTCAAGTTTTTATCTAAGCTCAATTTTTTCCTGAACTAAAGTACTAAATATGTAGTTTGAATTCTAGTCTCTCAAATTTAGAAGTCATGTATATAGCAATTCAAAATTGTATTTAAAAAAATTTAAAAAACACAAATCAATTCCTATGTTCTACTTGATCATTATAATCGGGATCAGAAATGCTTTATAGTGCCTGTCAACATACATTTTGATCCTGATGATTTTTCAGATGTTAGCCTGTTTGCATCAAAGTTGGCTTCTCTTTAGTATAATATACTGCCCTCTAATGACAGAACGTTATCAGGAAGGGTTCTTCGTAGTTTACTTACATTGCATGCAAGATCTGTATGCACTGAAAGGGTTAGGCATTACCTGTAGAAGTACAATGGCTCATGGTAGAAGAGCAGTGGTCCTGTAACTGGCAGGACCTGGGTTCAAAACCAAGTTGGATGTTCTAGTTCCTGTTGGTATTCATGGCTCCTCATAGTGGAGAGTGGACTTGATGTTTAATGATTGACAGGTTTTACATGTACATAATGCACATATTGTACCCAGTAGCAGATCTAGAGAGAGTCTAGAGGGGTTCTCTAACCCTCCCCCACCAAATTTATTCAAGCCCCCACCCCCCAAACAAAATATATAATAACACCATGACAACAACAAACCCAACTTTCTCTTTTGTTAGCCAACTCCGTCAGATACAGGTAGCTCTGAAGTTTTCCCTTTTTGCTTATCCAGAATTGTACACAGCCTTGTTTTGTGTAATAGAAATCACACAAGAATAGAGACATCAGAGTGCAAGGTGCATCATAGCTAGCTGAGAGAGGCAGTTGTAACACTGGAAGTTATTCCTGATTGGTCAGTTAAATTCATGGAGCTCCAAATAGTTCCTCCCTTAGAAATTGAATACTGTGGAAGGGAACGATTCGGAGCTCCATGATTTGAACGTATGACCACACTCGCATAATATGTGTGTCACAGCCATCTCTCTCGATATGCTGTGATGTGAATTGATTGGCGCCCTCTCTAGTGGGAGTCGTCTTCATAAATGAAACCACAAGTGTACCTAATTATAAACCGTCTGCCTCGCTGACTCACCGTGTCTCATGACGACATAGGGACACATCCTTTGCCTCTATATATGCTCTTGGAGGGGTGCAAGCGGGTCTCCATCAGATCTTAGTTCAAGAGCGGATATTGAGAGTTAGCAAGGCAAACAGGGCAATATATCCAGCCATATATTTCTCATCTCCACCCTCCTCCCCGCTAAAAAGAAATTATTAAGACAAAATTGCCAGGTCATATGAGGATAAGACCTGTCCAGTTGAACAGTTTCCAAATTGTCAAGGACGATGACCCCAATTTATTAAAAGTTTTCATTTGAATTTTGAAGCAATGCAAAAATATCCTTTCCACTGTATAAGACTTTGTTATGCAAACTGTTGATGAAAAATATTTTAAAACTTGATGTGCAGCTACATGTATACCGGTACTGTATTCATATGTTTAATATGAAGTATGGGGAGGGGGGGGGGAGTTTGCACTTTGCCACGTGAGGGCATATCAAAACAGTGGCAAATTTAGGGAGGGACAACTTGCCCTGCCCCCACCCCCTTTGGAAACCCATAAAGTGGCATACCTTTAGTACATGAGTCCAAATTATGGCCTCTCCCATTTGAGACAATGACCTATTTTTTCTTCTTTGGTTCTCATAGATTTTGCTACTAAAAGAACCTAAAAATCCTAATGACCATGTTTGGAATTCTTATTTTGTTTCTTCTTCAAGTTCTTTCTTCTTCTTTTTTTTTTCCTTATCAGCAAATTCTTGTGTGCCCCCTCTTTTACAAATCCTGGGGCTGCCCCTGTTTAAAGCTTCTGAAATAGTGACCACATCATAACAAAGCCATAGGGTAAAGTCGGACCAAGCAGGTGTATGGATTGACCGCATAATAATGATCATAATAACTATATCCACACGGTACCGTCATAGTTTTAAACTTGTAAGTTTGCGAACCCTCAAAGTTATAAACAATCATCCACTATAACAATGATGAGAGTTCACACGAAGGGGGTGCCATGGGAACCTAAATTTTATCCACATCATTTGTTATATAGTCAGTCAGTGACGGATCCAGAATGCTGTGACTCAATTTACAGAAGGGAGAGGGCACATGTTTAAAAAGTGCCGCCGAGCACACACACAAAAGCACACACAATTCAAGGGGTATACAATTCAGATAATTCTTTGAAAAGCAAAAGACCGACATACAAAACAAAGCAAAATGCACCGACGAACAGAGAAACATACCGTACACCAAATTCGCAACATACATAAAAACAGGTGTATGGATTAACTCTATGATAAAAATAATACTACGCACAAAATTAGTCATTCTGGGATCAATATTAATTGCCTGTGTACGCAAATGGCCCAACAAGGGGGATTATGGGACAATCAATCAGCAAATGAAAATAAATAAATGAACTGCAAATACATGTAATATTGTAAAACCTTGTTAAAGGTATACTTGGGGTGGTTCCAGGGCTTGTAAAAGTGGGGGAGGTTCAATATTCATGAAAATTCTATGGAATGCAAAATCCAAAAGGCAGGACAAAGTCATGATTTTGGGGTGCCTTTGTACTTGAAAATTCTCTGGCAAGCAAAAGACAAGAAAAAAAAACAGGATTATCATTAAAACGGGAGGGGGAGGAGGGGGGCACATCATGGAGATGTGTTCTAAGGGATGATGTCTCTGGTGTACTCAAGCTATGGTTTAAAAAGGGGGACATGGGCTGGAATGCTCCCCCTCCCATGAATTTGATGTGAAACAGAAAAAATGATACAAAAATTTTAACCACCTTTCTGTGGTATGGAAATATTGATTCAAGGGACATTTTTTCTTTCAAAGGGCCTTCAAAGTAAAGTCACTCTTGACCATAAATCACCCTTATAATACACTTTGGTAGTCCTGTTACGATGACAAGACAGTCTGTCTCACTGTCTTCATATTTATTCAAAAAAGCACTGCGTAGACAACCAAATACTGTAAAACCAGAGAACTTGATAACAATGGCCATTTTGTGGCTAGCAACTTTCACAATTCATTTGCTAAACTTGCAGTGTCATACGGGAAATTAAATCGTTTCGCAGCATGAACCTGTCACCAACCTTTACCACAAACAAAATTTGTGAATTTTCATGCATCTTTAAAGCCTGTCTGCACTAGTTTGGCCAGGAGGGATTAGACCTCCCAGCATGGTCACTGACAGGTTGTTGTCTCATCAACTCAGCTCTCAATTAGCATAAGAAAAAGAGGATCATGGGGGATCAACAGGCACCGCTTAATCATTGTTTTCTATATAGAGGGAGAAATTAGCTACAAGTAGTGCAGTGGGGCTTTAAATTTGTGGTTGTATAATAGCCCCCATTGGCAATGATTTTCTCTCTTTGATTAATTGAAGGTGAAATCTATGACGTTTCACGTTTATGTTATTCCCATTGTATGTAAAGGTCAAATTACAGAATGCGAAAGGCCTGCTTAGGGAATTGCTTTCAATGTTTGGCTTTTGTCCATAACCTTAAAATAAATCTCTGTCTCATTGTAAAAGCACATAATGATTTTGTGTATTTGTCCTTCACTCCTGGTAAAACTATATGATGCATACATCTGTAAAGCACTTAGAGACATCATTGATGTACTAAGCGCTATGTAAATGCAGAATATTATTATTATTATCAGAAAGTGATAATAACTATTTGGACTTACTTACACATGGTAGACACATCATGATTAATACTGCTCTTCCTGCGGGCCCTACCATTATAATTACCCCAGCAATTGCCCATTTACACCTGGGTGGAGAGTGGCAATTATGACTTAGTATCATGCCAAAGGAAGTTAGTGGCGGGCTGGCATTCAAACCCTTGCCCCTTTGATTGAGAGCCAAGTAAATGAACCACTATACTGTACCAAGACACCTCCGTGGTATTCACATCAAATGTCATATCCTGAAACCCCTCTGAAGGCTTGTTCGTTTGTGATGCGATAATCATTGGCAGTTCTTTATTTCAAATATATCTTTGCACTTCTGGGTCTTTTAGAATTTGCATACGTTTTTATCTTCCATAGATATCAACATACTATTCTAATTTAGAGAAAATAATCACACATTTATTGAAAACATTTTTTTTAATGTCATGTGACTGATTGAGTATTGTGAAATTGTTCATTATTCTACTGTGACTTAACCTGCGTGCAGTGCATATTTACTAATGCACTCGCAAACATGTATGATTTGTATATTAACTGCCTATTTATTCATGACTAGCTATCAATGAAATAGTATTAATTGTATAAATTACTAACTACCTCATCCATCCCATTTGCAGTGCCATACTAGTAACTAAACGCTCTATGGTTTAGAAATTGATAACTGTCTTATTAATTATGATTAGCATCAATGAAATAGCATGCATAATATAAATTACAAACTGCCTCATTAATCATGATTTACTGTAATTAGTAGTATCAACAAAATAATATACAGTTTAGAAATTACTAACTGCCTCATTCATGCTATTTGCAGTGCCATACTAACCACTAAACACTCTCTTATGAGCTTGGACCACCTATTTCCGTATGCTTTTTACAGCAGGGCTACTTCCCCGGTATCATCCAAGGTGTCTACGCATCAAACCCAGAGGCTTCCTCCAGAAGACATTCTCAGAGATGCGCTTCAAAGGACTCAAGGATGAATTCAAATTCAAGGTTAGTATTTCCTTTGTGAACCTCAAATAATGTTTTCTTTATGTTGAAGATAAAGTTCAGTACAGAGATCAAGTGAATAAATTATGAAAGAAACTAACTGGAAGCAATAGACTGGTTTACTAAAACATATTCAAATTGTTGGATGTTTCTTTCCTGGGCACCTAGTGGCAAGTTATTCCATTAATCTTTAATTAATGAATGAACTACAATACTTGGAATCCAGTCTGCATACATTACTTGTTGCTATGTACATTACTTGTCAAGAACAACCTCTGTTTAAAAAGTAAGCACAAAATTTGAAAATGTAAGTAGACCGGTTTATTGAGAGGAAAAAAATATGGTTAAGTTGTACATATGATCTGAGGGTTTGAAATCTTTGAAATGATAAGAAATTCACTCAGTCTTGCTAGATGTCGCATCCATTGCTAAACCTTTTCAGCTGTTTCATGTCATGTTTTTTAAAAGAAGGGCATATGAGGAGCGATTCTATTCAGGGGAGCTCTTGGAATCACCAGAAGAAGCACATTTCACTCAAATCTATGCCAGATTTAATAGGGAAATACAGAGAGATAGAGAGAGAGAGAGAGAGAGAGAGAGAGAGAGGGGCTGGCAGACAGAAAGGAAAGTCAGGGAGATAAAGGAGAGAGAGAGACATAGCAAATATGAGCTATAAGGAGAATCAGAGAGAGAGAGAGAGAGAGCTCAGAGCAAGGCAAAATAGAAGGAACAGCTCATTCCAAACAACTCGTGTTTAAATTCTCAAGAGGCTATCAAGATCTGCCAATATTTATTCCTTGAGAAAAAAACCTACATCTACATGTAGATCTTATATAGCATTAGCACAGCTAGGATTATCGGGACTGCGGTGTAGGGGGACCAGAAGTTCTTAGATCCGGCAAGCTTTCAGAGTTTTTTTCTTCTGAGTGACGTGACCCGACGAATCATTGATTTCCCCCTTCCAATGCCCCCAGTATCCTGCCAGATATTAGTCTTCAAGCTCGCAGACTCGACCATGGAGTATGTTTGTGATGATCGGCAAACTGTTTAACTAGAACCTAGTATGACATGGACATTTGGCAAAGGACAGCCATTTTTTGCAGGAAGAAACTTTCACTTATTGCAAAAACCATTCAGTGTTGTGTCACTGTTACTTAATTAAATAGCAGCATAATACTTTCACGATTCTAATCAACTCATAAAATTTGCAAACTTTTCATGCATGCAAAGTTTTCCGTGCTTCCAGTAGCCAAATAAGGTGGAAACATGTCATGGAATTTCTTTGCCAAAAGTGGTGAAATTTGAAGTTTCTTGTTAACTTATTTCAAAATTATTTGATAATTACAGGGAATATTTTAAATGGATGGTGGTGGGCCATGGTGCTTTGGGAGACGAGGGAAATTATGATGAAAACAGTATGAATGGGCTATATAAAACATTGATACAATTATTTGTCTTTTAAGAATCTTGTTGATTGTATCACCCAATTAGGAGCCATTATGACAAAATATCTGGCAAAGTTAAAGAACTATGTGAGACTTGCACAAGACCCAGGCCCTTTCCCACCTTCGCTCCATTAATCAATTTAATAAGATTGGCAATTGTATGTATATAAAATTTACATGTATTCATAAAAGTAAATGTATATTTGGGGAGATAAATCAAAAGAGTTGGGAAAATCTCCTTGTAAAACGATATTGTTTTGGAGCAATCTAAACTTTTGCTCAAAACAAGGGTTTGTAATCCTAGAGTAGGAGATAGGAACTCCTGCTCGGCATTCCGTGTGCTGGTTTCCCCTAGCCCGTCCCGACAGACCCAAGAGTTTGATGCTGCCCCCCTCAATCCCAAAGGGATATGATGAGGCACATGGGTGACGCCACGTGGCCCCTTTGTGCGTGCGCCTGCCACTGCTGTGTAGGTAGGTGTAGTCATGTTGAGCAGTGTGCGCTACTGAGTGAGTGTCTACCGAACAATGTTTTAATAGAGTACTGTGTGGACGTGAGTCAGAGATCAAAGCAACAGACAGATAGGTTGTTTGGAGATTGTAGTGGATGCCCACTCTCTCCCCCTCTCTCTCTCTCTTCTCCTCTCGCTATCTTCTTCTTGTTGTACGACTGTTCCCTTGTCCTCGCACCTGTGGCAATCAAAACCCAGGTTTGGAGAACAATAACGGTTAGCAGTAAATGGTTAACGAAGGAAGGAATCGCGGCGCTTCCCCACAGGAAATCTCTATTATTGTTTGTAACGGCCCCTCAAGAGTTTGACGTCCCTTTACCATACCAATTGGACCTATCAACACTTTCAGGACTGTCCTTTGCCACCTCACAAGGTGGTCGCAAATCCTTCCCCCACCTCAATACACATTCCTGGAATATATGTGGTTGCCTATGATGACCCATTGGTGACCAATCGCGGATACCAACGTGTCTTCTGTCCCACTTGGATTATTCTCAAGGACCTACCTATCGTCAACGCCGTCTTCGCTCATCTTAGGATCTTAAAAGTCACCAATGAACTTCATTTTGTTTTGTTTTCGTAACTCTTTCTCGTTCAGATTGACCTTGTGGACAGCACCACCGAACTCCATGCTCGGATAGACCCCACGCAGCTTACCGACGAATTTGGTGGTACTTTGAACTTTGACCTCAAAGGGTGGATAGAAGACAGAATGGTAAGTAAAACAGTTTTCACAAGAAGAAAAAATAATGGGACATCACTGTAACACTTCAGTCACACTGCCAAATTGTGTAATATGGTATGAGTTGAATGCCCCTCTTGCTCCAAACAGACGATTTGGCCATTGGGGTCAGTTCAGGTCAGGTCGGGTCAGATCAACTGTCATTTAGGTCTGATGTTGGTGTCATCGGTGTGATTGGGCTATAAGACCATACATGAAGAAAACGTTGATGCCTTGAGGATTTTTTTCTTCAGTTTATCTTTTTTTCAGACAGGAAACCACAGTTAAATATATACCAGGCTCCTCAACGTGAAAGAAATATTATTTGCAGAAAGGTTTTAAAGATTCTGTTCACCTTCAATTAGCAGCAATGTTGTTATTGCCCTGTTCTGATATGAATTTACCCTATCTCCCTTTAGTCATTTCAATCAATTTCAGATTCTCTAGTCCAGACTGAGTTGTGCTGCTTGCTTTACTTGTGAGATGTGAACATCAGCTGGGGCAAATAATATGATACTTTGTATTAAGCGCAGTAGAGAATATTTATATAGTAGCTGCTCTATATAAATGGACCTATTATTATTATTATGACAGTATAGAGATGTGGGGGAAAAACATGCTAGGGTTTTTTCCATGTAGGCCTACTCATGATTTCATTATGAAATTCAACTCTTTTATCTCAGTTTAATTCTGTGTTCAATTTGAAAAAACTTAGAAAATAGCAATGTCATCAAACTCATGATTGGAAAATCTGTGTTAAAAACAGTATAGAGTTGTAATTTGGTAGGCCCTTACTTTGGTGACTCTAATTTGTTATGTCATCAAAAGAAAGTACAACTAGCATTGACAAAAATTGACCTTGTTAGTGGCAGCCCTCTATATGAAACTGTGAAAGGTTGTTTTTCTAGTGTTCATGTAGATATATGCCCTTGTTCAACGGCTATCTTCTATTAATATATTTATTATCTCTATTTGTGGTAATGAAGGATCTACTTTGAAGGGCTTATGGTATTAAAGCTGTATTTAGATTCAGCTTGAATAGTTGTTGTGTACAGTAACTTGCAAAAGTTTAATGTGAAAGATTATTTTCTGAGGTATATGTTTTTGCCTTAACTCAACTGCTATATTATGTTAATATATTTTTAGAGATGAAGGATATCCTTTAAAGGGCTTATGGTAAACTGTTTTTAGATTTGGCTTGAATAGTTGTTATCAACAGTATTTAACTTGCAAAATTTTGATGTGAAAACTTATTGCTATTTATCCATGGTAGCCATATCAGTATTAAAGGTAAAGACCAGTTTTGGAAACGCCTCTCTCAAAAATGAAATGGAAGCTCTCATTACCAATCATGTGAAAGAATATGTTTTGACTAATACGTGATGATACAAATTTTGCCGGAAAGTCGGAAACCACCTACTAATTGATATATTTGGTAAATTATTATATCTATTGGGACCAAATAGATATCGCGCTCGTGGTCGCGTAGTCCCATATACATCTTTCTGTGGACAGTGCTTGTAACTTTACCAAGACTGGGCCAAATTTCTTATCATTTTGATGATTCCAGAACCTTGCAGTACACACCAATACTTATATGCTAGATGATCAACCTTTTCTGATCGATTCCACAACGTTTCTTTCACAATGCAATCGCATGACCAGAACTGGTCTTTATCTTTAATACTGCTCTTCCTGCAGGCCCTGCAATCATTATCACCCCAGCAATTGCCAGGTACCCATTTACACCTGGGTGGAGAGTGGCAAATGTGGATTAATATCTTGCCAAAGGACATTAGTGCTGGGCTTGGAAACCATTTTGAATCATTGAAGAGATGTTGATTTAGGTTATCAGGCTAGTCACTTAATATTGTTGGATAAAACTACAGTGTACATAACTTTTTCTTTGCGTTACAAAAAATGTATGGAGAACAGGATATAAATATCCAATTACATTGATGTGTCATAATGTTGATGCATGCTGATTTTAAGTATACCATAAACATTTAGGCACAATCCATTTACTACAATCTATCCCTATATAGCTTTTAGATCATTATAGAGAGCTCCTATTTACCGTCTGATCTGGCTGTCACATGACAATGGACCAGAGGGATAAATTTAAATTTGTTGCTGTGTTCCACACCCTCATATCCTGACCCCGAGGATTATGGGATATGCTCCGACAAGCCTCTAAAGTACAACACCTGCAGTATAGACCTACCTATGTTTCGATCAAGCTTCATACGAAAGTGGCTGGCGATACACAACCTTGGTCTGAACAAAAATTCCCTATCTAGTATACCAAGTGGTGGACTTGCTTTGATATTCAGATCATTTATATTGTAGCATTCGCCACATCACTTCATGCATAGGCCAATAGTACATACTTACTCATCGTACATACTGACAATCTCAAACACTGGACTTACAGCGAATTCATTCTTAGATGCTCATATATTCTTTTCACACTCGGTTTTCTTAGCCCCGTACTATTTGCCTAACCCGGGCTAAGGAAAGTCATGCTGTTCTCACTTGACATCGTTATCACTGGACTATCTCTGGTTGGATAAGGTGTTTTCGCCTTCACGGGTTAGTACCGCTTTTCCTTAGCCTGGACTGCTTTGACTTCTGTTCTCACTTTCACTCGTAGCACCGCATTTCAAGAGATAGCAACGCTATTGCGGTGCTAACCCTGCTTTTTTCCGGGGACAAATAATTGGTGGAGCTAGCTCACTTTTGGTAAAACCGAGTGTGAAAACAAAGTACTATAGGTGCGGCTAAGCCCTCAGAACAATTACCCCAGCAATTGCCAGGTACCCATCTACACCTAGGTTGAGAGTGGCAAATGTAGATAAATGTCTCGCTATGTCAGCACAATACTTGGATTGAGAAATTTAAATGTATGATCCTCTAGACAACAACACCGCCATGATCCGATAATTGCTCTGTGATCAATTGCTCCAGGCTTTTTTATTTCATCATAGCATAAGGGTTAGGGTTGCACTTGGGTTTTAGGTTTGGACTTCAGGTTAATGTTAGGTATGTCGCAGTTAAGAATCTGGTTAGTGTAGGTAATTGATGTGGAGAAATTTTCGCAGAAACAAGCGTTGTACAACCTATAATAGCACTTTATGTTTCCATGATTGTACAGCGTAGGGGTGTGTGTCATGGCATGGATTAGCAGAAAATTAGGTCAATTAGTATCCATCTGTATTTTAATTAGACAACATACCCAGAGTCCAGAAGCACCCAAGTCCAGCAGTATAAGCTAGCCTTACGTTAAGCGCTGGCACTGCGATGTAATCTTCAGTCCCAGATAGATCATGGCCTGTTGAGTCCACTTGAATGTTGGCGAAGATTCCTTTAACCCCTTGCGTGTGGGAACCCTGTAGTCCCTGTATTAAGTCTATGAGATGGAGAGAATTTGGTAATGACAGGGTTAAACTGAATCAGTCTGTTGTAGCTGTCGTTGTCACGTTGGATCATTCATTCCTGATGTTCTAGTAACTAGAACGTAATTTGGCATTAAAACCAATATCATTTACAGTTCCAAAATTCCTTAATTTTTTTTTTTTTGCTCTTTTTACTTAATAATAATAATAATGATCTGGATTTATATAGCACTTAATACAAAATACCGTCTCTAAGTGCATTATAGAATATTATTACTCCGATCATCAATTTATCCACGCACAATGTGCACCATCTTTACTCCTGGGAGTGGCAATTACTAACACAAAGGCTTTTGTCATCCTACCAGGTCCCCATTTTTCTCCTGGGTATGGAGTGGCAAATTTATATTAATGCCTTGCCAAAGGCATTACACACACACACACACACTCACTCTATCTTTCTTTATCACACTGACTCTCTTAATATATTTCTCTTTCTCTCTCTCTCTCTCTTTCTCTCTCTTCCTCTCTCCCTAATGCGCAAATTTCCAAAGTTATACTCTCATCATGATTTTGCCTAGGTTTTGTTTAATGAATCCACCAGTTTACGGCCCTATACACAGACAATGTTAACATTATTTTCCCCATTTCTCTATTCTTTATTTGCTGTCGTGCGCAATGCCACACTTTTAAAACCACTTGCCCAAGATTTAAAAAATGAGTTCACTGGAGTTTGCTCACTCAAACAGCTAGATAGCAATCAGGTATTTGATCAACCCCATGCCTAATAAACCCTGTCATTATGAACTTGTCATAATCCATGAAGATAGATGTGACTTATACAAAGCTTCCGATCGATCGAGGCAACTACTATTCCCCTTTACGTTCAACTTTCTGTTCTTGCCTCCCTGTAGGGTTATCCTGGTTTCAAAAATCTTTCTTTAATCTGTCCATCATTTTTTCTTGTTCAGCTCAATTACCCTAGGGACTAATTGTTTGCTATACGTGTTTCTTCCTGCCCCTATTAATTTCCATATTGATTATTGAAAACAATGATTACCAAGCTCTCGGGTTAAAAAAAATCATTTTGAGGTCATGGAATAGTTTCCACTCAAAGACGATCCGCATTTCCATGCTTCACATCTTTTTACATGTTAATTAAATACCCATATACAAATACATTATAGTTTTCCAGATCGCTCTCGCTCTCTCTCTCTCTCTCTCTCTCTCTCTCTAACACACGCACTCACACATACGCTCTCTCAATTTCTTACACATATATATATATATATACATGTATATATATAAAGCCAGGATATTATTGCTATTGTGATTGTTATTGTTATTGTTTTTGTTATTTTTTTATTTCTATGTTTATTTTTGTTTTGACTTTTATTGTTATTGTTGTTGTGATTGTTATTGTTATTTTTATTGCTTCCTTGTCATTATACAACGTATATCATCCTTTCTTATGTACTTTCTCGAAACAAATAATGTATCTGATTTTTAAGCCATAAACTCATTTTAAATAGCTGATTTTGATTTTTGTTTTTTGCCCCCGAGTTCCCCATACATATTTAGTGAATCGAGACAGTCTAGGCTCTCATTGGAATCCTAAAAGCCCTTCAGCTGTTTTGTAAATCGGTGGCCCCAATATATCAGCCCCCCCCCCTTCGATGAGCCATCATGATTACACAAAACAGAACCCCAGCATCAATGTAAAATAGATTTTTTTAAAATAAATTCTATAATAATAAGAGATTACACTATATTTGTTGATGTTTATTCACAATAATGATCATTTTCCGTTATCAATTTTAGAAATGTACCAAAGTAATTATGAATGAATGTGTTGCTTAGAGCGCTAGCTCTTGGAATCAAGTTAGATTATAGTATTAAAAGGAACCTTGGGAAAGGCATTTTGAATGTGTAGGAGACTTAGGAGAGGCATTAATCCTTAATGATCAAGTCCCTTGGATAGGAGTTTAAACCGTAAGTCCATTGGTTGCCCCCTACAACGTACAAGAATATTCTTGCTTTTATGGTACTCTACTGTTTAGGTAAAATCAATAAAAACTACAGAATGTTATCAAAGTAATAATGATAATAACAACATTTATACAGCACTTGATACAAAGGTTTCTATTTAAAGCACTGTACCATTCTTACCTTTTATTCATCTTTAACTTCCTTGAATTAATAAGAAACTTTGTAAATATAGATGAAATTATTTTTGTATCATGTATGTCTAAAGTAAATGCAAAGAAAAGGTGCCATCTGAAATAATTATGATGGAGTTGATTACATGGATCAACCTCCTCGTAGTGTATTTGTGTTGTACAATTTATGTATCATGTTTTGAAAGGTCACCTGATTCTGAAAGGTAATGCAAAGTTCTGGGAAATTTTGAAAATTGGATGGATAGTAATTCTTTAAAATTTTGATATATTTGGATGCCCTGTGGATGTAATATAAGCACTAGATAATTTAGCCCCTAAAACACTTCAGCTCCTAAAACACTTCAGCTTTCGAGAAAATCAAATAATAAAAGTTTACCAGTGCTCCTGGTAAATAACAAATGGTAGTGCCTAAGGCCATTCCATGGTAGCTGTGACCATGAAAATATCAGAATATGCAGTTCTGATATATAGTTCCCAAACGGGAATAGCAAATCGGTCGATTGTAGTCAAGAAACATTGTTTTAAAGCAAAAGTAATTATATCAGTCTTGAGAGGGAGCTATACAACATACAGAGTTTATTATTTACAATTTCATCACTTTAGACTCTATTTCAACCGCGACAACGATCATTGAATATTGTAAAATCGCATATGCTTCCAATAATGTTCATTTGAACCAAATTCATGACCCCATACCAAAACTTTGTATTACCTTTAAGACGAGACAGAATCTAAGGGAATCGCTGCGTGGACAGGCAAGGCCTTGTCTCCCTGTTTCACTGTGAAGTTTCCGAGACTCCCTGAATGTGCTATCATATTGTAGATACGTGTATCCTTTTCAAAGTTGGCAGCAATCGTGGCTTCAGAAATGTGATCTTCACTATTAATATCCTGGATGCCTGCTAGAGTCAACTCCCACTTCTGTGTCTGCCAAAAAAGACTAGGATTGATACCCTGCAAAACTTTTTCGTAACAATTGCAAAGACTTTCAAGAATCAACTCAAGGGCACTTTCAATATCCCATTTTATTGCCTATAGAAATAATGTTTAGATTAGTAATAATGATTATAATAATCAGGATTTATATAGCAAACTGAATCACTCTAACCCTTGGTATAACTGATCGGGCCTGGTGTGCAGGTGGACCACTACACCAGGGTTTCCCCCTACTCTTATATACGAATAGTGCAGTGGATTCTTAACATGCAAAGGTGGTAACTTTCTTCTGCACGGGTCCTCCATTTAAGGGCCTATCCGAGGGACGGGGGTGTTTTCCACTGTAACATAGCCTGCATCTATGAAACTATTGAGGGGCACGTTAACACCCAACACAGGCTTCAGTCATCCGGCTGGGTTGGATTCGAATACATGATCTTTGGTCCAACAGGCAGATGCTTTGCTTACTGAGCCAACTCGCCTCCATGTTACACAACTAGGTTTTAATCAATTATGTACCCCCCTTTTCTACTTCAAGTCTGGAATGTTTCCAAAGGATTTTAATAAACTCATAAAAATTGGCGCTGGTATTCAACTAACTTTGAATAGATCCTTGGTTCAAGTGTAATAAACAACAAGCAATTAGTCCTATTTTTAATTCGGATAATTGAATTAGTGTACCCTGCACTTTTTGTTGGCTCAAATTACCGCAAAATAGTTTTCTTTCCTTTTTTGGCCAAACAAGAGAGGCCTTGTGTTTAACATGTTAACACATTAACAACATATATTTATCGGGAATAACCATTTAAACTGATGAAATGAATCAGATTTAGAGTCAAGATATCCTTGTTTTGTATATATTATTATTGTAAATGCTTAACTTTATTTGTTGAAAGAATGCGATTTATTTTTTTCATTAAACACATCTCATGTATATATATATATATATTTCTTTGACAAGATAAAAAATGAATCCAAACAACTTGATGAGTTTTAATCCTTTAAAGGTCATCAGCCTCTATTTAGTGAAGGAAAACACAATGAAATAACTTTTTTGATCCTCATTTCCCCCAGCTGAACTATGCTGAATGCATTGTATGACAACAGAGGACATGTATTTTGCTAGTATTGAGATTCCTGTCAACAATCACGTTTTTCTTCTCTCTTTTTTCACCCTTTTTCACCCTAAATCTTCCTTATTTGAGCCTCATTTTGTAAAGGGGTTTGAATATTATATGGAACAAAATCAATTGCCATTGTTTTGAATATGCATTGTTTGCTGAGATAGATAGCTAGATATACATATACCATATATGCAGTGGCATGAGGCAGGAGCAGATCCAGATTTTTTGTAAAAGAGGGGGCACAAAATTCCTGAATTTCCTAACACCCCCCCCCCCCAAAAAAAACACACCTTTTGTCAGGATTTTGTTGGTGCCTTTTTAGTCCTGAATTTTAGGGCAAGGAAAAAATGAACCTCTAATTGGTGTGTGTGTGGGGGCAATTTTTGATGTGTGTACATATATCAGGGCTTGATACTAACATGCGCCTATATCTGGACCCCCAAAATGTCAAAATCACAATATAGAGCTCAATGCTTACAAATTCTACATGTCACTTCACTCACTTGCATTTCAAGGGGGAGGGGCATGAGCCAGTTGTACCCCCTAAATCCACTACTTCAGGGATAAGTAAGGATGTAATTATGGTGTTCTAAAGAAAGTTAAAACAAAAGTTCTCTTTTTGACAGCTGTTGTATGTGAAGGAATAGATCTAGAGCCAAGAAGTATGTATTTAGCCCTGAAATGGGCCAAAAATATCTGGAGGAAAATAACAGACACGAACTGGCCTTGCAGGGTTTGGGGAGAGAGAGAGAGAGAGAGAGAGAGATAATGAAGGAGATACCGGTACATGTACATGTATGTTTATAAATATATATAGCGCTTAGAGACTTTGGTGGTAAGCGCTTTATAAGAAACGTTGTTATTATTATACAGAGAGAGAGAGAGAGAGATGTAGATAGAGAGGGCGAAAGAAGGAAAGAAAGAAAGAAAAAGAGAGATTCAGTTGGTAGGGAAAATGGACAAATAGAGAGAGAAGGGCGAAAAAAGACGGAAAAAAGGACAAAGATCTGTGATAAATGAATAAAGGGGGACGTAGAGAGGGGGGATACAGTGAAATTCTATAGAGAAGTAGCCTACATGTATACGATAGGCAGAGAGAGGCAAATACCTGAATATAGGGAGAGAGACAGAACATTTGTTAATAAAGAACATTCATCTTGTCTGCAAATGTGCTATATTTAATAATTTAGCGTTACACCCCTTCCTTGGCCAACCTCTTTGGATATTTCCTCCTCTTTTATTTTCTGTCTATTTTAATCTTTGTCCATTATGGCAAGAATAATGACATTTTATCATTTTTAATAAGTGGTTCTTGCTTACTTTTACCTTTATTGGCAAAATGGATTATTTTTAGTTGCATGTTATAAATACGTGCTTGTGCAAAGAGTATTTCTGATGATCACAGACATTCATGTCGACTCTATATATACACGGAGTGCAAATTAATGATACTGATAATATACTATGTTATGCTGATAACCTTTTGCAAATAGACACTAGACAGCATAGAAATATCCATGAATTCGAAATTTAATTAGTAAATATTTTGCAGGGAATACAATACAATTTAAGCAAATGAAGCTGAACAGTTATTGAAATCATAAAAACATTTGATGTTGTCAATTTCCTGGGAATTCTTTCATGACATTACTTATTTGCCCTTATTTAAAACGTTTTTACCCTTATTCATTCCCTCATTTTTTCAGGGCTGCTATATCAATAACATTCTAACATCATACTTAACCTTCCAATGTACATGTAAAACATTACATGTGTAGCAGTATATTTGTAAACATGCTCAGACTTTCACTTGAATCACAGCATGTAATTATTGTTTTGTTCCCTTACCTTCGGATCACTTCCTCTATTGTCCTCCACCTAATTAAAAAGCTGCTTGAATTCAAAATTAAGTGCTGATGCTTTGTCACAATAGCAAAGTTCATACGAGAGCCTGCAAACTTTAATTTTACGTTTTTAATCTTAAAGGTTATCTTTTTGTTTAAGGACCATGGGACAGACACACTCGTTCCAGAAATTTGTGATTAACTCAAAGTTTAAAACGGTGAGCAATCGTATAGCTAACGAGAAAACTACAAGCAGCGGGGAATCCTCACTTGAAGATATGTGTCGTACGGAGGCAATTAACTTAAAGGTTTCGCCAGCTAGTTGTTTTGACGACTGCTTGCTCAGTTTGGAGTTTAAAACTTTAAACTTTAAAAACTTTAGAACAACATGGTGACCCATGTTAACCTGCATAGTTGGTAGTGCCACTTAGTGGGTCATTGTTTTAAAAAACCTTGAAGTTTTGGAAACCTACAGTTTAGAACTACAAGGGTGCTGTGTGAACATAGTGAGCTATCTCTTCTTTTTTTTTATTCCAAGTTTTCATCCTTGTATATTGTGGTTGCCTGCTGTGATAAATTTAGACAATGTCTGGGGTAAAATTTAGGAGTAGCCAATTTAAGTCACGATTAGCGAGACAGTGAGTCATTAAAAAAAAAACATACTCGGGAGAATAGCTGGAAGTTTGTCATCTCCGAACATCTGAGAAACTTTGACAATGTCACTGTGATGAGCCAAGTTTTCATTGTCTTATGGCCTGTTCAGACTGTAGAAAAAATGTAATGAAACGTATAAAGAATCATCGCTTAAGGAAAGGGGCGTACAGACTTTTTATGAAACGTATAAAGAGTCATCGCGTATTAAAAGGAAAGGGGCATAAAGACTAGATAACAATCTTGTATAAAAGGAACGTTGTATAAAGAATCAGTCTAGTTCAGACAATTGACATTTTTATGAAACATATAAAAAATCATCGCATAAGGAAAGGGGCGCAGAGACAAGGTCACAACCTTGTACAAAAAGTAACATTGTATAAAGAAACAGTCTAGTTCAGACTAGGAAATTCTCATGAAACGTAAAAGAATCATCGCGTAAGGAAAGGGGCGCACAGACGAGAAAAAAAAGGAACGTTGTACAAAGAAACTGTCTAGTTTTTGAAGAGGTCAAAGTGACATGACACTAGCTGGCCAATCATCAGTTTTTGTACAATTTTCGTATGATGCAACTTTCAGACTAGAACCGGACCCCGATTCTTTATCTCATTTTTATTCAAATTGGTGCTCACACATGCGCTTCGTTATACAACGTTTTGTTATACAACGTGTCTTTAAAGCTCATTCAGATGAGAGAAAAAAGTAATTTTTTAATTGTATTCCCATACGATTCTCATATAGCTGTACAATAAATTTCAGTTGTCTGAATGAGGGGTGAGAAATCTTGGCATTGTCGCTGTGATGAGCCAAGATGTTCCAGTGGATTAAACGCTAGTATTGAAGGAAATACTGCCAATTTGAATTCCGCAGTGTAAGAAACCATCAGGGATTGGGATGCAGAAAACCCATTGAAGGGAAACAAGATAGCAACTACTTCCGACAAATATCAATACAAGAAAGTGGCGAAATTCTGACTGTTGAAAATATGAAATAAAAGGTTACTGGTAGTCTTGAAACAAATTTGAAAAGGATATCTTGTATAATAATAGTGATCATATTTGAACTGTAAATAAAAATACTTTTTTAAGGATATACATAGACAAGTACATATACATATATACAATACATATACATATACTTTCAAAATCATTATGCCCTGCACCATAATTAAATTGAATTATAATGAGAGAGGAATGAATCGGTTTATTGTGGTTTTGTGACCCAGGTTTTTAATTATATAGTTCTTATCTCTGTACTGCACATCTGTTTTTTCCATTATTTTGTTTTTAAATACTTTTGGAAAAAAATACAATCTCACTTACAGCTGAGCACTGTGCATTTGAACAAGAGTGAGGTTCAAATATCGATATTTTCAATCCCATAATGCACCAAGTTTGAATAGCCCGCATGCCAAGTCAAGATGGGGTCATACGGATGTGCATTGCCGGTGTTATTGTCTAGGTGTATATGTTTGCTAGTGAGATATTTTCAATGTGCGAAAAGTGAGATTACTTTTTTGGGAGCGTGTAAATGTTTACATTAAAAGAGAGTGCCGATCGCAATCAGAATGTCACTTTTTGAGAGCATGTGAATGCCCCTACAGACAGTCCACTTCGTTGACAGGCTCGTTAAAGTTGTTTATTCTTCATTTTAAGAATCAGTTCCAAACCTGATACCCCTCTCTGAATTTGATCCTACCCTCATTTCTATTTGTTTACGTAAAGCTCACAACACATTCGAGGAAAGATGGAGATCTATTCAAGTCATTTTTAGGAAGCTTTTCTAAGCTCATAGACCAAAGAAGTAGAAAGGAAATTATGTGATCATTTTGTTAATGCATTGAGAGGAATCATAGGAGTGATAGGACATTGAATAATGGTATGTATCTTTAGTGAAGTATCAATTAAAGTAGTCAAACCTGCTTTAGCATCCACCTGTATAGAAAGACCACCTGTCTACAAAGACCACATTTTTTGTTTCCCTTGAAAATCGTTTCTCATTGAACATGTACTAAAGGAGTCTGAACATAAAGACAACCTGTCTATAATGACCACTGTTCTTGTCTCCCTTTGGGTGGTCTTTATAGACAGGTTTCACTGTATCATTGAAAATACATTGTCTGTTTGGAACTAGAAGGGTGTTTAAAGTCTGTGTGAATTGACATGATTTAAATCCCTTCTGGGTTTAGACAGTCGACATTTAGTTGCCTTTTATCTACAGTGAAACCTGTCCATAAAGACCACCCAAGGGAGACAAGAAAGATGGTCTTTGTAGACAGGTGGTCTTTATGTACAGGTTCCTTTAGTACATGTTTCAATGAGAAACCATATTCAAGAGAAACCAAAAAATGTGGTCTTTGTATACAGGTGGTCTTTCTATACAGAATGAACTACTAAAGCTTATACATTCTTGTTTTTTTAGGCAATTTCTTTTTTATTTTGTTTTGTGTTTTGTGTCAGTCAGGACACCGTATGTCTTTATGGTCTGTGTGAAGATAGCAAGCATTCACATCATTGCTACAGATAATTAACATCTCCTGCCTTAATTTCCTTCCTGTTTGAATTTATAAGAAAATAAATTATTTTGGAAGGAATGTTTGTATGTTTAGTTCACTTGTACATAATCTATGTGATCTTTCGAGGATGCAACTTGCAATTTTTCAAAATGACTTTTCCAAGGTTTTTTTTTGTCTAGTATGAGTAAGGTACTGGTTACATATATATATATATATATATATATATATATATATATATATCATTTTATATATGGTTTCAGCTCAATTACAAAAAGGAAGTGAAAAGGGGGATGTATTCCTCTTGTCGATGTTGACATTTTTAAGAGCATTCTTCCCGTACTGGAACCTCTCTTTATTATGTTTCTCATTTTCTAAGGGCTCTCTCTCTCTCTCTCTCTCTCTCTCTCTCTTTATCTGTCTCTTTCTCCTGCTCTGTTTGTTTTAATATTCTTTGTTTTTCCCCTCCTCTCTCTCTCTCTCTCTCTCTCTCTCTCTTTAATTGGCCTTTTCTCCATGTATCACTCCATCTCCTACTGTGTTTCTGGTCAATCTTTATGTCTCTCTCTCTCTCTCTCTCTCTCTCTTTATCTCTCTCTCCTGCTCTGTTTGCCTTAATATTCTTTGTTTTTCCCTCCCCCTTTACCTCTCTCTCTCTCTCTCTTTCTCCTCCCCCACTGCCTTTGCCCCCTCTCTCTCTCTCTCTCTCTCTATGACATTTCTCATATCCATATCTATTCCTTCTTGGATCACGACCAAGTATTAAAGGTACTATGTCCAATTTGCAGGCCAACAAAATGAAAAGGTTAAATTCCAACGGCATTTGAAAGACAATACTAATTTAGAACTTCCCTCAAAACGAAAGGGCTTGAAAATGGCTTTTTGTGGGAAAATAAAGACCATCAGTTGTCAAATCGACTTAAGTGATTGCAATCACCTAAGTAAATAGTCTGATTTTCAGACCATTGTACCGAATGGTTGTACGTTTTATGCTGCAAAAGATTCAATCAGTTTAATTCTGGCCATAATTACAAGTAGTGGGTTATTGATGTAGACAAATGCTCATGTACCTGTTACAGCTCATTTTATGTATGTAATTACCAAAGAAAAAAATATGTCAGTCAGTTACTCGATAGTGTCTGACAGTGAAGTCTAGAAAGTAAACAGGTTTCCTTGCATAATTTGAATACTAGGACACTGCTAACGTTTAAATTTCACAGATAGGACATACATGACATATTCATAATTCCTGCAAAGTTCTACAAAACTTGATGTTGGCTGCAAAAGGGACATACCGGTATAGTATCTTTAAATAATCGTGTTTCAATTTTTCTGCATTTTGGTATGACCAGTCTACCATTGTGAAAGCTGTGTCCCTATGGTATCCGATATCATAGCAGCTAATCTATAGCTTTAAGTCGTATCCGTTTCAGGAGGGTCCCACAGTATCATTTTTTGGCAAACTATTACTCTGTTGAAATCAATGCTAACTATACAAGCTATACATAAATACAAACATATGTATTGCAAGCCCTGTTTCAGCTTTGGCATAGGTTTTCATTTGTAGGTTTTGGCTGAATAAGGTTATTTGTCGAATGGTATTTTGTTTCAGTTGGATGCCCAAACTTTCTGGATTAATTAAGGATCTACGTGAGGACATTTCCATTGCTTGATCTTGTATGGATAGATTAGTTTTCCTGTTAACCATGAGATCGCTCATAAGCTTTCAGGATACTCTAAGTTTCAAAATGATGCGAGTGTGTCCACACAGTCCATAACTACAAGATGACCTTAAAGTTTAAGAGTCTTAAGAGTTAAGACCATGAGTAAACTTAGAGTTTATATGGACTCTTGTGTGAATGGACCTAACTATCGTGTCTTTGTTTTTTTATCCTGAATGGTTTTTCCAAGCGAAGTGAAGTTGCTCTCAAAACGCACTTGAAGTAAAATCCACTGACTGCAATTAATCCTCGCGAACAGTGTCGAATGGAGCCATCAAAATGTCAGCTTTGGTTCAAATGGTATGCAATCCAAACGACTATTAACAAGAAGACTGGTTTTACAGAATACTTCCTCATATAAGCCTATACCCTACCTGTATGCGTAGCTTATATTGTATGAACCAGCATCAACTTGGATGTGATATTCGTCACCTATCCTGGTCATGAGAGATACGTGTTCTGGAATCATTTTGGAATATATTCGTTCATTTGAAGTATAGCTGAGCATTTGATCCCATGTTTTCATTTGGAATGAAATTATTAGCAGCATGTTTTGAGTGGTGTACCATTCCTGTTTGTGAGTTCAAAAGAACATTGCATTAGCCTTGGAGAAACAGGATGTCGTGTAATATTATGTGGAATATATTCATTAATTTGGAGTAGTTGCACGTACCAAACCAGCTATTAAACGACTGGATTAGCAAACAATTTTAACCGGAAGAATTGGAAAGCGAGTGAAGCAATGATTTAGTCTTGACTGGATGAGCAATATGCTTTCTGAGATCCGAGGGGTGCTGTTCTTGTCTCTGGATTTAGGAGGAGGAGGAGTCTAGTACCGGTATACGGATTATTTGGTAGAATGGAGAGTCAAGCGATCAGGCGTCAATCGTGGTTCACGCTCAAACGAGAAAGAAGAGCTGCTTGTAACAGTCAAATCTTCTCCAAGAGCAATGTAAGAAAATTAAGATGGTAATGATGATGATGATGATGATGATGATGATGATGATGATGATTGTTAGTAGTAGTAGTAGTAGTAGTAGTAGTAGTAGTAGTAGTAGTAGTAGTAGTAGTAGTAGTAGTAGTAGTAGAAGTAGTATCGTTATCATTATTGTTGTTATTATTATTTTGATCCTCATCATCAGCATCATCATCATCATCATCATCATCACTATCATCATCATCATCATCATTATCATCAATTCATCATCATCACCATCATTACTATTATTATATGTGATCTCCAAAAAATACTGTATGAAGATAAGATTTATTGAGAGATAAATTACTGGTTAGTGAAGAATCTCTTCAATAATATAACTTTCAGAATATTATTTTTCAACAAGTCTTTTTTCAGGCAATATTATGGCTATGAGAAGATGCATTTCAGCTGTTTATTTATAGATTATGAGAATTTGTTTGAATTAAAGATTTAACCGGCTGTATAGAATCAGAAAGCTTTCAGAAGATTAGTTTCAGGAAGTTTGTTAAGGTGAGGGCTTGTGTGACATCAGGGTGAAAACAATATCGAATCATATGTCAGGATATCAGTAATGCTATATCAACATACAGGTGGGCTATGTATCCAGGAAAACAAATGTTTAGGTGTGATTTGCAAAAGCGGGGGTCATGATGCTTTGTTAATACCTCAGGTACACTGCCAAACTGACTCCAAACTGAGAAAGTCTTGGTCGTTTGGGGTATGATATTAGATACTTATTAAGCGCTCATGTCCACCATGCAAGGTGCAAAGGAAGATACACTATACACACCTGGTGAAGCTTTGTATAGGGGCCACCACCTTCCAAGTGTGAAAGTGCACGTCAGATTGCCCTCAGTGTCACTTGAATGAGAGGCCTCTTTTACACTGACAGGAATAGGCTGATATCCGGTGTATTAGATGGGGTATTGGATTGATATTAATGGGGTCTCCCCTTCCCCATAACCACTTCCCTTCGAAATCTTCCGGAAGGTAGGCAAGTGACATAGATTGATATGGGAGATGGTGTATTGGGGAGGGGAGCATGTTACCTACCCCTTGCCCCTCCCGAATCCACTTTCCTCATATCTTGAATACGAGAAAGGTTATAGGATCAATATTAATGGGGTCTCCTCTTCCTAACCACCAATTCCCCTTAAAACCTCTAGAAAGATGGGCAAGGGACATAGATTGACGAGGGAGACCATCTCAGGAAGGGAAGGGGTTATACTACCCCACCCCACCCCTCTCCAACTGAGACCATTTTCCTCATGATTCTCTGGATATGAGAAAAGTTATAGGATCAATATTAATGGGGTCTCCCCTTCCTAACAACCACCCCTTAAAATCTCTAGGAAGATGGGCAAGGGACATAGATTGATGAGGGAGATTGAGGGAAAGGGGAAGACAACCCCTCTATCTCGATCCCAACTGAGACCATTTTCCTCATATCTTGAGTATAAGGTTACGGGATCAATATGACAGTGACTCTGTAACATTGTTGAAGGTTGATGAAAAAAATACCAAATTTTTGTATGAAATGTTACTTATTATAGTCCTTCCACTTTACTAACCCTCTAACATGCAAAAAATCCTGTCAAAATTCTCAAATTACAGAGATATTTATGGTTTTCTTTGAAGGCGTCACTGTGCGACACCTTCTAACAGTAAATTCTCCCAACACTTTTTGAATTTTCCATGAAAATAAGACATAAGCCAGGCTTTTAAAAATCTTTCAACATTTAAATATCTGGAATGGTATATAGAGCTAATTCATTGCTTTGTGACGATTTACGATGGTCCCTAGGAGAGGACCTAAAGCCGTCGGTCCTCTGGTTGCTAATACTAACAAGCATTTATGCTTTCTTAGCAGTCAGGTAAAATAACCATCACAACATTCACCTAAAATGTAATTAAATTGTACTAATATAGTGGGGAGAATTAAGGAACAGATCAGATCAGTTTTTCCCAATTTTTATCATTAATAATGGTCTGTTTTCACTCAAAATTTCAAATTACCGGTATCTTTAATTGTACATCTAGCATTGAAGTCACTAGCTCAGCACCATTTTCTCTCATCTGAACAAAGTTACCAAGTCCCTTTAATATTAATGAGATCTCCTGTTCCTCATAACCACTTCCCTTTGTAAACTAGACAAAAGGGGAGCAAGTGGCATATAGATTGATAATGGTGTCAGGGGAGAGGGAAATATTACCCCCCTCCTCTTTCCACATATCTTGAATATGGGAAAGGGCACTGGATCGATATTAAATGCCGTCTCCCTGCTTCCTGACAATCACACTCTCTCTTGAAATCTTGAGGTATGTATAGGCATATGGTATAGAAGATTGATAACCCAGACTGGGAGGGGGAGGTGTAATGTTGGGGTACATTTTACCCCATCCACCTCCCAACTGAGACAACTTTCCTCAAGATATCATGAATATGAATATGTACTTAGAAACCAAGATCCCAATAATCCTTAGTAAGTGGTGCACTTCAATTCAATTCAGATTACATATCCTACATACACTGTCGCCAATAGAGTTGGACTTACTTTTTTTCTCACCTCTTTTCATGACTTGTTTAGGCCTGTCTTCATCAGCTCGAGTTGGCCAAATAGCAGGCAATAGCAGGCTATTTGGTCAGGAAATCTTCCCAAGATATCTTGGGCTAGTTTGCAAAATTTGCCCGCTATTTGTGGTCCGCCTTCACCAGCCCGAAGACTCGCACTATGCGCAAACACTGAGCAAATTTCTTGAGCTAATTTCTCGAGCTCGAGTTTTGAGCTGATGAGGACGAGATTTGTAACTTCGGGCTAATTTCCCAGATCAAAATAGCGGGCTATTTGGCCAACTCGAGCTGATGATGACAGAGCTTTTGTGGCAATATGATTTATTCTTGACAGGTGAGGTCTTCTCAGAACTTTAATAATCAATCTCTATGATTCTTTAGATTGATCCAATAAAATTCGGAGAAGAGGTAAACTTTATCTATCCAGATTATATCATGTTCTCACAGTAACGGCATAAAAAGAGGTCAACAAAATTTATTCCAACTTTATGGGTAACAGTGTAGTTTTAAAGATAAAGTTGAGTTCTGGTCATGCGATTGCATTGTGAAAGAAACAGTGTGGAATCTATCAGAAAGGTTGATCATCTAGCATATAAGTATTGGTGTGTACTGCTAGGTTCTGGAATCATCAAAATGATAAGAAATTTGGCCCAGTCTTGGTCTTAAGTTTATACAAGCACTGTACACAGAAAAATGTATATGGGACTACGCGAACATGTGGCATAAAAATCCGTCCCGATTTGTATGCTGCTACATGCCATGTTTAGAATATTAAGGCATTTGAAGAGCCATGCTTTTCAGGGAACATTGTTAACCTGATGTTCTTCCACACTTGCATAATAACAATGATAACGCTCACAAATTATTTCTCACCTATTCCCAGAACTCAACCTTCTCATTAACTTTCAGAATCAGTATTCAAAGATTTAGCTATAGCTGCATTTACACTGCAAGCAGAATTCATTGTTTTTTCTCACGTTCCGGTGGTCCGTTGGAAGTTGCTGAACAACTACCGGCAAACACGACGCAAAACAAAAATTGAAAAATCCGCCTTTGGAGTGTTTTTTTTTTAAATGCTGTGGGAAATTTCACTGATTTTTGCAGTCCATATTCCCGCTCTCGAAACATCAGTGAATGATTCCAGTTTTGGGTCACTTGACTCTCCTCGCTTTCATGCGATCACATGCAGACCAGCACCAAGTCGCGCATGCACACTAATCAGACAAGAAAAAGGAATGAGCAAACACCAACAGGTTTTTAAGGGTTTTTCCAGAGTAGTTTAAGTGGCAGTCAAGAAAATCAAAGATTTTTGAAAATGGTGTTTGGGCTGTGTAAATGGGCCTTACCATACCGGTATTTGATTTTACCTTTATGCATACTGTAATATAAGATGAGTCAGATCTTGTACACCTGTTTGACTTTGGGATAGTGACCTCTTGGGAATCTCTCAACAGGGGTGCCTCAGAAAAAAAAAGAGAAATATAATCCACCCCCTTTTCCTTCCAAGTCTATTTTTACCTTCGATGCATCAAAATCGTGCGATGTTGTTAAACAAGCTATAAGATGGAGTAATCTTGGGGGCAATTTCATTACCATGTGGTATATTGCATAGAAATCATGTTTAGATTATGTTATACATCGTTTTCCTGTTCACACATTTCAATAGGCAATAGACAAGGCTATTGAAATTGCCTTAGGTTTTTAAAAATATTTTTAAGTCTTTGTTTTGATGTTTTGATTACCAATTAGCAATATACATTGTAAAGTTATTAGAATTGGGATGCGTTCATATAATCTTTTGAAACCAGAATCTATCATGTTCAGCACTGATCAGTATCACCAAGTAAGAACACATTTTCATGAACCCATGTAGACATAATCAGGTTTTATACATGTACAGTTTAACACCTAAATTATTCATACCCCTTGTAAATTTGAAGGTTTTTTTTTGTGTGTGTGTGTGTGTGTGTGTGTGTTTTTCTGACTCTAGAATTAAAGGTGGATCAGTTGAATATAGGCCATTGTTGAATGCTTTTAGATGTAAGCTTTAAAACGTCTCATTCTCAAGAAACATAAATCAGGACAAATCAATTTTTTATACACACTTTACTTCAAAAATTACAAAACTTAGATAAAGAGTATAAATGATTTAATTCTTAACTGTATATTCTTACAAAATAAATAAATAATTTTTAGTATTCATGCATTTGTTTGGGGGTGCTTCAAAGTTCTCTACAATCCTAAAGATTCCAGGGGAATAATTAATGATATTGCTTTCTTTTTTACGCTTTGTTCTCTATCACTTTTTTGTCATACCCCAAATTTGCCTCCATGGAAATATACACAGTCAGACCGCAGCGCTCGCAAAATCGCCCGTATTTATTCAAGTCGTATGCATGTTTTTGCTCCTCTTGCATACGTAATGAGCAAAAAACATGGCACAGTTCTCGTTCTTCTTATCTGCTCAGGATTCATTTAATGACAATGAATTTGTCATAAATATTGAGCCAGAATAATAAACATTATAGTGTACTATTCAATAAGTAGTGAGTGATGTTTTAAAATGTGAAAAAACACGAAGAAAACTTGGAGAAAAAAATATTTGAAGAGTCGGATATTCATGTTAAAAACTCATTTTTATCGGGGGTGCATCTCGTTAAATTTTGGCTTACCACATAATGTAGATATTTTCCTAACATAATATCATAGTTCCTATTGATGTTTATCTCAATACCAGTCAGGAACAAGCAAAGTAGTAGCTGATGCATACTAGACTTCGGCGGAAAATTGACATGGCCGATCGGCGAGCGTTTTGCGTGAAGATCAACCGGGGGATACTACGCTATATCTAGTTTTGCGTCGATTATCGATGTACTGTGCGGTCCAACCAGTCCGTGCGCTATACGTGAACACGCACGGAGGATAGTGTGATAGGATAGGTGCTTAACCCCCGGACGTAGAGGCTTTGTATTGCCCCACATACTTACTATTGTGTATGATAATCGTGCGATACATAATAATAGAAGTGTACAGAAAGTACAAGTTGGATTCGGATATGCACACAAGTACACTCAAGTACAATATAGAATACCAGCTCTAGACTGAATAGGGGACAGAAGGGAGGATTTAAGTGTCTATGTAGGCTATTTTCGGTCAGGTTTTGATATCATTTTAACAAAGAAGACACATTATTCTTTCTCAAATGTATATTTGTGTAAATACAAACTTTCGGGGGCAATGTGATTGAAAAATGAAAATATGATTGTTTCCATCCCTGCTAATAATTTTATGGTTGTAAAAGTTCTGAAATGTGTTTTTATATTTGTAAACCATGGACTAATGAGAAGAGCCTTAAACAGGAATTTCTTTTGGTAATTCCCAGGCATTCAATGATGGTAATATTTTATTTGATAATTCTTTTGTGTAACTCCAGTTCATTCATGTGTATTCCTGGAAATAAAATATTACAAAATTCTTTCCCTTATGCTCTTTTCTGTTTGTTATTTTGTTTTATAGTGACCCGCTGAATATATATATCTGATAATTTATTTTCTGATTTTGTTTATGTGTTTATGGCCCTCAGATAAAAATCTTAGTGTGTGTATGTGGGCTGAAGGGCTCAAATAAAACTTATAGAATTCTAATTTTCATCTTCAACATCATAATCACAATCATCATCGCCATCATCATCACGATCATTATCATCATCACCATAGCCATCATCGCCATCACCACCGACATCATCACCATTATTAATTGCCATGATCACCATCACGATCACGACCAACAGCATTGCCATCATAATCACCGTCACCATTGCCATCATCATCACCACCATCAGCATTGCCATCACGATCATCATCGCCATCATCATGATCACCGTCATCATTATCATCACCATAGCCATCACGATCGCCATCACCACTGACATCATCACCATTGCCATCACGACATCATAATCACCGTCATTATAATCACCATGATCGCCATCACCACTGACATCACCATTGCCATCATCTCCACCATCGCCATCACCACCATCACCATCATCATCACCAACCTATCAACATATGTCAATGCTCGACTATTTACATTATATCACCTTGTGTAGGTACTATTTTGGATGAAATACAAATCTGACAAAATATCTTTTAAAAGATTTTTATTCTTTTTTTGTTGGTATTATTTAACAGGTCTGTGTAATTTACATTTCTTAATCAACATTCATGCTAACTAACCCAGAAGAAACCAGCTCTGGTTTCTTCTGAATAACCTAGTAAACAGACAACGGTTAAACTAAAAAATTATTGTTCACACTACTACTAATAATAAATGAAATAGGACTAGGAATAAAATTTCCATTTTTAATATCTATATTTTATTTATAAACTGACTTTGACATTTATGTTGAGACCATCACACGCATAAAATGTGTCGCTGAGAATAAAAGTATTATTAGAGTAAAAATTGTTAAATTGTGTAAAGGTTCAGTCAGTTTTCTATTAATATAATAAATGCTTTGTTTGTGTGAAGCTCCGAATACCACCTTGGAAGTATCAGAGATACAAAAATGTAATCATTTGAAATGGATTTTTCTTTTACTGAAAGAATAAGCTGAACAAAATCCTTCTCGTCCTTCTCCCAAACTCCCCGTTCAAGATTGTTTGTTCCTATGTGAAGCAAAACTGCATGCTGTCGAGTCTTCAAATAAAGGCATGCCATGGAGTCCAGCAAATGTTGATCCAGGAACTTGTGCAATGGAGACTGATGTGCGATGTCTGTGTCTTTCGAAAACTTTTTGTCAATGTTCCGCAAGTTTCGATGGCTGAGTGCGTCTGTCAGAAAAACAACAACAAATGATAAGAAGAGGGAATATAAAATGGCTTAGTTCAATGTATGGGGATTTGAAAAGATCTGATCAAAGTAGCAAGCCATTTATGGTAGACAAAAACTGACTTGCATTCAAATTTATCTTTTAAATGAAAATAAATTACAAGTGTCAGATTCATGAAGTTTTCCTTCATTTTTCCACATGTGCACAAGTTGTTAAATGTAAGTGTTTAACTTTGGCCTTTTGTTTTAATTCTGCTCTGTTCATTATCATAATACAACTCGCACAAGGGAAATGCTGCTTATTTCTATGGCTGGTTGTAAAGTTTGAGTTGACCAGAAGGCAGAACCAAAGTTTAAGAATCCCTAAATTAATATAATTAATTATCCTGTAATTTGTAATTTTAATAATATCCAGCTCAGCTCAGGATTCAAGTTCTTTACAATTCGATCACACCCTTGGCCTTGATACTTGTCTAACCATGCTTAAGCCCTTGGAAATATACTTATAAAACATATCATTTGATCTAGATTTATAATGAATAGCAATGACTAATGAGCAGTCGATTTATTTACATTGCTGTCGATTCGCAACAACAAAAACTAAAAAGCTGACAAAAATATATACACATGGGACTACATAAATTTGTGCTGTATGCGCCACACAATGGCACAGCGACACACAATGGCACAGCGACACACAAGACACCCCGCCATTCCTGACTGAAAAGCCGTAGCCATAGCAATTTCCCGCGGTTTCGAATCATTTTCCGTCTACTTCCGGTAGATTTCCAAATATAGTCAAATAATTTGGGCATATTTCTTATTCAAATATTACTTGCATCTACATGTTTTCAACATCAAACGATGGACTGGTTATCAAAGTCGACGTAGGATGCAAAAATTCGAAATAATATTATCAATACCAGTCAGGAACAAGCAAAATACGACACTATGTAATGAGTAGTTAATTTCCGAGGACTAAAAAACGCTCTTTTGTTTGCGATAAAAGTAGGCCAAAAATCTAATTAATTTGGGCAAATTTGGTGTCAAAGAACAGCGAAAATTTCAGAGATTGACTTACCCCATGATTCCGCCATGATGAATTGCACTGTAAGCCGTATGAGGACGACAAAATGATGCTACCAAAATCCTGTGGTTGGTCTCGTGTTTTACGAGAGCGTTGTAAGCGAGCTTTTCACCGCACGAGAATCTGAATAAAAATTGCCGTACAGCCTCATTATCGCGCACGCTGCGGTCTGACTGTACACCCAGAGCTAGAAGAGTGCCAACTCTTATATAAACCCCTTTTGTGGCTCTTAGCAGACAATACAGGGTGGTGTTTCACAAAGACTAAGATCAACTTTAAGTTGGAATTAACAATGGCAGGCCTTTCATGCCACTGGTTGCTCTCACCATTATGATCTTTAGATAATATTTTTTTCCTTCAATAATGAATTATCAAAAAATGTAAATTCTGTAGATTTGTGACCATGATTTGTATGTCCCTTGAGAGACCAATTACTGCAAATGGTAAGAGCAAACAGTGGCATGAACGGCCTGCCATAGTTAAGTCCAACTTAAAGTTGGTCTTAGTCTTTGTGAAACACCCCCAGGTGTATACCCATTTTGAAAGCCAGAAGGTCGTTATCATATACATTCAAACAGTTTTAACGCCCCTATGACACTTCAGAAGCTACAGTTAACAATTAAATTATTCATATCCTTACCAAGTTTTGTCATTTTTTAAGTATGTGAAAAATAGATTTGACCTGATTTATGTTTCTTGAGAATGCAACATATTAAAGCTTACCTCTAAAAGTATTCAACAAAGGCCCTAGTTCAACCTGTCCGCCTATCATTATTGAGTTACGAAAAACACACAAGCATCAATTTTACAAGTGGTACGATTAATTTAGTTGTTAACTGTTTTTTTTATGTTAGTTTTTTTCATACTTTTTGTAAACAAGTCACCAAATATTGTGGTGACTTTCTTAAAGTGGGCATGAGGAAGGGCAGGAAATAGGATGTCTAATATTAAATGACAACCGCAGCATAAAGAGACCTATGTATCCTGTTGTTCCTTGCTTAAATTAGACTGCTCAGTCTGTTCTCTCTCTCTCTCTCTCTCTCTCTCTCTCTTGCTCTCTCTCTCTCTCTCTCCCTCTCTCTCTCTCCCTCTCTCGTTCTCTCTCTCTCTCTCTCTCTCTCTCGATCTCTATCGCTCTCTCTCTGTCTCTCTCTGCCCTTAATTACCCAAATTCTTAAAATACATTGTCTGTTCAGTGTTCGGAGCCAGAAGGGCATTGAGTCTCTGTAAGGGTGCGTTCAATCGACACTTTTTCACCCTAGAAACACGGTTTTCAAAGACGTTTAGTTTAAAATACGGTTGCGTTCACGCGATTTTCAAGCGATTTTTTGTTGGTCGTAAAAATAAACGTGTTTCAAAAAACAAACATGAAACGTTGAAAAAGATGCGTTTTGTATCGTGATTCTGCAGAATCACGGTCGCTAAAAATCGCTTGAACGCAACCGAGATGTCAATCATGATTCTATGACGTCCTTATCTATTATATATATTATCGCTATCTATATCTACTCTTCCTGGGTGGGCTTGAAATGAGCGAGAATCAGCTTTGATGGAAAATCGCTTGAACGATCTCCCGCAGTAACCGTGTTTTGTAAAGGCGTTTTGATTTGTGATTCATGTTTGTGATTCTAGCTCCAAAAAATCGCTTGAACGCACCCTAAAACCCATTAAAACGTTGATGTTTGCTCATTCTGAATTTTTTCTCGCCTGCGTAGCAAAAAGCGAGAAAGCGAGACATAGGCGCCGCTTTTCCGGTGACGGCGGCGACGGCGACGGCGTCAACATCAAAAACTTAACCTGAGGTTAAGTTTTTGAATTGTTAATATAATTTTGAAAGTATAAGTTCTTATTCAATGAAACTTAGACCCCGTTCTCACTCACTTTGAAAGTTGTCTTAGTTAGACCGCTCCAGAGGAACGGGTCTTGAGGAACGGTTTGCGAGGGTTCACACTCGAGCAGTTTTTTATGGCTCAAACCGCTCCACGAGTCAAAGTGGTCTTGTTGCTATGGCAGCTCAGGTCAGCGGGTAAATTTTTCACGCGGAATACTAAGCGTATGTACCGTACTACATGTTTCTCGCGCAACGTCACTAGACCACTTCCGTTCAAAGTACGCTTCCGTTCACACTCGCACGTTAGAGCGCTCCAAACCGCTCTTAATAAGACCCGTTCCTCAAGACCACCTCCTGAGGTGGTCTTCTGGAGCGGTCCAGAAGTCCACTTCCTGGACCACTTTGACCGTTCTCACTCACCTAAGAACCGCTCCTGAGGAACGGGTCTTAGTTAGACCGCTCCAACGAAGTGAATGAGAACGGGGTCTTAGACTAAAGGGTTATCAAGTATCCCCAATCATGTGAGTAGAATTTCAGCCCACTAGGTCAAGGTCAAAGGTCATTTCAGGTCAACAAACTTAGACTATGACCCCGTTCTCACTCACTTTGAAAGTGGTCTTAGTTAGACCGCTCCAGAGGAACGGGTCTTGAGGAACGGTTTGCGAGGGTTCACACTCCGAGCAGTTTTTTATGGCTCAAACCGCTCCACGAGTCAAAGTGGTCTTGTTGCTATGGCAGCTCAGGTCAGCGGGTAAATTTTTCGCGAATACTAAGCGTATGTACCGTACTACATGTTTCGCACGCAACGTCACTAGACCACTTCCGTTCAAAGTACGCTTCCGTTCACACTCGCACGTTAGAGCTCCAAACCGCTCTTAATAAGACCTGTTCCTCAAGACCACCTCCCGAGGTGGTCTTCTGGGCTTGTCCAGAAGTCCACTTTCTGGACCACTTTGACCGTTCTCACTCACCTAAGAACCGCTCCTGAGGAACGGGTCTTAGTTAGACCGCTCCAACGAAGTGAGTGAGAACGGGGTCTATGTTGTGGCATCAGGCTAAGACTTTTTTAATTGTTATCATAATTTTGAAAGTATACATTCCTATTCCATGAAACTTGAACATAAGGGTTATCAAGTATCACCAATCATGTTATTAGTCTTTAAGGTGACAAAGTAAAGGTCAAATGTCATTTCAGGTCTGGAAACTTAGACTTTGTTGTGGCATCAACATCAAGATTTTGAAATTTTAGCATAATTTCAAAAGTGTTTGTTCAAATTCCATGAAACTTGTACCCAAGGGCTATCAAGTATCACAAATCATGTGACACAAATTCCAGGTCACAAAGTCAAGGTCAAAGGTCATTTTAGGTCAGTAGACTTGGATTATGTTCTCAAAATTTAATATGAGAATTAATAAATAAATTGTTGTTATTTGTTCATATTTCATGAAAGTAAATATTCAAATCATTCAAGTACTTTCCCATGAATATTCTAATAGTAATTTTAGTATTCGATCCCAGGCCTAGTATGTACATGATCAGTTACAGCTAGGTGACAATATTGATGTTTCGATAATATATATTGAGTATATCTCATAATAATGTTCTCATTATGCTAATGAGACGTGATGTGATGTAGATGGGCTCTACCTTCCAATTGTTTTTACACAAAATGCTGAAAATCCTCTTTTCTTAAAAAGTTTATTAGATATAACTTTATTTGTAAATTACTGACAAGCATTGAAACATTTATATTCTTACCCATACACTAAATCTCATTATATTGTATCAATATATCATTATATCAATATTCACTTCAAAATGCTTATTATATTCAGAGGATTTAATTTTCGGGGGTCTGCAAATGGGCCACCCTGCCTATAAAAATAATGTCCCAACCTCAATTTTTCATCATATCGAATTGCGTAATGCCGAATTGCGTAATGCAGGCGAGACCGCCGAGAGCGTTTCACTTGTTTTATGAGTAGTGTCGCTGCTCTGCATGCGATCGTACGGAAGCAAAGAGGCATTTTTATTCTTTCAGAAAGGTTGTATAATCTTTAAAAGATTTAAGCAACTCTTACAGTTCAGTTTTGAACGTTTTCATGATACAAGTAGCGTTCTATGTATGATTTCAAGCAAGTGACTGTTATTTTTATTTCAAGGATATCTAAAATTTAAAGATAATTTCAAATTTTCAATTTTCCAATTTTCCACGTTAAAGCAAGTGACTATTTTGACTCAGTTTGCTCAACCCTCATTTTCCAAAGATGGGTCAGTTTCAAGGCAGTGAGAGCTTGAGGGCAGAAAATACCTGTATCCTGTCACTTGTGGTGTAGACAGTCCAGGGTTACCATAGCAACTGAATAACCTTGTGAAATTGTGTATCCATGGTATGATTTATGTCAGTCGATATGATATTTGTTCAGGAAGCATCATCCCAAACAGGAAACATTGGTCAAGTAGTATTTATATTTTATTGGTCTGAGGGGACCTCAATAGTTTGCCATTTGCTGTCACTTTTTTCTTATTCACTCACTTTTTTTGGGATGTTACTAAACATCATCAATGTTTTATGAGCCTTCCCCCTTGCCATCCTGTGTCTGATCCTCCTCCCCCCCCCCTTTCTACTCTTTCTCCTTATGTGCAATTATTATCTCTCCCCTCCCTCTCCCTCTCCCTCCTCATTGTCCCACCCTCTCCCTCCATCCTTCCCTTCCTCACCCCTCTCTCCCTCCCTCTCTTGTCTCTTGTTGACCCATCTTTTTGTTTTTCTCTCTTTCTCTCTCCCTCATATAAACATATTTCTTTCCAGTCCTTTCATTCTATTATCAAGTACCATCTACACTATTACACACCTGCCACATTGTCTAGTGCATTTCCTTCTTCCTTCCCCACTGTCCCCTTCCCACCCCTCCCCTCACCCTCCTCAACCCATCCATCCTCACCTCTTCCCACCCATCCCCTTCCCCCTCCCTTCCCCCTCCCTTTCCCCTCCCTTCCCCCTCCTCTTCTCTTTCCACCCCTCCCCTTCCCCCTCCTCATCCCACCCCTCCACATTCCTTTCCTTTGTCTTGATCTCCTATCTATCCCCCTCTTCCTCTCCCTCTCCCTTGCTTCCACAATGACCACAGTCTCCCAATTCTGACCGTTTCCTGTATGTGATGACACCTTGCCTTAAAGACCACCCGTCCCACTCCATCTAACTGATTTTTGTACCATAACAGGCACAAGGACTATTCAAAGAATAAAATAATGGGAATAAAGTATTCCAAAAGAGTATTCAACTATGACAATGTTTTAGGTTTGCATTATAAACCGTATAATTGATAAGGAATATGAGTCTTGGACTCTTCCTACTCTACCGCTTCTTAGCGATCTCCTCTTTAAAGTTGATCCTCTTAGTAACCGTTTCTTCCTCCCTTGGGAACCTGTGTCTTTCCTGCTCCCTTGGGAACCTGCATGAGGTCACCGCTTTACGCAATGACAGATATTTCTCTTTGGGCCAGCGTCCAACTTTTCTGCCCCTGGTCTTGATCGAGGAAGGTGAATTTTTTTTTGCAGGAAGATCATTAATTTTTGTGTTTGTCTACGGGTATGAAACGGGGTCACTTTGCTGACAAGTGGAAAGAGTTGACACAATTTTTGAATCATAAGACCCGGAATTGCCGTAGTGATTCATTCGTAACTTAAGGAACCTGTTCATTTTGTTTGGCATGCGCAAAAAGGTAAGTCCAAATATCCACAGTGTTTTGAAATAGTTTTGGGAGTCGTTTTCATTGAATGAATACATCTTTTTATCAATTTGGTGGAGTTCCGTACAGGATTGCTTGTAAATAAAAGAGTAACCATGAATACTATGTAAGACATAGTAAGTGTATCACTGAGAATAAAGTTGTTTTTGTTGTTGTTGTTGTTTTTGTTTTGATTTTCAAGCCAATGCTAAATGTTAATCATGAAGCTAGACTGTTCACATATTATTCATAGACATGAGAGGTATGATCTCCAACTCCAAAGTGAGTGTTCGGTTTAAGCCCGTATCTAATTAAGATATGAAGTTACTAAAGGTAATGTGGTCTAGTGGATAAGTCTCCGGAATGTGAACCACAAGGTACAGGGTTCAAATCCCGCCTCGGCACTAATGTCCTTTGTGCAAGACATTCATCTACATTTGCTACACTCGATCCAGGTGTAGTAAGTGGGTACCTGGTAGGATTAATATCTTGAACGCACTGAGCACTACGATTGCCGGGGCTAATAATATCCAAAGTCATTTGGAAGCACATAGACTCATAGAGCATAATATTATAATATGATATGTGCTACACAAGAAGACTATCCATCTAATCTCACTTATATTCATCTGTTTATTATCTTATTATGTCCACATTACAAGATCAGAAGAGGCAAATACATGTCTCTCTTATTGATGCACTTTTGCGGTGTTAAACTATTTTTAAAAGATTTCAGTATTTAGGTCGTTAGGTGATGTAAGTTACATAATGTTGGCATTCCAATCATGAAGGACTTCATAGTAATTGCAAGCTTTTATGACCATTGATAATTTGACATAAGTTTTATCATGGATGCTTCCTTTGGAAGTAAAAATTACAAGGAAATTTGTGTTATAGTTAATTTTCTAACTGTCATAGATGTCAGCATGTTGCAGTTTCATAAGTGTTAATTCCCCTCTCCTAACAGAATTGCTCCAAAGATTTATTCATGGTCATCTGTCCAGTTGATTTATTGCACGTCTTTACAGTTGTGTTTTAGTTTCAATGCACTTTGTTCTTGACTATATTATGTTGATACTAAAAATTGCCACTTTGTAGACTTCAACAGGTGGGTGAAAATTAAAAATGTTGGTATTTATATCGGGAAATTTCAGCGCCGATGCCTGAGGCTGTACGGGAGCGTTGGTTTTGTTATAGTTTTGATTTCCTCTTAAAGGATATTAAGAAAGTTGCCAGTCACCTTGTTATGGGATTGCAATCTCCAGTTACAGGAGAGAGAACCTTCCTCTTACTTCTTCCTCCATAGAGTACAACAGGTGCTGGAAGCTAGGGGTGTAGAAAGTTGGAAGGGGTGTAGAGTATTACCCTTATGAGTGGAGTTTGTAAGAGGGTATACTATAGGAACTTGGCATGAACTCTACTTGCTATTGATCACAATCTCAGACTGCCATATTATTTGGAAAACATGGTACATGTACATGTACATTGTAGCAATAAATATTACTTTTGATATACATTAAACGTAGAGTTCGGTGAGACATTTTTACCTAGCATTCTTGAAAATTCATTGAAAGTAGCAACAAATGTAACTATTTGATTCACATTAATCATAAAGTTCGGTGATGCATTTTGATGTAGCATTCTTGAAACTTTATTGAAAGTAGCAATAAATATAACTATTTGATGCGCATTAATCATAGAGTTCAGTGATGCAGTTTGATGTAGCATTCTTGAAACCTCATTGAAATTAGCAGTTAATGTATCTATTTTATTCATATTTATAAGAGAGTGGAAGGGATTAGGAGGGTAAGGAAGGGGTTATCTAGCCATCATGGCACCATGGAAAGAGCCACACCATTGCCTAGGGGTGCTTCCCTGACCCCCTTTCCTCCGGTCCTGCTTCGCCCCTTCCCTTAACCCTGCTTCTGATTTCCCCCTTCTCTTCCTAACCTCCCTGTCTGAAGTGGCCTGAGGCAATGAAATCCCTTTATAATAGGGCCTTGTAGGCTTGTACACATATCTTCTGTTTGGAGCCAGAAGGGCATTAACTCATATATACATGTACTGTGATGTCAAGTTGATAACCTTCTGGCTCCAGACATGCGATATGATGCATTTAAATTGCCTTTAAAAAAAATAGGTCGTGCTACACATACTGTACTGCTGCGACAATTGCTCCGCGGTAATATCCTACAGTAACCGAATTCCTAACTTCAACCCTGGACCCGACACTTTTCCTAACCCGGCCTAACCCGGCCTAACCCTAAACCTAGACCTAAACCTAACCTTAACCCTAAACCTAAACCTAAACCTAACCTCAAACCCAATTGCAACCATAACTCTAACCGAAAACTTTGACAAAATAGAGGCCAGAGCAATTGTTGATGGAGCATGCATGTGTATGTGAGATCACTAAAAAGAATGCTATTCCCCAAAAATACTATCCCACAAAAATGAAAGACATGTTATGTGTAAGTAAATGGTAAGTGGGGTCGAAACAGCGCAGCTATATGACCATGCAAGGCCTCTAGGTGTAGTTACAGATCGTTGTCTTATAAGATTTATAAGGAAATGCAAAGCATTTTATTTTATACATATGTTGACCACAGTATCCTGTTGAGGAAGTTGAAACTATATCATGTAAGGTTGAAATTAGATTTTCTAGCCTGTCTTAGTTATCACAGTCTTCCCCCCAACCCCAACCACCAAAAAAAAACGAAATTCAATATGGTATACATGTATAACATGTCATGATGCTATGTATTGTAGAATACAGCATAAATGTCCCGCTATATATGGATGCATGTGTTTGTGAACAGACCCTCAAAAATAGCATGCAGCTGTAATTCAATATTGATAAGTTGAGAACAGATTTTTTTTGTATTTTTACAGATGATCCTGTTGCAATAATGGTATGAAGCAGATGCAGGAAGTAGGTTATAACAGCTAAATCTAATATTTTAGAAGTTTTGTTATAATATGCAAGCCCTTTTTTTCTGAAACTACACATGGCAAATTTAACCCAAATAAATTAAATTTTGCAATGTTGAAGAAGAATGGAAAAACTGAACACCATTGTGCATTGTAACCATGATTCAACTTGTAAATATATTAACATTAAAATGTTATTTCTCATCTAAATGTACGTGCAATCACACACACTGTGTTTTATTTTGTTGGTCAGCTTTTTTCTTCTGCTTCTTCTTCATATTAACAAATGCTCATTATCCCAGAGTGCTTTTCATGAATATATTATTAACAGAGTTTGTTAGGAATTTAGTTGCCTTTAGAATGTCCAAGAATAGTTATGATTTCCTGCTCCTGCTAATTAAAACATGTTGGAATATCCATCATTTTATGTAAAATTTAAAAAAAAAATTTTAAGCCAAAGTAGTCGAATTACTATTGCCAAACAAGAATCATTGAGATTTCTTTAGGGAGCAACTTCTGTATGAAGTATGGATTAAGGGTAATTTTTGATAATTTGGCTTTTCCTCTGAAATTGCTTCAGGCTCTCAACTGGGTGGTTGCCCAGCCCAAGTCCTACTTTTTTTTCTTTTTTTCTTTTTTTACTGATTTGTGAAATTGTTGAAGTAAAGGTTGCATTTATAGGATTTTGTGTAGCCAGGATCATGAATATAAAACATGATTAAAGTTACTGCTCTCAAACTTAAATACTCTCATGCCGTATTTTAGACAACCCAAAAAGCCTTGTCGCAATGCACATTTCTGCAATCTTAAATCTTAAACTTGTGTTAAAAAAAACAGTGGTTTATTTAAACTAATTCCATTTAAAATATTTTGGGGCTGAAATAGAGGCATAAAATATTACAACCAACACAAATTTTCACGAACTAACAGTGGTTTAACTGTATATATGCATTTTTTTTTAAATGATCATGGGCTTTAAAAAATGGAAATCAGGCTAATTGCAGCTAAAGAGGCATTAAGAATTTCAATTACCGGGTAGCAAAAATCTTTCAAACAAATAATGTTTTATTTAAACTGAATGCATTTTATTTTTTAAAGAATTATCATGAACAAAAAAGGCATAAATTGCATCAAGCAAAGGATCTTGCAAACACAAGTAGTGTTTTGTTTGAAGCGGGACTGTACTACATGTAGCTACTTGCACCCTCTATATAGCAAACAATGCCTAAGCGGTACCCGTTGGTCTCCCATGATCCCCTTTTTCTTACGGTATGTTAATTGAGAGCTGATTTGATGAGATAACCACCTGTCTGTGACCATGCTGGGAGGTCTAATCCCTCCTGGCCAAACTAGTGCGGACAGGCTTTAAAAGAGTGCATTTCAAAAGAATGATCGAAGGCTAAATAATTTGAATACAGCCTTAGAGTCATCAGATATATGGGAAGAGGAGTGGAAATGAACATGAAGGAGACGAGAAACAAAATGTTTCCCTCAGGGATTTTCGTAAAGAATGTTGCCAAGTTTGAGAAGATGGAGTCTGAGAATACAAGTCGGGTTTAATGATATTAGAAATATATTATGAAAGAAAAATGAATGTCTTCAGAGGCTTTTTATAATAACTAGATGTACAGCAAAAGAAAAAGTGAGAAGACTATTTGCCGCCAAGTGAAATAATTCCATATATACAGTTTATTAGGTACAGTTATAAGTGTGAAATATGTTCTTGTACAAGAACATTATTTGTTTTCTCTTTCTCATTCTCCCTCTCTCTCTCTCTCTCTCTCTCTTCCTCTCACTCCCTCTATCTCTCTCTATCTCCCTCCTCTCTCCCTCCTTCCCCCCTCCTTCCCTTCCTCTCTCTCTCTTTCTCTTTCTCTGTTATTGGTATTAAAAGGGACACCTCATAGCTATGCTACCGGATACATTTATTTGAGAATAGTTATTTCCTTCTACGAGCATCTAAATAATCCAGACCTTCATTTTCAAAACCCAAGATAAAGTTTCGAGCCCCATTGATCAGCTGACCGTCATTGGCAAGCGAGGAAATGAGACGTGATTGGTCGAAACAGAGGAAGGGAAATCATGTCCCCTCTCACTACTGTCCATATGGACATGGTCAGACAGACAAGTAGTCTGCAGAATCAGACCCTTTGTGTACATGTAAAGCTAAATATCGTCTGTTTGGAGCCAGTAGGGTATTCAATCTTGTTGTAAAGAATTCTTTTTAATTTTTTGTTTAAACAAATTTCTTTACAACAATTGAAACTTCTCCCAGGAAGCCTAATATTCAAAGGTATTAATTCTTGTTAAGGTATTAACTCTTGTTAAGGTATTAACTCTTGTTATGGTATTTGAGTTAATGTCCTTCCGCCTCCTAACAGATGATATCATCTGCTGCGAGTCTGAAGTGTAATAATTTAAATGTTCTTTAATTTTAATAGAGTTAACACTTTTCTGATTCTCAACAGAGGATACACATGTATATTTTTTAATAGGGCTTTAAAGGGCAAGTCTGACCCATTTCCAAGTTGAAATGAATAAATAAGAGAAAAAGCAAACAAACAATATAAACTTTACCGTAATCAAAATCAGCCGAAAATATGAAAATTATGGAATTTTAGAGTTCATTTCAAAAGCATAATGTCATGAAACAGTGATTTGTATCACAAAGCCTCTTGCAAATTAGCGAGTTGATGATGTCATCCCCTCACTTTTCTCTATCCGTTTTATACATAAATTTAACGTATATATCACTTTCCTGCTATGGGAATATAAAACTTAGACTTGAATGATTGAATCCCCATGGAATATGTGCAAAATCACCATTACTGTAACTTATTGCTATAGAGTCAGAGAAGTACAGGGCCCTATTTCACAAAACTTGTCATCAATGACAAATGACAGTTTTTATTATAAGCTAGCGAAATCCTTGCTTCTGATTGGTTATCAGCAGATTTGTCACTGCTTTTTGTCATTTGTCATTGAAAAAAAGCTTTATGAAAAGGGTCCCTGGTATATATATACTTGAAAGTACTTTAAAGACGTTTGAGATACAGTGTAACTTGGCCGTGGAAAAGTGTCTGCAACAAGCAGACTGATTTCTTCTGAAAGGTTATGAACTTTGGTGACAAATCAGAAAATGATCATATCATCTAGTTATTCTTCCACTAGTTTGACGACTTGCTGCAAGTTCATGGGGATAATCGGAAAATAATTTGTCACCCTTGCTAAGTAGTAAAAAGAAATTTAATTGAACTTGTTTGATGACACAGCCATTTGTCGCCTATAGATGGTTTTATAAGTTCTATCTTGACATGTTTTTTTATTAAAGCTCCCAGGGGACCTATAGCTCAAGTCTAGTCCCAGGCACTGCTTGTCACTAACAATTTTCCTTATTGCATATGGGGGAGGGGGCTTTCTGTAGTTTGGTTTCTCGGGTCCAAGATGACTGCCTTATAACTTATCGAGCTATAGCACTTCATTTTTAGTTAAAACACCTAAAATAGAATTGTAAATTGTTGTATAATTGATCAGCCTGAAAAAATTTGACTACCTTCCTGGTAATTTTTCGATCATTTTGTATGTGTATATACAAGGGTATAAGTGTGAAAATGACTCTTTTGATTACAGGAGCTGTTATTTTTATTCATTCATCTTGAAAATAAAAGTTTTTCCTATAGATTTATTTACATTTTTTCAAGCACCTTTGTAGCTCTGTTGAGCTTAATTCCTCCCTGCCGAAATTTACCTTTGCTGAAAAGAGTGGAAATCTATATCTTTTTTCCCCTTTTAACTCATTGCATCTTTTATGTCACTGTATCATTCTCATCAGGCCATTGAGAAGGTCATCAGCAACTGTCAAGAGCGTTCAACGACAGTTCGCGCCCAGACTGAGGAACACCATGCAGCTCATGGACATCCGGGACAGTGCAGAAAGTGCCAAATGCTGTCTTCTGTTCCCTTTTGTTCAATGAAATTCTGAAATTTTTCTCATCACTTTCACATTTTGCATATTTCATTGTATCATTCTCTTCAGGCCATCGAGCGGTTCGCCAGCAACTGTCGGGAGCGATCGACAACGGTGCGCGCCCTGACGGAGGAGCTGCAGCTGATGGAGATGCCGAACAGTGCGGAGAACGCCACCATGCTGCTGATCGAGCAACGGAAGCGTCGTATGGAGGTCAAAGAGGACCTGACGTCTGCGGTCAAGTACGGTCAGACTCTACTCAGCTGTCTACGAAAGACCACCGGCGATGGGAAGGAGAAGAACCCAGATAAACTACTCACAACATGTGCAATAGAAAAGTAAAAGTCTCTCTTTCATTTCTACCATAAGCCTAAGAAGTTGGACAACAATTTCCTACACTAACCGCCTTCCTAACCTAACGCCTGGTACGAACAATATACCCAACCCTTGCCATTTCCATAAAAATTACCATGAGACCCAGTTGTAACCCCGCACTAACCCAATATCCTTAACAACATAAAAGCTGAAGCAAGTGTCACCAGAGCAAATGTCAGATAACCAAACTTAAATGAACAAAGTCTTATGCCTTGGGACAAAAATTTCCAGTAATTGAATAGCGGAGTTGGAATCTTTCTGAAAAGAAAGCAAGTATTTTTTAAAGATATAATATGATGTGATTATAGAGTCCCAAAGTGTGATGTCATTCCGTCTACTATCAATAAGGTCTAATAATAATTTGATCACTATTATTATTTAGGATTAAAAGATTATTAGACCATATGGATAGTAGACAAAAATGGGGATCAGACAAACTGGGAATTAGACCGACTGGAAGTTAGACTAAAGAGCAATAGACTTATTGGAGATTAGACCAAATGACTATTAGCCTAAATGGTCATTAGACCAAATGGTAAATAGACAACATGATTATTAGACCATGTGGATAGTAGACGGGCTGGGTGTAGACCATATGGGAATAGACTAGGGTGGTAGATAAACTGGTTGTAAACCAAACAGCAATAAACCATAATATCCTTCTTTTTTTCTTCCTTGATAGACTATTAGAGGAACTGGAAGTCTTGGAGAAGGAGTTTGACGACACCTGGTGCGACCAAGAATCTAGGTTAATATTCTGCCTCAAAGTCAGGAAGTACGAAGAGGAATTCAAAGTGGTAAGTCTAGGTACAGTTATCTAGATCAGAACCCTATTTGAAAGTAAAACTGACAGCATAGCTTATTCCATATTTGGATATTTTGCCAAAAGTAGTTGCACAAAACAAAAGCCTTTTTCTGTCATCATCGACACCATTACAAATACTGTAATAGATTTCTACTTTATACTGTCTTAAATTCTGGACATGAACCAACTTCAGGCACAAAAATACTTGGATTTGCCAAGAAACTGTCGTTCCTTTGGGTCCTCAGTGCGGTCTAGACCAACAACACGTAAGTGAGTGGTCAACACTGAAGCCACTCCAAACAAAATTTTAAGAGATGAATTTCATTCTCATGAGCCCCCATCTGACTTTCTCAAACAACAGCACAGAGGTGATGAAAGGAAGCTAAATCATTTGTAAAGACTAAGAATCGTATAGTAGAAATGAGTGAGAAACAGAGGTTAGGAGTTGGCCATCGGGCGATACAATTTTTGTCTTGTTTGACCCAGATCCAGAACTAGTCAGTATCATCCGATGCTGTTGATTGAATCAGCAAGACTGTTTATTAGCTGCCTGTAGAGAATGTAGAGAATTAGGTGAGGGGTGGATGGGGGGGGGGCTGCATCGTATTCAGTTGAATGCGCTGCCGTAGAGTAGTCGTAGTCGAGTGGTTTAATCACTTGAATTGAAATACAAAAGTAGTGGGTTTAAGTCCTGGCAGGAAAGTAGGATTCAAGTGCGGGTTCAAAGAAAATCACAAATATGGCAAATAACATATTACTAGAAACTGGTAAGCTAACAGATGGCCATCGTACAAGTTTTAGGTCAACTACATATCGGGTGATTTATAAAAATACAAATAAAACCACCTCCATAGCATCTGGGATATGCGAGAGATTCGCCAGAAAAATAACGATGTTTTAATGCCGTCACAATATGAACGAATCCTGCCCAAGCAGACGACATCCCATAAAGAATGAACATAATTGCAATGCTATTATTTCTCAAATTATAATGAGTTTAGTGTATATAAATGTGATGGAATTTTACACCATTCAAAAGGGATATGAAACCGATTCTGATAACTAAATTCTTTTGTTTGTAAATACACAGAATAGGGGTTAATGAACAATCAAAGAAACCACACTTTCAAATTCAACCCCCTGGAATGATATAGCATGGACGCACTTGTTCCCTCTTGAAACACCGAACATACCGCGGTGTATGCAGCTGAAAATACAATGGCGTCTTATTTTGTTTACAAGCGACGGATTCCTTTATTTTTTTTCGCTGCATTTTTCATCAAAATAATACCATGCGCGGGGTTTAGAGTGAGGCAATAGATTAAACATTTAGCCTGACGGTAGTGAAGTAAGAGAAATAACTGAAAAGAAGATGACGAAACAGGCACTGAAAATGTGTGAGATGTCATGGGACATCGTCTGCTTGTGCAAATCATGTTCAACATGTGACGTCACACATCTCAGCAGCGATCGGAGAGCATTTTAGGTGCTATGCCGGGGCTGTATTTAAGCGTTTTGTAATTCATATTAATCATTACTTTCGAATGGTTCCGAGCATTGAATTTTGATAACCTTGTCAAATCAAAGTGTCACATTTGCAATAATGACAATAAAGATAGTTTTTAAAATCAATGAACCTTATCTTTCAGCTCTTCATTTTTTCTGGGTGGAGAAAATGTGAGGGAGCAAAGCAACCAAGCAGGGGAGGGTATGGGATGGAGTTGTGTCATCTTCTTTTCAGTTTTCATTTTCTTTTTCCTTCTCTCTCTCTCTCTCTCTCAAACACACTCTTTCTCCCTCTCTCTCTCTCCCTCTCTCTCCTCTCTTTCTCTCCCTCTCATCTCTCTCTCTCTCTCTCCTCTCTTTCTCTCTTTCTCCTTCTCTCTTTCTCCCTCTCTCACTCACTCTTTTTTTCTCTCTCTCTCTTTCTCTCTCACTCTTTCTCTCTCTCTCTCTTTCTCTTTCTCTCTTTCTATCTCTCTTTCTCTCTCTCTTTCTCTCTCCACTTGTTACCATTTGATTTAGGGGTATGTGCAAGCTCTCCCCTCACATATATACTAATCCATTCAATGATGAAATATGCTTCATAAAAAAGTTTATTTCCAGTTCTCACACCTCAGTTATTCTACCAAACCATCTCCAGATTGATTTTAAACCAACCAAATTTAAATTTCAAGAAGAAAAAAATCTTGGTTATTCAGGGTAAAATGATGTTTTTGTTTCACCTGTTGTGAATCTGTTTAATACTGGCCTTGGCTATGTAAGTAGGATATTAGAAGTCAACATTCATCGATCAACTAAAAAAAAACATGTGACATTTTCTCTCACAGTCTAGACTGAAGTTAACAGTAGAATGTGTTTCATCTAGCGTTTTCTGTGAAAAGTCAATAAGTGCTCCACCGCGAGGATGCTGTCATAATTTCAAATTTAGAACTGTGAACAGGTTTTTCTGCTGAATCACAAGATTGCACAAACAAAGAACAGGGGAAGGTTATCACGAGTGAAGAGCTGGGGGGTGTTTCACAAAGACTAAGATTGACTTTAAGTTGGACTTAACTATGGCAGGCCGTTCATGCCACTATTTGCTCTCACCATTTACTGGCATTAGTCTCTCAAGGGATGTACAAATCATGGTCACAAATCTACAGAATTTACATTTGTTGATAATTCATTTTTGAAGGAAAAAATATTATCTAAAGATCATAATGGTGAGTGCAAATAGTGGCATGAATGGCCTGCCATAGTTAAGTCCAACTTAAAGTCGTTCTTAGTCTGTGTGAAACGCTCCCCTGTTTTCAATCTTTTCCTGCCCATACAGAAAGAATCTGTACATAATCATGTATCTGCTAAAAGCCATAAGGACGTTCACTCGTATACTTTATCCCTTTCAGGACTGGATGTATTTTTAGGGCTGAGTTGATCACATATTGTTTTTCAAATGGGCAATAGAGCCAGAAGGGTGTTAACTCAAATACTTTAAAGTTACTATGTCCCATTTGCAGGCCCCAAAAATGAAAAGGTTAAATTCCAACGGCATTTGAAAGACAATACTAATTTAGAACTTCCCTAAAAAAGGGGCTTGAAAATGTCTTTAAGTGGGAAAATAACGACTATTAGTTGTCGAATCGACTTAGGAGCTATAGAGCCAGTAAGTAATAGTCTGATTTTTCAGACCATTGTACCGAATGGTCGTACGTTTTATGCTGCGCAAAGATTCAATCAGTTTAATTTTGGCCATTACAAGAAGTGGGTTATTGATGTAGACAAATGCTCATGTACCCTTTACAGCTCATTTTATGTATGTTATTACCAAAGATGAAAAAGCCAGTCAGTCACTCAATAGTGTCTGACAGTGAAGTCTAGCAAGTAAACGGGTTTCCTTGCATAATTTGAATATTAGGACACTACTAACGTTTAAATTTCACAGATAGGACATACATGACATATTTATAATTCCTGCAAAGTTCTACAGAATTTGATGTTGGCTGCAAAAGGGACATAGTATCTTTAACATAGAGTATTATGCCTTTTTGTTGCTCTCAATAAGCCTTTATTTGATTAAGAATATTAAAGTTAGATCACTACTCCAAAAGCTCTGTGAGGAAAAAGGGTGTTAACTCAAATCCTTTACCATGGACTTAATAATCTCAAGAAGCATTTATCTGATTCAGAATGATACAGACCGTAAGAAATTTCGCGCGAATGTCATCCCTTTTTTCCGGTCCTCTTTGATAGCTTTCGTGGAAATCGCATGTGGACCGTCTAGCGTCTCACAGGCGCCAACTATGGATGGTGGAGTCCTTCGTTTCACCACTGGCGGGTCCCCAAAATGTCACTAACCACAGAGGGATTTACTTTTTGTGGCAGATCACAACAATGAGGGCGATCAGTGCTTCGTTAGTCACCCTGATCACTTCCTCAACCAATGGATGTTGAGACATTCAGTTCCCCCACATTCAGACTATAAATAGGGGTTTTAGCAAGTGACATGGATTACAATTTTGAAAATATCAAGAGAAAATGAGAAAGAAGACATTGCAACCATCTTGAACAGCAATATTTTCTTCATTTAATAACCTATAGAAATTCCCAAAGCAGCTAAAACATTGCATAAATTTAATCCATATTCCTCTTGAGTAGTTGAAGTCATTAACCCTATATGTATAGTGTACATGGAAAACAAAATGATTCAGTGATGTATGCATTTTGAGTATATTGTTTGATACTTAATTCTACAAAAAATGAGATCTCTTGTTGTCTTTTTCTTTATCATAAACCTTGTAAATGTTTATGTTTACTATTGTCAGAGAGGGACTATGCTACTACATGTATCACATAGCACAATAATGATATTCGGTTCTTGTATATAGCGCATATCACATTGTTATAGCATCCCTATGCGCTTCCAAAGAGCTTTGGAAATTATGACCCTAGCTTGAGCTCCGGCAGCCGGTATCAGCGCACAGTGCATTTCAAGGAATAATCCTACTGTTGTGTGTTTGTCACTAATTAAAGACTGAAATAACTTACTGTGCACAAAGATGTCTGACATGAAGTGTCTATCTTTATTCAGTCGTCTGTCGCCCTCTATCTGAGTAGGCAGTATAGTGTTATAACTTGTTAGTCTCATAAACAAGATATTGTCACACCTACCAGGTACCCATTTACCTCACCTGGGTTGAGTGTGGCAAATGTAGATCAATGTCTTGCCAAAGGACATCAGTGCCGTGGCGGGACTCGAACCGCGGACCTTGCGATCCACAGTCCGGTGACATATCCACTCAACCACGACATCTAGCTCTACCATGACATGTGCAAGGAATACTGTACAGGCATATTTATATCCCATGATAAAACACCTGATTTATGCCCTGTTACTGGTTATTAATGTCACCTTTCAAGACACCAACAGTTTTATAGCCATTTGCCCGTCATTCATGTCATGTTATTAATATCCTATCATGAGACGTTTAACGGTACCGGTATATATAGTCACCCTGTTGTGAACACATCATGCACATGTATACAAAAGTGGTTATGGGGTTTGAGGGGCTCAACCGCACTCCCCCCCCCCATGTCTGCTTGATTGTAAATGTATTTAAACAAGGCACATGTAAACAATTAGTGCAAGAACCCTTAAGCTGCTGCCCCCTTAAGCCCCCACACCAAAAAAAACAACAAACAAACAAACAAACATGTACATATCATTTTGATGGGGGGGATTCACTCTATCCCCCTGTGCATTTTCATCGCTTTTTGGGACTGCATTGAAATCAACTAGGCATCCCTTTACCTCTTCCACTCTCCCTACCTCCTCCCCCAAAAAAAAAAAATATTTATATATATATATATATATATATATACATATATATAATAATGATAATAATAATATGTCTTGTTTATATATATATTTAATAGAAATACATTTATGTTCTGGAATTGGATTTCTTTTGGGATGGCTCTTCTAATTTATATGTCACACTGTCAAGTTCCCTTCCCATGTACATGTATGAGTTTGTTACAATGAAAAGCTACCTGAAAGTGCCCCCTCTTTTGTTCATTCCTGTGAACGAGAGCTGGGAATCAGGGTTGCCACGGTTCTTCTTGCGTGTAATTAGTCTCTTCCACCAGGCACCTGTGCGAAAAATAACTGCTGAAAGACGTCCTCAGCATTGTACATGACGTAGGTGTAGAGAGTATTACCGGTACTCAATACAGGAACTGGTACCTGTTTCATAAAACTTGTTAATCAGTAACAAATACTAAATTTCTATGGCAAATTTGCTCTCAGCCAATCAAATGCCACGATTTCAGTAGCTTATAACAGTTATTGAAACTTGATATTGATAACAAGTTTTATGAAACAGTGCCCTGGTGTGAAGTCTAGAACTAGTATCGGTTTTTTATTATGGAGGGGGGCTTGGTTTTTTTTTTTAGGTCAGGAATACCTTTGGCGCCAGAGAGTGATTAAATTATCTAAACATTTCCCACATCGATGAAATATGAAACTTGCTCTAGCTCTTTGATTGCTTGTATCTCTAGTTATGAAATGTTTTTAGTCAAGCAGAGCCAAGTCCTTGGATCTCAAATAACATAACATTGGGTCATATAACTTGATTGAATAGAATGACATAATTAATCTGAAACAATTAGCTTGTCATTTTAATTACAATGGTAAAAAAATGCTGCTATATTTAATATGAAGATTCCATTATATTTGCATGGAATGTATGATTAAATTGTTTGGCCTAAAAAAAAATTGTTTGTTGTAAAGGAGAATACAGTTTATTCTGAGATTGACAATTTTAGTTGTTATCATTCGACTGATTTGATAGCATCTGAGTAAATATTGTAACCCTTGTTCATCAATGTTTAATTACATGAAAGAATATATCCTTTGAGAAAAAATGATATTGTGGGATCTGCTGATAGGTCTACTGTACCTAACGATACAGGGTCTAGATTATGAGGGATCCTCTATTTGTTTACATAAATGTTTTTAATGTAGAGCGGATGTAAGTTTTTTTGGATTTGAGATCCTAATTAGAGATTATTAGAGGAGATTTTCAAAGTGCAGAACAATGTTTTCTCCAGTGGAAAATTATGATCATGATTACATCAGATTAATGCACCATAATTTAATTTTTTTCTTGTCTTTTGCCACTTCTTTTTTCTTCTCTCTCCCTCTCTCTCTCTCTCTCTCTCTCTTCTTTTCTCTTTTTCTCCATCTACTTTATTAGCCTGTGTCTGATCTTATACAATATATTTTTCTATGTTTGCTTTGTTTATCTACAGGTATTATTACTCATAGAAAATATATCGGAGAAGATCAACTCTGAAAGCAGCATAGGGAATGCTGTTGAAGAATGCAACACATTTTTGGCAAGACATGGCGAATTAGAAACAGAGAGCAAGGTAACTATAAACCTTTTCTCTTTTTTTGTGATTACTGTCTATCATAATTATTATCATTATTAGTATTATTGTTATGATGATCATGATGATTGATAGTAGTAGTAGTAGTAGTAGGAGTAGTAGTAGTAGTAGTAGTAGTAGTAGTAGTAGTAGTAGTAGTAGTAGTAGTAGTAGTAGTAGTAGTAGTAGTAGTAGTAGTAGTAGTAGTAGTAGTAGTAGTAGTAGTAGTAGTAGTAGTAGTAGTAGTAGTAGTAGTAGTAGTAGTAGTAGTAGTAGTAGTAGTAGTAGTAGTAGTAGTAGTAGTAGTAGTAGTAGTAGTAGTAGTAGGAGGAGGAGGAGGAGGAGAAGAAGTAGTGATGATGATACTTTATCTGTTCAAGGCCAGAATGGCATTAACTCTGTGTGAAAGAGCATGAGTAAACAACCTCTTCCTCAAAATAGACAATTTACGTTAATATGTGGAGCCATTATACTTGTCTCTGTGTTTGTCTTATCCATTGTCTGCTTGTCTCTTTGTCTTGACCTGCAGGAGGCCTTAGACAGATCAGACAAGCTGACCCAGACAGGCGAGGACCTGATGAAAAACGAAAAGTACCCCATGGAGGCGGCCATCGTCAAGCCCAAGTGCATTGAGCTCGTCAGCAGGACCTCTGACCTGCAGGACAACCTCGCCAGCCGACGCACCATGTTGGAGAGGTCTCTGGAACTGCACCAAAGGATACAAAAGGTGAGAGATGTGGAGAAAGAAGCATTACTGTTCATCATCAGATTCCATTTCATACTTTTCATAATCATGATAATAATAATTATAATAATAATGATTATGTTAATGATAATAATATTATTAATAATAATGGTAATAATAATAATAATAATGATAATAATATTAATGATAATAATGATAATAATATTGATAATATTAATAATAATGATGAAAATAATAATTGAGAATGCATATTGAGCACATAATATATGAACATGCCCTTTACAGCATAGATAAATTCACATCTTTACCTTTAAAAAAATGAAATCAAACGTGAAGTATACAAAGAACTGTTAAATTCAGGAGTACTACATCTTTTTTAACAATTTAATTTAGATTTTCAGAACCCATTTTTGGCAGGAATCTAGAAGATGAACCATAACCTGTTTACTGTTTGAAGAAAAAATCGGAAGTTTAGACTTGTTCAGGATGTCATTGAATGAATTGTTCCGTAGCAAACGTCAAAATAATTTTGTGTTTTTTCACCAAGATAGACATTTGAAAGAACATTGAAAGGACACTATTCATTTCCTTCCATTTCTCGTTTGTCTCGAAAGGAAGAGGAAATAAATGACAGGGTGAAGTTGAAAATGAAGGCAGTGACAGTGTAGGTCATAATAAAGGTCCAATATAGTTTTTCCTGTATCATTGTAAAAATGACCTTGTTGCCACCCATTTCTATCTATTTCCTGTTTAGTCTGGGCACTCTCTCTCTCTCTCTCTCCCTCCTCTCTCTCTCTTCTCTTCTCTTCTCTTCCTGTCTCTGTGTCTTTTCCTCTGTTCCTGTCAATCTTTTTATTTGTACCTCTTTCTTCTTCCTCTCTTTCTCTGTCTCTCCCTCTCTCTTTCTTTGTCTTTCTGTCTCTCTATCCCTCTCTCTCTCTCTGTCTTTCTTTCTTTGTCTTTCTCTCTCTCTCTCTCTCTTTCTCTCTTCTTCTCTCTCTTTCTCTCTTCTCTTCCTGTCTCTGAGTCTTTTCCTCTCTCTTCCTGTCAATATTTGTATTTATACCTCTTTCCTCTCCCTCTCTTTCTCTGTCTCTCTTTGTCTTTCTCAGTCTCTCTATCCCTCTCTGTCCTCTCTCTCCTCTGTTGTTCTAGCGCTCTTTCACTCTTTTTGTCTCTCTCCCTCAATCTCTGTCTCTTTTTATTTATCTCTCTCTCTCTCTCTCTCTCCCTTTTTCTTCTCTGTTCCTTCTTTGCTGTTTTTCTTTATCTCTCTTTCTCTCTGTCTTTACTTCTCTCCCCTTTCTCTTCTGTCTCTTCATATTTCTCTCCTGTCTCTCTGTCTGTCTCTCTCTCTCTCTCTTCTATATGTATCTTTGCTTTCCTTGTTTCTTTCTGTCTAAACAACTCCCTTGCTGCCCCTACTCGAATCTAACCTAGAAAAATTGACCCCAAATATATTAAACTAAAAAAAAAGTGTCCTAATAAACTTAGTGACAAGTAAGTCGGCTTGAGTCAGAAGTGATATGCCTTTAAACTGTCATTTTCATAACACTTTAGATGTGAGACAAGGCATGAAATAGAAATAATATTTGAAGGTTTTTATGCATTTTATATCCATATAGATTCTTTAAATTTATATTTGTTATGATCAACAAAAACCAGAAACCTGTTTATAAAGACAGCTCAAGGGAGACAAGATAGGTTGTCTTTATAGGAAGGTGGCCTTTACGTGCAGGTTACCTCTGTACATAACATGTATTTCAACGAAAACGTTTGTTCAAGGGAAACAAAAATAATTTTTCTTTGTACACAGGTGATTTTTATGTATAGGTGGTCGCTAAAGAAGGTTTGAATGTTTAAATATTTTTAACATTCGAAGTGAATATCATCTGTTGGAGCCAGAAGGGCATCAACTGATATACTTTAACACAGAGTTAATGCCCTTCTGGCTGTGGACAGATGATGTTTTTTTTTGTGAAGTATGGCTGGGATAATTTTCAGTCATTCCACTCATGTTTGAGGAATGGAACAGAAGCCAAAAAAGATTAACTGAATTTGTTATTAGGATTAGCTTCATCCTGTCTTAATGTTTTTCATAAAAGTTCAGTGAACTCTCCACATTCCATTTCAAATTTTCTGAAGCTCTCTCTCTCTCTCTCTCTTTGCAAAAGCCAATTTTGAGTACTCACAGTTAGGTTTCATTTTGAGAAGACATTTTATAAATCAGTGTGTATTGTTATCATTTAATCGTAGTTTGATATGATAATGGTAAAGTTGTAACCTAGTTTAGGCCAGCCACGAACATAAACAAAGAGGTTAAAATTTGCTGAAATCCACATACCCTTGCCTTGCCATTCATTTCGACAAGGTTACAATTTTATCCATACCAATTCCTATTGTGGACTTATGACCTTTTAGCAATTTCATCCCCCCTCCCTTTTTTTTAAATTTCCACTTGTAACTCTTTACATGCCACACAAATGATCTCCCTGTACCACATTGTATTCATCATTGGATACATATACCTAAAGCTTCAAGACTAACTGTTTCCAGTGCGAGATTAATTTATACCGGGGTTAAAAAGGGTTATCATGGAGCGAGCAAATCAAGACCAGAAATGGGTAACTTTGCAAAGCCATTGTTTTGCACAACGCAATCCCTCTCTCAATTGGTTGCCTGGTGTTTTGTGCGAAAATGCACATGTGGCAAACGAGCGACCGTGCAGAGAGGCGAAGCAAGCAATCAAATTGGTAACAAATTATATTAATTACAACCCCAGTCATAACACCGGTACAACCTTGTCTGAGCTAATGGAGAGAGGGTAAGGAATTCATTTAGGGGAAGGAATTAGCACCTGTAATTGGTATCCGTTTGCCCCCCTTTACGTTTCTTTTCCGGGGTTTGTACCCCCTCCAATGATTGACCTCGTTTGGGGCGGGTTGTACGCTGGCTACTTGCTGTCAATTAGCTTCAGGTGGCGGTAGTCAAACAGAGGGAAGTCATTAACGCTGTTGGCAACTTTGACAGAGGCAGAATGTAGAAAGTTTAATAATAGTCTAAATTCTTTTTTGGGGGGGGGGTCTATTTACCTTTTTTCCCCATAAGAAAATAGAAGAAAAATTGTCTAACTTTATAGGAAATACCATAAAAATAAAGAGAAAACAGCATAGAAAATATGTTGATTTTGTTTACTATTTTCAACTCTAAATATATTTTCCATCTATCTTTTTAAAAATCCTTAGCCTAAATTTGTTTGAGGGGGTTTATTTTCCTTTTTCCCCATAAGAAAAAAGAAAAAAATTAGTCCAACTTTAAAGGAAATGCCATCAAACTAAAGAGTAAATAGCCTCCCAAAATACTTTTTGCATAGGACCTACAGTGAAAAAACAGCATACAAAATATGTTTATTTATCTTTTACTATTTTCAACTCTAAAGATATTTTTCATCTATCTTTAACAAAATCCTTAGCCTAATTCTTTTTGTGGGTCTATTTTCCTTTTTTCCCCCATAAGAAAAAAGAGAAAAATAGGAAATACCATGGAAATATAGAGAAAATAGCCCCCCAAAATACTTTTTACATAGGACCTTTGTTTACGGGCAGTTGTCACCCCTACATGTACATCTTTAAAACAACGTAATGGTTTACTGTGTCATTTCTGATATAGCTTTTAGTTGGTGTTCAAACCAGACTAAAGTTAGTCCACTTTTATATACATGTATAAGAGGTGCCTTGGTCGAGTGGTTAAGTCGCCGGACTGTCGATCACAAGGTCCGCGGTTCGAGACCCGCCGCGGCACTAATGTCCTTTGGCAAGACATTGATCTACATTTGCCACATTCAACCCAGGTGATTTAAATGGGTACCTGGCAGGAATTAATTCTTTGAAATGCTAGAGCGCCGTAATGGCAGCACAGCTAAAGCCGGGGTAATAATCTCCAAGTTTGGAAGCGCTTAGTGATTGTAATAAGCGCTATATAAAAACTGAGTATTATTATAATGACCAATGATGTATTAGAATATTACTCTTATCTAGCTTTGAACATTAAACAGCACAGTGTTGAAAATGTGTTTCCTTTCTAATACAGTAACTTCATCAAAAACTGGAAAATGGATTAAAAGATAGTAAATTAAGAAAAGGATGTTGTGTATGGGTGTGATTCATGTTGATGGCATTGAGTTGCTTTTCTTTTCCCTCTTGTTAAGGAGCCTTGTTGAGGGAAATCTTATGTAAGGTTTTGCCACCCCATCTTCCTACTGTGTATGTAACTATGTATCCTGCATATTATACCCTCTTTATTTAGCTTCAGCCTGTATCTCTCTCTCTCTCTCTCTGCTTATGTCTCTTTCTCTCTATTTCATTTTTGTTTCTCTTACCGTGGTTCTCTCATTTTCCATTTTTTCATTATCTTTTTCTTTGTATTCTCTTAGCCACTCATTCTGCTGACCACATTCTCTTACTGTGTATATTTATTAGTCCCTTTCTTTTAGCTTTCATTTCCATCTTTATTTATTTCTCTTCCGTACTTGTTATGATCCTCCTTCATTTTTCATATTGATTTTCTTACTTTTTCTTGATGTTCTGTATATTGCTGTTACCCACCTTCTTTTTGCAATTTGTATATTACAATTATTTTGCTAATTTATTCTAGTATCTTTCTCTACCCCCATCATCCTCTCTCTTTCTCTCTCTCTCTCTTCATCTCTCTCTCTCTCTCTTCTCCATTCTCTCTCTCTCTCTCTCTCTTCCCCATTCTCTCTGTCTCCCCCCTCATCTCTCTCTTTTCCCCATTACCTCTCTATCTCTCCCTTTCCCTCTCTCTCTCTCCCTCTCCCTCTCTCTCTCTCTCTCTCTTCTTCATTCTCTCTATATCTCTCTTTCTCTTTTGCTCTCTCACTCTCTCCTGTTTTGTTTACATGTACATGTGTGTTCCTCATCCTCTATCACCACATAGCAGAATCTAACTTCAGTACGTTAACCAAAATCTCAATTTTGTTTTTGGAATGAATAACCGACTCTTCATTAAATCCATTTCCTCCAGGGTAATAAATGAATTATCTGACCCCCTTCTCCCCATCTCTCTCTCTCTCTCTCTCTCTTACTCTCTACCCCCTTCCCCGTCCCAGGCCGATGATTGGTGCAGCGATGGCATGAAGCTTCTAGCCTCGCAGGAAATGGATCAGTCCCAATCCAAAGAGGGCGCCGAGAAGTACTTGCGCCAGATCGACGAGGAACTGAGAAGGTTTCGAGAGCTCAAACTCAGCGACCCACGAGAGTTTCGCCAGATGTTTGCGGATATACTTAGCGTCGAGGGGAAGGTAAGCGGGGAACTTTCTGAGATTTTTTTTCATAGGATGATGTCTTTATTTTAAATGTCTGTGACAAAAGCAAATGTATGCTTGTAGATAAGCACCTATGGGACCTGCAGCTTTATGTCATATCCAAGGGACCTGGTAATTGAGGATCAATGCTGTACCAAAGGACACTAGTACATCGACTTTGTTTCAAATCCTGATTCAAAGACATCTGCTCGCTTCCACTGAGCCATCGCACATCGATTGTGTCAGAAGCTTTGTATTCTTTTACATTGCAACACGTTTTCACTCATTAGCTTTATATTACAGTTGTCAGCATTTTTCTTGTGAACTTGTCACTCTTCTTTGACCTTAAAGATAAAGACCAGTTCTGGTCATGCGATTGCATTGTGAAAGAAACGTTGTGGAATCGATCAAAAAAGGTTGATCATCTAGCATATAAGTATTGGTGTATACTGCAAGGTTCAGGAATCATCAAAATGATAAGAAATTTGGCCCAGTCTTGGTAAAGTTACAAGCACTGTACACAGAAAGATGTATATGGGACTACGCGACACGTGCGCGATAGCTTTCCGGTCCAAATAGATATAATAATTTACCAAATATATCAATTAGTAGGCGGTTTCCCGGCAAAGTTTTATCATCACAAAAAATAGTCAAAACGTATTCTTTCACATGATTGGTAATGAGAGCTTCCATTTCATTTTTTGAGAGGGGGGCGTTTCCAAAACTGGTCTATACCTTTAATAGTTGTGAATCCAAACTGGTCACTCTTCTCAAATGAAGGTTTAACCACATAAGTCTTCCAATGGAGGAATATTCACTTTAACTTCAGCATTCTCTTGTGAATTTGTCTCAGTTTAAACAAGTGGTAACCTGATAGGAAACCAAGATTTTTTCCAACTCATTTTAAATATGTATGATTTGTGCAGTCTTCTAATAATTTTAATGCTTACATTATGTTGCATAGTTTACCCCTTCAACCGCATTTGTGTGATTGCGCCCATTTTTTAACTTTTGTGTGATTTCTTTCCTCAGTCCTATTGAATGAACTTTAATTAATTTAATTTCTACATGTATAGGAAACATTTATAGCAAAACTTTGGGCATTTTTCTGTTCCTTTATTTTCAATCGTTCTGTGTCTTCCAATATTTGTTGTTTGCTTTGATTGTTACATGTACTTGTATGCATTCCAATATTACCTTTAAATTAATTCCAAATTGATCTACATATTTCACCCTTTATGAACTTCAAATCTAATCAGTAAATATATGGTATTATTTGCTGAGAGCGAGAAGCGTGACTGTTTACTCTGCGTGAAAGCATATTTGGTTAACACACATTAGCTCCAAACAGCCAATGTATAATATTTCTTTGAGCCTGAGGTCTTATTGGTAAAAATCTACTGGAAAATAATGACTTGCGTGCATCAAAACCTTGATTTAAAATTGATATTCAGTGATGTTCCCAGTCTTTTTATATGATTAGAACAATAAAAAAAATACACTTTTCAGAACATCCTGGATAAGAAACTAAATTTATCATAAACTGGAATTACCAAACAAATATGATCAATTGCATAAAATCCTGTAGCTCTTTTACCAGGCTGTTCTAATAATCTGCAAGTGCTTTTGTTTTATCTTGTATGATTTTCACTATATTTTTGTGTTGGATGTCCTATTCTTTATCTATGCTTGCTCCATAGAGATTATTTGTAAGTGAATTATAGTCAGCTAAAATTCTGGACGTATTTTCAAATTTCAAGTTCCTTTTGTGTGTTTTCGGTGATGGGTTGCAAAAATGCTAGAAAATTTGTTGACCTTTGCACTCATAGGCTTATATTTATAAACCCAAGAACCTTAAAATTATATTCTTGATCAAATTGCAGAACTTATTTGTCATATCATTTTGAAATTGAAATGACTTTATTATCCGGATTTACATCATGAAATGTTAGTTCTACTCTAATTTTAACCTAATATTTGAAGGAAGTGGGTTTATGAATATAATTTATATTTAGGCAGGTTTGAGAAGTTTTGCACCAATTGCATGCTGGGTAATTGCACAAAATGCCATTTTTTTAATTTTTTTTATTAAAAAATAATTGGAAGGGAGCACCACTTTGGATATCTAAAAAAAAAGCAATAGATGTTTAATAGCATTCATTATTTATTCACATCATTTTAGGACTCAAATTAAGGATATATTTTTTAAAGAATTACTACGGGTGTAGGATAACAAAAGTGTTTCTGTCAAATGAATCGATTTGATAATTTAGTTTGTTCAATAATTGAATCCTACAGATGTATAATTTCATATTGCACATACAAGAGAGTATTCTAATGCATAGACATGCTGCATGTGCAGTTTTTCAACACTATAGACAAGTTTGTGTGCAATTTTGCAAGTTCTCAGGTATCAACACTATTTATATATGCTGTATCATACTAGGGCCACCAACTATAAATAGCTTTTGATGACATTTTCGAGTCATGCTAAGATCTTGTCCAGGAAATCAAAGCAGAGAATAAATTGGTAGTCCACAATATCGGCCTTCTTCAACAACTATAGGCTTCATACCTTAAATTCATCAATAAATATCCTGAAAAAAATGCCAGGGGGACTATAAATCAATTTCATTTGCTATGGATGTTTTGGATAAGTGTATGACTTTTTGACCATCCAGAGTTTGTGTAAGGCTCATAAGTTGGGCCAAGCTGAACCAATATTTTGGTAAAAAATTAAGATGCATACACTATACTGTAGTTTTTCAGGTCTGTGCATCTGTTGATACCATTGAGTGAGGAAAGTACTATAACGCAATCAATCAATAGTTTCCTTGTAGGAGGTGCACAGATTTTTACACCATATTTAAAAGTTAAACATTTTTTTTTTTTAATTACTTGCCTCTCAGAGGCTCTGTAGTTTTTAACATACTCAAAATCTTTACTAGTAAGTGGGCCTATATATATGGTGTCCTAAAAGCAACATTTGTGAATATGAACCTGCTAATTAGTGATAATGTTTTTTTTATTATTATTATTGTTATTATTACTTTATTGCAACCAAAAGTTGAGGTTGGATTTCCAATAGATGGTTGATAATAGATTCCAGATAGATTAGGATGGTAGAAATAATGTACACAAAGTCAAAGAAACAATTTGCTACAATCAAATAATTCAAATGATTTATTATCATTATATTTAGAATCTAAGGGATCAGAGCAATATAAAAATATTATATTTCTGCACATAAAGAGTGTACAGTAGCATATAGTATACTATGGTAGCTTGCTGTCGACCTCCTGATCCACAACAAGAAAGGAAATATTCATTGAAGGACAAAGGGTCGGAGGGAAATGAGATTTGGAGGAATTATTCAATAATGTGACCAATTAAAAGCATTTATTTTAATTTAGATGATTCTTAGGTCCATACACAGCCATACAATAGACATGTCTGTTACACCTACATGTACATGTTCTATGTTCCCAGGAGAAGGGCACAGTTGTATGCTTGGCTCAAGGGTGCCAGCAGACAGACATTGGTTATTTAACTTTCTATGATGTATTTAATTATTTTAAAATGGCCCTTCTGCTAGGCACGTAACATTGTATTCAAGTTTGATTTGTAGATTTTCGGGTAACTGCAAATGGTTAAGATTGCAAAGTCCAATTTTAAAAAATGTCTCCAATAGTTTTTATTGTGAAATATTGAAGAAGGATGGGTCCAGTGGTGAAATAATCTTTGTATGTAATTTTTGCGAGAAAAGAAATACAATTAAAAATGGTTTAACAAAAGGACATACAAGTACACTGTAAAATTTAGTGTGCCCTTTTCAACTTTTGTACAAATTTACAAGCTCAACTAATATTTGGAAGCGCAAGATTTCAAGAAATCTCTCAAAAGAGGGTAATAGTTCTTGTGACCTTTTCTGGGTCTATGAGTGAGTAATAGATATTGTTTGTATGAGTCAGTGTAGAAATCATCTTAAAGATGTAGGTGAACTATTAATTCTGTTGCATTATGTACCTGTATATGTGTATGCATTATCAAGTCACCATGCTACATTGTATTTTTCATATATAATGTATATCTGACGTAATATTGTGTTTGTCTACATGTATATCTCTCCCCTCTCAAATTACCTGGATTCCATGGGACATCTCTTTTCTTTCCTTCCTCTATTTCTTCCCTTTCTTTCTCTCTTTTCATGAATGCGCACTTTTGGAATCGTCACTTTCTCACTTTTAATCTCTGTATTTCACTTTATATATCTCTCTGCCTTTATCCCTCTGCCTTTATCCCTTTCTCAAATTCCATCTGATTCTTGTCTATATCTATCTTATTCCTTTTTTCACTTTTGTGAAACTCCATATGTTTATCATTTCTCTCTTTATTTTTATATCTTCCTCCTTCTTTCCCCACCTCTGTCTCTCTCTCTCTCTCTCTCCCCCCTCTCTCTCTCTCTCTCTCCCCTCTCTCTCTCTCTCTCTCCTCCCTCCCCTCCCCTCTCTCTCTACATTCCACCTCTATGTCTGTAAATCTCACTATCTTTCTATCCTTTCATCTTTGTCCCATCCACCATCAACTCCTTCCTTCAATCCAACCACTCCTTTTTGTCATCCAAGTTTGAGCAGCAAAAGGTAACTAGCGGGTATATTGTACAGCACCTTGCTATTTGCATAATTTATGTTAATTTGATGTTGAGCCCCTCCCACAAAATGCATTATTCATGAGGGCATGAGCTCATGCATGTAACTTTGCACCCTTTTTGTAGTAGTTGGATTTGATTTTTCTTCTTTTATTTAGTTTGTTTTAAGCTCCACTTTGCTTTTTGTCATCTTCTTTCATCTTTTTGTCATCTTCTTTCATCTTTTTGTCATCTTCTTTCATCTTTTTGTCATCCTCTTTCATCTTTTTGAAGCTTTACATATTGTAATCGAGCTTGTTGTTTTATTTTTTTTTTTGTTTTTAGTTTGCTGATATTTCTAACATTGATTTTCATTTTAATTGAACAAGAGGAACAGGAAAAATGAAACAGGAGAAAAGAAGAAAAAGGAAAAAGAAAGGATTTTAAGTAAGAAGAAAAGGAAAGGGCAAATTTGAAGGAAGAGGATGAAGAAGGAGAGGAAGAAGGAGAAAAGGAGAAGATGAAGAAGAAGAAGTGAGAAAAGAAGCAGAAGAAGAAGAAGAAGGAGATTGGTTTTAAGAGGGAAGAGTTGGAGGGAAAGAGAGAAAGAAGCTCAAATAAATAACAAGAAACAAATTGACGAAAGCATTAATATTTTTAATACCAACTTTATGTGTGTTGTTTGATATTCTCAAAGTATTTTGTTTTATTATCAATATTTTAAATGAATTTCAGATTGATTGTGCACACAATTCAACAACACACTTAACACACTTATGTACAGACTGCATGTAGTGTTTTATTTTTCTAATGATTTTTTTTTTTGGGGGGGGGTAAATGGTTTTAATTTTGAAGTGTAGATTTTCTTTTTCTCTAATCTAATATGTTCATCCATTACTATGAATTCTTGTTCTGTATTTCTCAATTTCTCACTATGCAATTTTCATTCAAACATTTGCATTTACGATATTTCATTCAATTTTGGTTTTTATATCTTCTTTTTTGTCCAGCATGCTATATCAATGAATATGATTGACTGCATATCTGATCATTTACTTCCACATTTGATTTTTCATTGCATTTTATTTTTATTTTCCTCTTCAAATTTTTGTAAAGACTTAAAATGTGATTTGCATTTTGAACGATTTCCATTTTCATTTGCATGTTGCTATGTTTCCTTTTTTTTTAATAGATGAAATAGATAAGTGTAGATGTCCAAAATGTTGGAGAAATCAAATGCTTTTAGTTGGTCTTTCATGAGTATTTTATCTCAATTGAGATTAAACATTTGATTTTGTTTTGATTTTAATTGTGTGTACATGTACAAGTAATAGACCTGAGCAAGTCCAATTTCTTTGGCTGTCCAGTGTCGCATACATCACCAAGCATTATGACTTTGTGAACATATATGAACATCAAAGTTTTGTAATTTTACTTTGTATTTGCTCTTGTCTTAAGTTTTTGTTGGACTATTTTAAATTAATGCAATAAGCAGTTTTACTAAAATCTTAGATATGGTCAGTAACATTTGGGACCTTAAATTGTAGTTGAACTTGCCCAAGTATAAAACTGCATAGAAATACACATACAATATGTTTGAGACAATATCAATGATGAACGTACATGTAACATTGTGGTAGATAACTAGTAATACAGTCATGTACATGTCACTTGCAAAGTGTTTTCAAACATTTCTTCTTTTAATAGAATATTGCCCTGTGGCATACTTAGTATGACAAGGATATTACATTTTACATCTGGGAACTGTGAACAGCTTTTGTATTTCAAGTCGAGAATGTGATAGTTTCTGTTCAGACAAAAATAAACAGAACTCACATTAGAGGATAAATATATTTTGTACATTCAGTTTTTTTTTTTAATATCATTTTGATTATTTTCTTTGAATATTTCTGCCCCATTCTCTCATAGAATCTGGTAAGAGAAGCCGTGACAAAGATGGAAGATGTCAGGTCGCTTCCAGAAGCGCCGGGAAGGCCTAAAGAACATCATCGCCAAGTTTGAGAGGCCGATAGTCAAGATGGCCCCCGTGGCCCCCCTCCAGCAGTCGCCCCAGTCCTCCACCTCTACCACTCCCCACAGCTCACCCTCCGGAGGCAGGCTGGGTGTCCCCCAGAATGGCAACTCCACCCCTGTCTCACCCAGGCAGAAGCATAAAAAGGGCAAAGGGCAAAGGGTAAGAAATACCAATAATGCGATAATTTGTTGTACTCACTTCCTTCCTATTGTCTGTAAGGAGCCAGAAGGGTATTAACACTGTGTTACAATATATATATATTAAAGTTAACGCCCATATGGCTCTAAGCATGCTATTGTCTCAAAGAATACATCATTTAGTTCGGATTAATTTGGAATTTTTAGACTTTATTCCAATAAAGACATGTAAGTGGCAAAAAATGTCACCCTTTAGGTTATTTTCTACTACACAACGTTGTCTCTTAAGTGCCAGAATGGTTTTAAATCTGCATAAACATATATACATGCATCTTGACATCGTTCTTACTCCAAGCAGACAATTTCTTGGATTCGGCCGATCATGAGAAAGATATTTTTTGGGAGCCAGAAGAACTTTAATTCATATACTTTAACACACAGTTAATGCCCTTCTGGCTCTATACAGACCATATATTTGTATGTGGCATTATGACCGTCATTTATATTTTTCTCCTAACTTTAATGCAAGAAGGCAAATATATAGCATTCATGTAACTCAATTGCATGCTTAGAAAACATGAAATAACTTTACTAACCCTTGTGATAAAAAAGGCCACTTCAAAGGCACGTTTGAAACATAGATCTCAATTGAGAGAGAGACAGAGGGAGAGGGAGGAAGGAAGGGGGGAGGAGGAAAGGGAGGGGTGTGATAGAGAGAGAGAGAGTAATTTATAGTAATTTAACACATTTTTCCTCATTTCCTTAAAAATGCAGCAAATGTTATACGTAGAATGTTTGCTTTTAGGAGAAAAAAAAAACATACAAGTCCCAGGTGAAAATTCAAATACAGTGTAGTACCATTTATGTTTACCATTTTCAGTATATTATTATTAGTTGGATATTTGTTTCATTTGAGAGATTTTAGTTTCTTCTTATATTTTTGTTAATTTGATTTTGACACTCTATTATTTTTTTTTGGTTCTTTCGTTACAATTAGCTTCCTCCATCGACTGATTACCAGACTGTTTTTTTCACTGATGTTAGTCAGGTCTGCTTGAATTCAAACTTACAAAAAAATGATAAACAAATCAATAAATAAATAATCTTAAAAACATTTTCCTATCTCTCTCTTCTTACTTTTCTGGGGTTTTTTTTCTCCTTGTTCTGTTTTCAAGATAAGCCAAGTATAGTTGAGCTGTAAACCAGGAAATCTGAGACCATTTTTTTTTTTTTGAATTATTAATGACAGCCATTTTTTGCAGTAAGAAACTTTTGTGAATTGCCAAAATTCCGTGTTGTGATTTATCTATTTGAAATTATCAAGAATCTGGACTACTCACAACATTTAAGATTTTTTGTGTGAATAATATATCCTAGTTTTACAGTATTGATTTCCACAGCAAATTCTAAGTTTAACTCATAACATTATATTATCTGTTTGAAGCCAGAAGGGCGTTAACTCTGTGTTAAAGTATATGAGTTAATGCCCTTCTGGCTCCAAACAGATGGTATGCTGATAAGGCCAGAAAGGTGCAACTCTGTGTTGAAAAGTATTAAAAGACAGCACCCTTCTTGCGCTTCTTGCGTGCAGTTGGCAATTTTATATTACTGACATTTACTGACATTTTCCAAATTATACTTGGCTTATTATGTTTCTTTTTCCTTTTTGCATGTGGGGAAATGCGGGATCAATTTTTTTTTTTCCTTTTTTCTGCAGGAAATGCATCTCTCTTCGATTGTTTAAGCAAAGCAGGATTTGAATGATATAAAGCTTTTCATTTTGTTATATTCACAAAAGTTGAAGTTGGAAACTTGTTGGAAGTGTAGGATAGTTTTTTTTTCTGCCGCTAATGCATCATTTTAAATTTGAACAGAACAGGATTCGAATGATATATTGAGCTTTTCATGTTATGGTGTTCACAAAAGTTGAAAGTGGAAACTTTGGGGAAGTGAAGGATAACTCTTTTCTTCTTTTTTTTTCTGCCGCAATTGCATCATTTGAAATTTGACTAAAACAGGATTTGAATGATATTAAGCTTTTCATTTTGTTGTATTCACATTAAAAAAGAAGCATTAAAGTTGGTCACTTTGGGGTAAGCTACATGTATATATATTTTTCTTTCAGCTGCTTTTGTATTGTAATGGTGGGTTGTGTGGCAGTTCACATAGCCTTACTTTGCACTTGCTAAAGGAAAAACCAGACAGTGCTGTAAAGATAATTGCTTTTGGGGTTCATGATACAGATTTTGATTTGGTGTTTTATGATATTGGGTGACATTTTAAAACATTGTCGGATAAAGACACAATTTTGTCTTGGTTCACCAACTGATAAGTGCATTCCTTCACAAAAAGTTTTAAAATTATTGCATTCCTTCACCAACAGTTTTAATATTAAATACGAAACACTTTGAAAAAGTTTTTTTTTCTAATTTCAACTTTAAAAACTCTTCTTTTTTCTGTACTTTAGAAAAATTAGTATAAAATCATCAGAGCAACTACATGCTTCAATATTTCCATTCCATGCTTTCATTTGTTCGACATTAGGTAATGATTGAATTTTTTTTCATTTCATGCTCAATTTGGTATCAGTTTTCGACAACTTTCGTCACCCAGATTTCTGCTTCTCTGTATCTGTCTGACTCACTATCACTGCAGGGTTTAGACACTTTATAAATAGACCGATACAGCAAGGTGGAGATAGCTATGGTTAGAAAAGGGCATAGGTAGAGAGAGTGAATAATAGCGTGAGGGAGGGAGAAGGATGTGATTCAGTGAGAGAGAGAGAGAGAGAAAGAGAGAGAGACAAAGAGAGAAATATACTGTTCATACACAAGCAAATAGGCAGATGTAATAAGTACTAAAGGAAGAAAAGGCATGTAAATTGACAAAAATGGGGTAGAGAAAGAAAGAGAGAGAGATGTACATTTTTAAAAAATAGAGAAGACTCAGAGGAAGAAAGAGAGAGGTAGATGAAATAAAAGAGAGATGACAATGATGTATAGGTTAATGTATGTACAGAGAGAGAGAGGAGGGAGAGAGAGAAAGATAGACAGATAGACAGATAGGGAGAGAGACTAGGACAATAATCCCAAGAAGACTGAAGAGAGAATGAAGGAGTGGGGAAAAACATCTTGGTATTGTAAAAATAATTGTTGTCAAATAATGATGTAGATTAGATCTGGATCATCTGGATGTATACTTTCTGATTGCTCACATTAGGTAACATAAGACATTCGATAGAGACTGAACAGAAAAATTGCAGAATATAGAGATAAGAGAGAGAGATCAAGAACAACATACAACAAAGAAAAACAATGCTCGAGAAAGTGAGAGGGGGACAAAGAATGACAGAGCAGACAGAAAAAAAGAGAAGAGACAAAGAAAGAGCAAGAAGAGTTAGAGAAAAAGCAAGAAGAGTTAGAGAAAGAGAGAGAGAGAAGAGATTGAGAAAGAGAGAGAAGAGATAGAGAAAGAGAGAAGAGATAGAGAAAGAGAGAGAAGAGATTGAGAAAAAGCAAGAAGAGTTAGAGAAAGAGAGAGAAGAGATTGAAAAAGAGAGAGAAGAGATAGAGAAAGAGAGAGAAGAGATAGAGAAAGAGAGAGAAGAGATAGAGAAAGAGAGAGCAAGAAGAGATAGAGAAAGGGAGAAGAGATAGAGAAAGACAGAGAAGAGACATAAAAAGAGAGAAGTGACAGAGAAAGAGCAAAAATAGATGAAGAAAGAGAGAGAAAAGAGACATGAAAAGAGAGAAGTGACAGAGAAAGACAGAAAGAAGAGAGAGACAGAGAGAGAAACGGTGAAAGAGCGAGAGGCAGCTAATTAGAGTAGGAAGCTGATTCAGTGTTGTCAGGAACAGGGCTTGCATGTGTCCAGGTATATCTTCACTGCCAATCACATTAACCCTTAGACTCTGGCCCATACTTTAGTGTAGCCCTTCCAAGACACCCATTCCACAGTTATTGATTTGGCTCAACAACTTTTGATTCGATTCAAAGTCCTCAAAAATTCACCAGATGCATGTAAAAAGGGAAAACATTTCTGCAACCACTGCATCTTTTTTGTTGCAAGATCGTATCCTTGCGTTTGATGCCAGGATTTTAAAAAGTGAAGTATGCTTCCAAATTTTTAAATTGGCAACATGTTGAGAGGTTCAAAATCATTGTTTTTCTATCAAAATTGATATTTCTCAACTTTTTGACAAAGTCGATCTCACCCAATTGTAAATTGTTTTCAGAGACCTTACATTTTATTAGAACAATGTAGCGATAAGAGAAAAATGTTATTGTTGCCAATTTGATGAACAACATGTGATGCAGTTTAGCCCTTAACATTAAAGAAGTCCTGTCCTGAATGGAAAGTGGTGCTCAAGGCTTAATGGGTGATCATCGATAAACAGTCCCGGCATTCTATAAGTTAAATTAAGTAGGATGAGTCGCTTGTCTGCTTTCCCCGTGATCCTTGCTAGTTTCTTCCGCTCTATGATTGTTAGGGTTGTCATCGTAATAGTTGGACAAAGGGCAGTAGGGTTTTGACCACATAGCTTTAGAAGCTCCTGGATAATCACAGATGATTATACACCACTGTACTTAAGGACATCTAATCTACTCCTCTTTTTGTTGCACCTTCCCCCTCCATGCCTATTCCCTCCTCCAAAAAAAGGGCTCATTTAGTGATTTAATTATGAAAGGAAATTTTCAGTTGTTTTTAGTAATGACTTTTGTAATATATTACAATCATCATAGTCACCCTCTCACCTGGCTTACTTCAATTCATTGTGCGGTCGGGTGGCCGCGTTACATGACCTTTCGGGAAACGAAAGCGGAAGATTACGCGACCTTTCGTAGACTTCATAGGGTTATCACAAAGTGTCGGGTATATTGGACCTGACCATTTGTAGATGAGAGAGGTTTATTTCACAAAAATTGCCCCTGACATTTTGTGAATAAAGGGGCATTTTTTCACAAAAGGTTGGGTAACGCGACCACCCGAACCGACGCGATGACCTGATGATTCGAAGTATAAGCCCTCTCTCCCTCCATCATTCCTTCCCATAAAACAATAAAAATAATCTGAATAAGAATTAATTGTGAAAGGAATGTCAACTTGTTTTATTAAATTAACATCGTATTGATTTTAGTGTACATCATGTGCATAGAGAAAAAACACTGACGTTGGTTTTAAGGTTGAGCTTTTAATTCAATGCAGTAAATGAGAAGTACAGTGTAAGAGAAGAAGAAAAAAAGGAAATATGCGGAGAAGCAGTCATCAAAATTATATACATGATGTAATATGAACACACTTTTCATTGTTACATATTGAAAATATTCTTTGAACCTTTCTTTATTTTATGTTCATTTTTTATTACAATATCACTGGCAATGAAAAAAATAGGACCAAAAACCCCTATTCTTGATCCAAAAAAGAAAAGAAAAGAAAATCAAGATGTTCTGCATGATGGATTGGATGTAATCATTATTTTTCTCCATTAATTTCAGTTTGGCTCAATTACTGCTGCATTGAATTAGCTTCCAAGATGTGGTTACTAATTATAAGCCTTGATAATGGGAAACAACTCTATTTTATTCCTTAGTCTTGTTTTTGAAAAAATTTGAAAAGGGCAGCGAGTTTTTGCGTCTCGATGTGACCTGCGGCTGAAACTGATCAAATTACAGCAAAATCTGTGATAGTCATCATGAGGTATTAGCGGACTTTGCAGAGTTTTCTTTTCACCCCTCTGCTTCGTTAGCAAATCCTCTCAAGTCCATCTCAAGCACCAAATCCACTTTAATATCTTGCTTCCTCGCTGTCAAATCCTTGAAAGGAAAAACTGTGGAGATGGCAAGACAAGTTTTTGTCTGGGAATAACTCATCATGTTGCTTTGTTTTGTTTTTGAGGGTCTCTTGTTTCGTATGTGTGCATTGGTAATCAATCAATTATGAGCGGGTGAAAGGGTAGGGTGTGAGTCACAACTTAGTATTAGAGGGACTAAGTAGTTACAAATTCAAGTATGAGTTAATTATTGTATCTTATTGCAATGCAGTGTGAGCGTTTTTGTTCTTCTTGTAACTCATATACATTAGTTAGTAACTTTAGGATATGTTATTTTTCATTTTAATGCATCCAATTTTTTATCATTTCTGTGAAACTCTTATGTTTTATTCCTGGGAAACTTTGGGTTTTTTCAACAGAAAATATGGCACCGTTAAGATGCGATCACTTATCATCATCATCACATCACTTGGTTGCAAGAACAAGTCTTCTGTTTGGAGCCAGAAGGGCATTAACTGATATAATTTCATACAGAATTAATTCCCTTCTAACTCCAAGTAGGCAAAGTGCATTCTATAGATAATTAGGTAGTGTGTTATAACATTACAGTTTGTACTCTCCTTTAAAGGGAAATCGGACCTTGGTAGAAAACTATCAGAGAAAAGTCAGAGAAGTAGACAGGTGAATGAAATGAGAAAGTTGTAAAAAAAATCAGTTGTAATAACTACAGGTATGGGCTCTTCCAATTGGCTGAATGGATTATGTCTCTGTGATGAAGTGGCGTACATTAATGATATGTTTGTACACCACAAATGGGAAGGTTATCCACAACTACATCACAATCTACTGACCAACCTGCCTATTTGAGATTCGTATCGACTTAGTGATATCATTTTTCACACATTCATAACTTTCTCATTTCTGGTCTGATTTCTTTCAAACTTTCTTCATTCTTTTTATCTTATCTTTTTGCTTTAATAAAAAGGAACTTATTATAAGGGTAGGACTGCCCTTTAACTGTACTTGATGTCACCACTTGTACTTTAGCCGATGCTTCACCTTTTAAAAACTATAGCATCAACTTTTTAAGCGACACTTACCAATATTTGAAAGCAGTTCACCATGTAAGGGTAAATAAACTGTACAGCCCTCCACAATTACATGACATTTGTACAGTCAACTTCCACAGAAATTCTTGCGTTGGATTGGCGCAGAATGGAATTGAGGGATTTTCTTTTGATTCATAACAAACGGTTTTCTCTGTTTGATGGTGCTATACCATAAGGCACCAGCAGCAATTGATCTGGTCGTTATTTTTGTTGAAGATGCTCGGATAGGGTTAGGGTTGCAATTAATGGGCTTTTACGTTCGGTTTAGGGTTAGGGTTAGGTATAGTATTTGTTTGGACAGGATTGAAGTAAGGAATTTGTAGGATTGATTATTGTTGGAGCATTTGTCTTAATTGCAAACATTTCAATGCCTGATTTGTAGCAATCATCGCTAGATTCGATCATCCTCCCCATCTCCTCTTTGTTTATCACTGTCAGTGATTCTGACCGTCTGCTGAGAGCCAGAAGGGTGTTAACTCCTTTACTTTAACTTAGAGATAATGCCCTTCTGTCTCTATCAAAGCAGATATGATGTCCTATAAACCTCATCCGCAAGATATCTCGTAACGACGCTCCTCTGTAGTCTTGCAAGGAAATGTTTCCAAACTGTTGCATGACTAAACACAGCCTGTCCAGGGACGGTTAACCTCTACATTAGGAAGAAGCGAAGGCTTTCTTTAGCATTGTTTACATGAGAGTGACTGGGAATGATACAAAGCAGGACCCTCCTCCCCCTTTCCCCCTACCTTGCGACGGCCAGTCATCTGTTGCCCTTGGTTGCATTGTTTGCTGTGAATAATGGGTGATTGTAGGGAAAATGTACTCCCATGACAACTTAACTGATATATATGCTTCATTCATTGTGATGGAAGATAAAAGGGGGTAAAAGAGGTAAAAGTTGCGATGAATGAAATTCCCTTATGCCTCACAGCAGACGATACAATTACACCGCATTTGCCCCGCTCTTGTTATCTCTCCTTCTCTCTGTCTGTCTGCCTCTCTGTCTCCCTCTTTTCTTTCTTTCTTTCTCATCTCATCTCTTGTCTATACTCTCTCCCTCTCTCTCTCTATCTCTCTCACTCTCTCACTCTCTTCCTCACTCTCTCCCTCACTCTCTCCCTCTCCCTCCCTCTCTCTCCCTCTCTCCCCTTCTGTTCCAATCTTTCTTTCATGTAGTTTGTGCATTAACCATGAGATCGCTCACGTTTTTAAAGTAAACTTTTTCTCAAGTAAACTCTAAGTTTTGAAACCATGAGTGCTTCCGCGTGATCTTTAACTACAAGATAACCGCAAAGTTTAAAACCATGATCTAAACTTAAAGTTTAAGGACTCTCGCGTGCACCTAGCTGTTGTTAAAAGTCAGTTCACTACTGTAATATCTATCTCTCCCTAACTGTTAAGAATAAAGGGCTCCAGACAGTCACAATCAGATTATTGTCCTGCAAGAGTAAAGATACATATATACCTAAATCCAGAGGGTCGGGGCAAGGAGGGGGTAAAAGCGGAAAAGGGTTTGAAAGAAGACGTAAAGTCTTTCCTTGATAAAAAGCTATCAAGGTTTATTGACTGAGTGAGTCATGAAGGAAAGCTAGACGTGAAAGACAACAGGACACAGTCCAGGGTGGTCATTGAAGTCCTCGGTGTGGAGACGTCACATAAAGAGCAAATTTGTATCAAGAAAACCATTTTAAAAAATCATTGTTTTATAGAAACACAGACAAGAATTTATAGCAAGAAGGGGATATGATTGTATGGGATATAAAATATTGATATTCTATTGGGTACTGTACTAAACATTATTTGCTATGTGACATGATGTAAAGTAGTTTTTCAAATGTGGATCGGGAATGTGAATTTTGTACTTCATTATCTTTTCTTTTTGGGGGGTCATTATTTGTTTCTATCTTGCTCTTTCTCTGTTTATCTGTCCTTCTTCTCTTTTTCCATGCATTGATTGATTATCGGTGCTTACTGTCTGGTTGCTCTCCGTTGTTGAAATGATAATAGGATATTCTACATGTTTATCAAGTCATCTGCATCTTCTGAAATTGATCTCTTTTATCACTTTCATTTGGAGATCAGGGCATCATTTCACGAAACCTTCATGAGTACAAGTTCACCGACATCTCGTTGAAACGTACCGGTATGTCATATTTAATACACGCCCTTCAATGGGTTGTCGGCGAACCAGTACTTATCACGGTTTCGTGTAACGCTGCCCTGGATATTTCCTATCAACAATGTTCTTGTACAGTATGTGACTGTTGTATAGTGCCTGATGTGGAGAACTGCAGAGAATTCCTAACATATAAAAGTACTTTCTTCTTCTTCTTTTTGTGGTAATCTTCAAAGAGCTATGCAGCCTATCACAAAGAAAATCTAATTATTACAAGTTGTTTGAGGAAGCTAGACAAATGATTTTTAATGGGATAAGGGCATTAGATGCCTCAGGAGTAATCCCTGGAAGTTCTCTGGACTGTCAGTGTGCACTACATTTGCCAGAAGGTTGTTCCATTCTGGGATAGAGCGTTGGGCAAATGCAGACTCTTCTAGGCCGCTTCTGGCTTGGTGCATCTGGAAAGTCATGTCATGGTTCTTCTGTGTTCGTGATTTGTTGAAGTAAAATAATGCCTTCAAAGGGAATGGCAAAGAGACCGTTGACTATCTTGTGCACATTAATGACAGTTAAGCTTTGTTTTCATCATGAGCAGATTTAAACAGTTAACACTATTCATATTATTTGCTATCCAAGGAGTAGATAAGAAGTATGAAAATAACCTTGAGTTTTTGTTTGTTTTTGTGTTTGTTTTGGGGTCTTTTTTTTCATTATACATTGGTTTTGGGGGCACTTTATCTAGTTGCAATTGCTCAGCTACATTTAGAACCATTTGGCATAGAAATGTATTGGTTTCTTGGGTTAGTTTTGCATCATTTTTGCCTATCCATTGTCATAATTCTTTGAAAGAAGAAAAAAAGACGCTTATCATTTTCCTTCTCTGTACCGTACTTGCATGGTATAAAATTGATGGGGACAAGGAGTTCATGAATTTCACTTTTTAGAATAGTTTTCATGAGTTTTGCTGAGTGAAATGGATGCGGTGTGAAATAGAGATATCTGCAAACAACTAAGTAAAAAAATGGCTGCATACTTAAGGGAAAAGCAACATGAAATACATGTACATTCATGGAATAGCAAATTAGAATATTGTAGAACGGGTTTTTTCTATAAATTAAAGTATCATCAGTCGAGGGCCAGAAGGGCGTTAACGCTATTTAAAAAAATATGAGTTAACAACCCCCTGGCTCTTCGCAGGCAATATATAGAAGGATGTATAGATTTAGGGCCATAATTATCTGTCATACATATAGATCCAACTTATTTTTTTGAAAAATTCACTCATTCTCTGTTATTCTTTCAATATACCATGATTTTAATCTCTGTTTTCCCACTTTTTCTCTTACGATCATCTTTAGTTGGACCGTAAGATCGAGATCATCCGTGATGACTCGCAGCCTATGAGTTTCAGCAGCGATGGGAATTCCAGGATGAAGTGGATTGCAACTCTCTCAGTTATAAGCGCAGGTATAATTACATGACGTTTTTTTCAATGAAGTAGATTTCTCGCCTTTGGTTTGGTAAAAATTCATTGAAAATAAATCTGTTTTTAGGGATGTCACCTTGGTTCGTAAAGCACAAAGACTCAATAACCTGAAAACACAATGAACAAATATTTTTCAAATTTGTTACCCGTAATTAGTAATTGAAAATTTATGAAGTTAGAGTAGTAGTTATGAAGCATTTCTTAACATTTTCAGTGTGATTTTTAAACCAAAATTCTTTAAAATATAAGTAGATTTAAATATCATAAAATTGAATAGTTCTATGCCATTTGTTGTTTACTTAAGAGGCATTTTTATGATTGTTTATTTTGACACTTTCGAGTTTTAAAGTATTGGTGACCATGTGTTCTCACTCTTTCGATCCATTCGATACATTATACATATATGTTCACATAATTGCATGGATAATATTAGAACCTATAATAGTAATTGCACTGATTTGGAATATTTAAAAGTTGTTAATCCTTTCGTTGCACCTCACCGCCATCTTGTTTCCTCCGTATCCCTTTGTGAAGAATCCTCATGAAAATGGGTGTGTGTCCAAAGTCCTACGCTCACCAAGACAACGGTTTCCATCACTTCGTAATGGAAAAGAACAACTCCAACTCCTTTAGATCCCTTGCTCAGTATAAGCTGAGGTCAGTCTGCCTCCCTCTGTGCCTGACTGCATGCAGGCTTGCCTGCTCGGCTGTATGCTCAGCTCTGTACACGACTGAGTGCACAACTGCATGCACGGTTGTCTAGCTGCCTGCCTGACTGATGCCAGTCTGACTTGTTGCTGACTATTTGGCTTGTGTTTTGCATGGCTTTCATGAATAATAATCCATGGCCCACATAAACCAAACTGTGGTCCATGTATTAAGCCTATGGGACTGAAAGAATTTATTAGTCATCAGGGTTAGAGACATTCTGTAGGAATTTTCAGGTAGAAAACCCATGGCCCACACAAACCAAGTGGACAATGTATTAAGCCTATGGAAACGAAACAATTCAGTAGTCATCAGGGTTAGAGACATTCTGTAGGAATTTTCAGGTAGGAGACCCAGAGCCCACACAAACCAAGTGGACAATGTAATAAGCCTATGGGAATGAAACAATTCATTAGTCATCCGGTTAGAGACATTCTGTAAGAATTTTCAAGTTTGAAAACCCATAGTCCACACAAACCTGGTGGTCAATGTATTAAGCCTATGGGAATGAAACAATTCAGTAGTCATCAGGGTTAGAGATATTCCGTAGGAATTTTCAGGTAGGAGACCCAGAGCCCACACAAACCAAGTGGACAATGTAATAAGCCTATGGGAATGAAACAATTCAGTAGTCATCAGGGTTAGAGACATTCTGTAGGAATTTTCAAGTTTGAAAACCCATGGCCCATACAAACCAAGTGGACAATGTAATAAGCCTATTGGGATGAAAGAATTCAGGAGCCATCAGGTTAGAGACATTCTGTAGGAATTTTCATGTGCATTTGTATCTTACAAGTAGTTCACATGCACCGAACTTGATAGAATTGCCAATAAATGCATGTACAAATCTTGCACGCAACAAAACTCATGTCCCACCCGTAATTTACTTACTGCGAGAGCTCAGAAAAATGTGAGTCATAGTTCATATTCAAAATTTATGAATGCTTTTCCTTACAAAGCAATTCTTATATAGTCCCTGGAAGGTTGACCATCATGTACTTGTTAGCCCCGTCATTTGTAAAAGAGAAGTCCACGCAAATTATTGGGTAAACTGCAGAATGGTATCAAATTTTCCCCGTGATTCCATGATGATGTGTCTTGAACTCATTCTGGACAGGATCTTGTAAAGGGCCAGTTTGGTCAGCTGCTGTTCTTCAAATTGGTAACAAGATGATTTCCACCTTTAGATGCATTTCTGATGAAAAGTAATGGATCTAAAATAACAAAAAAAAACAGATATACACAACAGCATGAACAGCATGTGATTGAAAGTGACTCGAATGGCCTGATTGTTTGCTTGCTTTATTTCCTTGCTTGTTCTGTTTGTAAGGTCTTGAGAACTATGAAATGAAAGTGAAAATCATTTCTCTCTACAGTGTAGGATGTTAGGATGTATTTATTTTTGTATAATACATGAATAGTCTTCACTTGTACATGTACAAGGTCAAGAATCATGATTTTAGAGCATGCAGCGATGAAGTGGATCACTCCAAAGCTTTGGAATAACCTACCACTAGACATAAGAATAGCCTCATCTGTTGCTGTCTTCAAAGTTTTGTTGAAGACGCACTTGTTTTCAGGAGCTTTTGAATAGTTTTTATTTTTCTTTTGTTCATTGTGTGTCTGTAAAGTAGCGCTGTTAGGAGTTTTATTTTTCATCACAGCGCAGTAGGTTATATCTATATAGTAGATGCGCTATATAAATTGATCTAATTATTATTATTATTATTATTCACAACAAATTGAGACTCGTAGTGATTCACCTCTCCTGTAAACTGTAGAGGTCTTATTGAGGAAACCTAAAAACTAGCATTTAAAAACGTATTAGTCTTTCAAGGAATAATGAATAAACCCAAAATGTTTCGCGAAATAGAAATCCTGCAGTCTTCAGATGATATGACCCAATTTCGATTCTGACAATTTTCTGCAATCTTGTAGACCAAAGATTTGCTTGATAACTCTTGGTTCATTATTTTGGAAGCCTACATTCTATATATTAAACTGTTATAAGTTTTGTATAAATTGGACATTGCAGCATCATGCATGAGCATCTTTTGACAGCATTCACCTATAATTGTCTTTGGAATATACAGAATAAACATAGGATATGATATGAAGATGCAAGGGTATAAATACCTTTCACTTTGGTGTAGATACTTTTTGTTTTTAACTGTTGTCAGATATGTCACAACTATTAATAGTTGGGACAAACAGAAAAGAATGCTAATATTGTACTGATGCGTAGCCATAATTGTCTGTTTATTTACTCAACAGACGTCATGTTCCCATCATTGTGTTATGCATGTACCTTGAGGTTAGTAGGATGTATCTGTGGAGAGAAACTCCAGTAATCATATCAGTTTTCTACTCTTTCTGTAAAACCATCTTGTTGACATCCTTGACCCAAGTTATAAAGATAATTTCTGCATGCTCACTGCTCCCAAATCCATCTTCCATAGATTTCCCATCATCCTTTGCTGAAGTGACCACCCCATGCTATTTCACACATTACTTTAGTAAATGAACTGTTCTGTTGATATTTGAAATGATTTTGTTTATTAAACAGGCATGTGATCAAGGAGTTGATAGAGACAGAGAAGATCTATGTGAAGGAGCTAGAAGCTGTTTTAAACGGTTACATCAAGAAGATGGATACATGTAGCCCCGTCCTTGCGGAACACATCCCTCCCTCACTGCAAGGGCACACAGACGTACTATTTGCCAACTGGGAGCAACTCTACAACTTCCACAAAAAGTAAAGAGACGATGAGGGGAATGAGTCGGTGATGGTGGTATTGTTTCTAGCGGTGATGAGGAGGAGGATGATAACAATTATGATGATGATAAGAAAGAGGATGATGGTGGTGATGATGATGGAGGTGGTGATGGCAGTGATGATGATGATGATGATGATGATGATGGTCATGGTGGTGACGATGATGGTGACGGTGAAGGCGATAATATGGTGACGGTTGTGTTGATGATGATGATAATGATGGTGACAGTGATGATGATTGTGGTAATGACAGTAATGATGATTTTTGTGGTGATGATGTTGATAATGAGGAGGAGGAGGGTGGTGGTAATGGTGATAACCCTGATGATGATGATGATGATTGTGGTTGTGATAGTAGTGATGTAGATGGTGATAATGATAATAGTTCTGCTGTTGTTGATGCCACATCTAATAATGATAATGTGATGACCTACATGTTCATGTATGGGTATTCCTGTAGAATTATTATCAAATTATGGTATTTCTGTTTCTTCTGTTAACAGTAAATTCTTGGTAGAACTGGAGAATTACAGAAACACACCCACCCTTGTCGGCAAGTGCTTTGTAGATATGGTGAGTATGATTCATATTTGTAAAAAAAAATCATACATGTTTGTTTATGGAGATCAAGCTATTTTATAGTTTATATATAACTTGCTATTGTATTTCTCCTTTTTAAAGAAAAGGCTCTTTTTTGTAGCTTTTTCATCATTTGATATGACCTCACAAGTCTGAGAGGTAACCCCCACAACAACAAAATAATAGAGAGAAAAGGTTCCCACTTTTAAAAAAATAACATTCTCTTTTCTCTGATTCTCTGAAAAGCAAAATAAACCTTGTTTAGTCCAAAAATATGACAGTTAGACATAAAACACATAGTTGTACACTTCTTTTTGTGTGTGTGTGTGTGTACTTACATGTATAGTAAGCCAGATTGGGTTTTGCCGGGGAGTGTTGGGGGCATTCTGAAATGCATTAAATATCTTCAATGCTATTTTCTAATATTCTTCAATCTGTTGTCTTGTTACAGAAAGATGAGCTGGATCAGCTGTACAGTGTTTATTGCCAAAACAAACCCAGGTCAGAGTTATTAAGAAGAGAATGCGGCTCAAACAACCCATATTTCCAAGTAAGTCTTCAAATTGTTTGATGTTTGATGTTTGATGATTGTTTTACCTTACTGCTAAGAAAGCATGTACATGCTTGTAAGTAAGCAACCAGGGGACCAACGGCTTTATGTCCTCTCCGATGGACTTGGTAACGAGGGTTAATGCCTTACCAAAGCACACGAGCGCATTGACTTGGTTTCGAACCCGGGACCTCCCGATTACGAAACCACTGCTCTACCACTGAGTTATCATGCCAAAGAGACGATGTCATTTCACAAAAAATTCAATGTTTTTGACATAGTCTATAGTGAAATATATGATGCCTGTGAAGAATATTAGCAATGGAACTCTACAAATTCCTATGACACAGAAATCAGATCTTGTCATTAAATGAATAATTTGGTCAAACAATATTGTTCCCTATCCCATTTTTGCTTCCCTGTCTATTCTATTTGCATGTCTATTATACATGTAGCTCGTTCTTTGTCCCACTCATTTGTTTTTATGTCTCTTTTTGTTTTGAACCCTCTAAATATTTGTACGTATTTCTCTTGCTTTGTGCAACTTTCTTACTACATACATGTAGAAACCTGCTTTAGCAACCACCTGTTTATAGAAAGACCACCTGTCTATAAAGACCATCTTCTTCATTTCCCTGGAGTAGTGATTTACATTGAAACATGCAGTACAAGAGCCTGTACATAAAGACCACCTGCCTATAAAGACTGATTTTCTTGTCTGCCTTGAGTGGTCTTAATATACAGCTTTCATTATAATTCTCCTTTTAATGTTATCTTGAATACATGTACTTTTTAGATGCTTGTGTTAAATTTTCGCAAAATTATAATTTTTTGTTTTAATGTCATGATGCAAAGTCATATTGAAATAATTTGTTTAACTATGTATTTGTTTTGTTTTTTTCATCAGGAATGCCAAAAGCAATTAGGTCACAAACTACCCCTGAGTGCTTACCTACTGAAACCTGTTCAGAGGATAACAAAGTATCAACTCCTACTGAAGGTACGATAGCGTCAGCTAACAAATTGGCAACACTGATTAAATTGGCAACACTAACATTTGTATGTGATTGTCATGTTTCTATTAGAGTATAGTGTGTATAGGTCATAAAACTATAAATGAATGAATAAATGAAACCGTTTTAGAAAAGAGGATAACAAAGTATCAACCCCTACTGAAGGTACGATGGCGTCAGCTAACAAATTGGCAACACTATTAAACATTTGTATGTGACTATCATGTTCCCATTAGAGTATTATGTTTATTAGTCATGAAACTATGAATGAAAGAATAAATGAAACCATTTCAGAGTAGACGATAACAAAGTATGATGGAGTCAAATTACCAGCTTTTCATCATCAAATTGGCAAGACTAATTTTAGTTTGTGACTTCATGTCTGCAGAGTGACATCGTTTGTATCAGTCCAGAATCTTTATGACTGTTTCAATAAATAAACTATTTTAAAAGATAACAAAGTGTACAAAGGAGTCAAATTACCAGCTTTTCCTCATCGAATTGGCAAGACTAATGTTTATTTGTGACTTTCATGTTTCTCTTAGACTAAATGTATGAATGAGCGAATGAATGAGTGAATGTATAACTGAAACCATATCAAAGGATACATGTAACTAAGGGTCAAATCCTACTTAAGGTACGATGTCAAATTGGCAATGCCAATGTTAGTTTTTGACAGTAATTATGTTAGAAAGCAACAATTATCATATTTGAAATTTATCTTGATTTCAGTCCAATTTAGAAAGAGAGAGATGAAACAACAAACAGCGTTTATCGTTCTGCGGTTGCCTTTATTATTCTTTCTGTTTGTTGGGAGATGCGTACTGCATCTCTCTTTGTTACGTGTAATAGAGATAGATCATTTATCTTTATCTTGTAGAGGTGTCGTAGTCAAGTGGTTTAAGCACTTGACTTGAAATTCAAAGGTCGTAGGTTCAATCCCCGACACTGTACTAATGTCCTTGGCAAGGCATTAATCTACATTTGCCACTCCATACCCAGGAGAGAAATGGGAACCTGGTAGGATGACAAGAGCCTTTGTGTTAGTAATTGCCATGTGCCCTCACGGTAACCATATGGTAGGAATACTCCCCAGGGAGTGGAGATGGTGCACATTGTGCGTGAATGAATCCTGTGACCCGGGTTAAAGATATCTGTAAAGCGCTTAGAGACGATATTTCGTATTAAGCGCTATATAAATCCAGATTATTATTATATTATTATTTATTCCTTCTTCTTGTTTTGATTAGGAGATGATGAGATACTCTCCGATGGAGAAAGGAGCGGACGATCTTCAGGCTGCTCTAGACTGCATGCTAACAGTACTCAAATATGTCAATGACTCTATGCATCAAGTAGCTATTACTGGTTATGAGGTAAGTCTGCATCTTGACCGTTTGTCTTTGTTCATCAAAATGTCTGATTGTATGATTGAAGTTAGGACATTTCGTCAGTTTTAAAAATAGACTGAGGAGCAATTGTTCCTGGGGGGTGTTTAACAAAGACTAAGATCGACTATAAGTTGGACTTAACTCACTAGTTCGCAATCCTCTATAACCATTCCTGGCATTGGTTTCTCAAGTGACGTACAAATCGTGGTCACAAATCTACAGAATTTACCTGTTTTGATAGTTCATTATTGAAGGAAAAAGTATTATCTAAAGATCATAATTGAGAGACCAATGGTGGGAGCAACCAGTGGCATGAAGGGCCTGCCATAGTTAAGTCCAACTTAAAGTTGATCTTAGTCTTTGTGAAACACCCCCCTTGGTATAGTAAGGCTCATGCTCCGGTTATAATCGCTGCACTTGCAATTTCAATCAAGTGCGTTCTCAAGTTCAACCCTAAACCAAGTACCTTACCTAACCCTAACACTAAGCCTGATCCCTAACCCTAACCCTAACCCTGATCTTAAGCCTAACCCAAAGCCCAATTGCAATACAACCCTGACCCTATACTTTTGATGAAATGATGTCCAGAGCAAAAATTCTACAAGTGCAAATGTGTTGGAGCTCCATTGCTCGAGCAGGTGTCGCAGTACCCTATTCTTCTATGAAATTCTACAAGTGCAAATGTGTTGGAGCTCCATTGCTCGAGCAGGTGTCGCAGTACCCTATTCTTCTATGAAATTCAATTCAATTCTATTTGATTAAAAATTGGTTAATTAAACCACATGGTTTGCAGCAATAATATTGTCATATGCCACCACCACTACACATATTTCATTGTGTTTTTCTTCTTGAATCACAGGGAACCCTTTCTGATCTTGGTAAGCTGCTCATGCAAGGTCCCCTCCACATGTGGACGGAGCACAAGAGTCGTCACAATCTCAAAGACATCCGACAGAAGCGCATGCAACGTCACATCTTCCTCTACGAGAAGGCGGTGCTCTTCTGCAAGCGGCGGGGAGACATAAGCGACAAAACATTCTACGGCTACAAAAACAGTATTCCCGTAAGTTTCACAACTCTACAAGGAGATAAGTTTGAGTTAACTGAGAAACATTACAAAATGAACCTCTAGGGTATAAATCCACTGCCTTCTTTTCTGATTCTGTTGTGGAATAATTGGTTACAAAATATCCAGGGCATCGTTTCATGAAAGCGTCATAAGTACAAGTTCAACAACATCCCACCGATATACGTGTTTCACACATGCGTTTCAAAGGGATGTCGGTGAACTTGTACTTCTGACAGGTTAGTGAAACACTGCCCTGTATGATAAAAGTAGCGATATTGCCACATCTATCGTCTTTTCAGAGCCACCGAGTGTTAATTCTGTGTTTAAGTATATGAGTTAATGCCCTTCTGGCTCCAAACATGCTCTTACATGTTTATGTAGAGGTGTCGTGGTCGAGTGGTTACGTCGCCGGACTATCGATCACAAGGTCTGCGGTTCGGGTCCCGCCGCAGCACTAATGTCCTTTGGCAAGACATTGATCTACATTTGCCACACTCAACCCAGGTGATGTAAATGGGTACCTGGCAGGAATTAATTCTTTGAAATGCTAGAGCGCCGTAATGGCAGCACAGCTACAGCCGGGGTAATAATCTCCAAGTTTGGAAGCGCTTAGAGAATTAATTGTAATTTGCGCTATATAAAAGCTGAATGTTACTATTATTACTATTATCTTATCACTATTTATTTAACAAGTCGATTAATAAACATGACAAATATGAATCAAAGCATCTGACTTTTATTTCAGATTCATTTAAGTTAGAATGTAATAATCACAGAGAGTTATATTAAAGAGATTTGATTCTGGTTAAAATCAATCCTGGATTATTTTAATAAAGGATTTTGCTGAAACTCCTCGTTCTGATTCAGCTGCGATAACTCTACGTTTAAATCATGCAACAGATCTCAATACTTGGATTTAAATTTAATTATTTTCTTTAAAAATCTCTCCTATAAAGCTTTCGAACATTCAATATTTTGGAGAAGAAAATGTGGAGTAATCAGGAATCTTGATTAATTTTCACCTGTTTTGCATGTTGTTATTTTCCAGACACCATCCTTAGGTTTGACAGAGCATGTGAAAGGAGACAAGAAGAAGTTTGAGTTATGGCTCGGTGGCAGAGTGGAAGTCTTCATCTTACAGGTAAGCAGGATGATGAAATAAGGATGGAGGAAGAAATGATGATGATTATGGTGTTGGTGATGGTGATGGTGATAGTATTAGTGATAGTGATGGTGATGGTGATGATGATGATGATGATGGTGGTGATGATGATGATGATGATGGTGGTGGTGGTGATGGTGATGATGATGATGATGATGATGATGGTGGTGGTGGTGGTGATGGTGATGATGATGATGATGATGATGATGATGATGATGATGATGATGATGATGATGATGATGATGATGGTGGTGGTGGTGGTGGCGGTGGTGGTGATGGTGGTGGTGGTGGTGGTGATGATTATGATGATAGTATTAGTGATAGTGATGATGATGATGATGATGATGATAGTGACGATGATGATGATGGTGGTGGTGGTAGTGGGGGCTATAATGTCTGGAATTATAAGGAGGTGGAAGAGGAGGAAGAAGATGTTGGGGATGATAAGGAGGTGGAGAATAGTGTCCATGTTAATGATGATACTAGTGATGATGAGGAGCAGGAGGGGGAGATGAAGATGGGAGTGGTCACTATAATGTTTTGAATTATGATGATAAGAAGGAGGGGGTTATTGATAAATGACTCTGAAAAGGGGGATGACGTTAACATAACAAGTAATGTTACTTGTTATGGACATTAGATGGAGATGATGTTGGTAGCTATGGTGATGATGATGATGATGATGATGATGATAAAGATGATGATAAGGATGAGGATGATGATGATGATAATGATTATGATGATAGTATCATTAGAAGGACACTATTATTTCTATTTTATTTCATTTTACTCTTTAAAAAAGTAGGTATGTATATAATTTGTTATCTTGTCACCCTCCAAATCTAGGCACCAACAGAAGCTGACAAGATAGCATGGACTAAGGCCATCAGACAAGCCCTTCTAACCAACAAGGAGCAGACAGGTATGAACAGAACCACATGATGTGTGTATGGGGGACCTTTCACACTCAGCTGTTTCCTATTTTGAAGTACCCCATTCTAATTTCAATTAAATATGTTAGGTGATTCTCTGTAGGAATGTACTAAGATATTAAACAGAAGCAGTTGTCAGTTCACTGGTGCGGTTTATTTGTCTGATATCATTAAGGGCATTGTGGGGATGAGACAGACTTGCTAGAAGGATAATCGAAAAACCTGTAACCTTCACATGGGTAGACAATTATAATGGTAATCATAGGAGAGACACATAACAATGCTGCTGTAATAACATAGATAGGGAAGTCATTGTTGGTCTCATATATAGTTTTCTTAGATAGCTCAAGGGAGCTATGAAAATTGGCCTTTATGGATAAATCCTTGTGTATTGTTTCCTTTAATGTTGTTTTGACAAGGAATGTTGTCCACGGGACATGGGATCGTTATTGAGAGGTGGTCTTTCTCTAGATAGATGGTAGATAAAGTAAGATTGACTCTATCTTTATTCTTTTTAATGAAATGTCAAAAGTCATGGGTCACTTCTATTTTTTTAACACAGGGAGGAAAATCTCAGCCACACAGAAGCCAATCATTGAGAATCACGTAGAAGCGTTGCATGCAAACACCAACGCTGGCAACAACAACGGTCTCTCACTCCCTTCACCGACCAGTGACTCGTCGTCAGCCGGTAGCGCAAATCCCTCACTTACAAGTGAGCCCTCGTTAGAGAACGATGAGGAATACGACGACTGGGGCAGCGCAGAGTTCACCGATTCGGATGATGAGATTTTAGATCGGGATTGCCTATCTGAAGTGAGTACTAGTAGAGGAGGACTGCTTTCTTCTGTCTCTCTGTCTGTCTGTCTCTCTCTCTCTCTCTTTTCCTCTCTCCTTTTTCATCTCTCCCTGTTTTTTCTCTCATCCATACTTTGTTTTCCTGCACTGTCACTTTTTCTCCTAGAGACTAGAGAATTAATTGCTAATTAAATCTCTGTTCTGCAACACAACAACAACAAAAGCGCCAATTACTACAGCTTCTCGATGGCATACTTTTTTTTCCATTTTTATATAACTTGCCTGACATTTCTCTTTCTTTTGTACTTCATCTTTCCATTTTTCTCTCTTCCTTTTTCTCTCCTGACTTCCTCTCCTAGTCTATCTATTGTTTCCTTGACCTGATCCTCTCTACATTTACAACCTTTCTCTGTCTCTTTCACTTTCTGTCTTGATCTTTCTCCAACCCGTCATATATTTCTCTTGAAGTCTCTGTAGACCATCAAAATGTCATTTGCAAGAATACCATCCTCATCTATTTTGTGTATCCCTTTCTCTCGATCTCTCTCTCTCCAGCCTGTCGATATGAACCAGTATGTGGTGCTCGCCGAGTACAACGTGGTCGAGCCCGGGGAGCTCGCCGTGCGAGAGGGGGAGATCGTCGACGTCCAGAAGGTCGGTAAAGCGGGTTGGTGGCTGGTGCGAAAGCACTCCTCCAGCGCCCAGGGCTGGGTGCCGGCCAGCTACCTGGAAATGCTTGCTAGTCGCATCTCACGTTCAAATCACTCCTTAAGCAGTCAAGGTTTGCATGCGTTTTGTTTATGATTTCTCTATGATTTCTGTTTGATTTTGTTTGATATTTTGTTTGAATTTTGTTCTCATTCTGATTGATTTTTCATGAGATTGATCTGTATGATTTTATTATTTAATTTGTTCATATTTTGTTTGACTTTAATGCAAATTTCATTTCATTTTTATTATGATTTCTGTTTGATTTCTGTTGATTTCTGATCGAGATGCTTCATTTTCATAATGTATGATTTTATCAAGGAATTTGTTTTTGCTTTCCTCAAGACATTGATTTTTTTTATAGGAATTCCTTATTTATTGTTTGTTTTTTCTATTTATTTCACTGTTTAGTTCTGCTAATTTTCCATATTTTCCGTTATGATTTCTGTTATATTTTGCACCTGCTGCAAGCCTTGCATATTTAGAAAACGCACTTACATAATATAAAATTAGAAGGACTAGGTGCCTCTTGCGTACAAACCGCCATTACTCCATAATTTCTAATACAAATACTGAATATTACCTGAATATAAACTGACTATACATATACACGTATGTTGCTTCCTATACATCATCATTATATGGAAAGAATACTAGATCAGATTATTAATCCCTGATACCATAACAAAAATCTAACTTAACCCCATCAGGACAGGATTTACTTTTAAGGGCTTAATTTATCACATATTGTTCTTCTCTAGAAAAAAACAAACAAACGAATGAAAACCAACAAAGAGATATTGCACATGGCAGGGCGTAAACAAATTGCACTAGTAGGATTAGTTAAGGAGAGAAAAGTCAAATACTTTGGTCATGTTAAAAGGCACCAAAGCCTCTTAAAGGATGTATTGGAAGGAAGAGTGGAAGGAAGTAGACCTAGAGGGAGACCCAGAATCAACTGGGAAGAGAATGTCAAGAACTGGAGTGGACTAAAACTGCGAGAGTGCACCAGAATGGCAGAAGATAGAGTGAAATGGAGAGATGTTGCAATCAACCTCCGAACCGGGAGAAGATACTTAGATAGATAGATAGTTCTTCTCTTGAAATTGGCAACAACAATATATTTTTTTTCAATTCATTTGCTACATTGTTAAAATAATATGTACTGTTTCTGAAAACTATATACATGGGCAAGAATGCTGACAAAAGTTCGAAAAAATTACCAACTTTGATTTTTTGTTTTTTAATGATTTTGAATCTCTCAACATGTTGCCAATTTTCAAATTACTAGCATCAAGCGCAATACATTAATGAAACAAATGCATTTGGCATTTTTTTAGGGCTCTAAATCATAAGTTATCGAGCCAAACAACAAAATGTGGAAGGTTGTCGTGAAAGGGTTATGTAATTTAAAAAATTAAATCTCCTTGTGAAGATCACCCATGGGGTATGTTGTAGTTGTTGTAGCAAATAGTACTATTTGAGTCACCTCTTGCCCATAGTTTCGACCAGAACCTCTAAAGACAGTGTATATTTGTATACTAAACCTACTGTACATGTATATTCATATCACTACTTGTATTGTTTATTGTTTTTCATTTATTTTTCTTACATTGTTGCATTATGAACGTATTCTTGACTTAGCATGCTTACATTATTTCTTGTGGTACTTGTATCAATGCAGTATCTGCATCCGAGCCCTATGTCACTAAACCGTAAGGCTGTACCCTTTCAAAAATATGTCAAAAATTGGTATGCTAGTAGTTGAAAGAAATTTGTTCAATTTTCAAACATATCCAAAATATTTTTCACTGGAGGATTTCATTTCATTTTTTTTTTTTCATTTTCACAAAGCCGTGAGTCACTCTTGTACAGTGAAACCTGCTTTAGCGACAACCTTTGTATAAAGACCCCCTGTCTATAAAGACCAAATTGTTATGTTTCCCTTGACAATTGTTCCTCATAGACACCTGTACTAAACTAAGTAACCTGTTCATAAAGACCACCTGCCTATAAAGTATAAAGACCGCTTTTTATGTCACCCTTGAGTGGTCTCTATGTACAGGATTCACTGTACATGCACCCATACATTATTAACAGACATTTCACTAAATCATTGAAATGCAAAGAAACAACAATGCAAGAGACAGAGGATACCAAAGGCATTGGTAGTAGAACTTTTTATGATAGTGTTGAACAGCATGTAGACTTCAATGTAACATGCAAATTATTTTCATGGTGTGTTTTGCTCGATTTTTGTTATCTTGTTTTGTTAATCAGTTATTGACTGCGAAGGAATTTCTATAAGTAGTTCTTAACATATCACAACCATGCTAAGGTTCTCCCTCACCCCCCCCCCTTATTTTTTCTTTAGAGCAAAAGATTTCATAAGACAGTATTTTATCCTATTTACTTTCTAAGAATTTTATATTGACTACATATTGTATAGTATTTTGTAAATCTGACATCAGTTCCTTTTAACCCCTGAACTACAATGGACTACCACCGCCAACTTTTGTCACACAAATGTGTACATATAACGTTTAAATTTGCTCCAAACAAATTCAGTAGTCCAGAGTTTCGGTCTATAGAAAATAAAGATCATGAATAAATATAAAATCGCAATATTATTTTTTTGCATTTCGTATTAACCTAATTAAACCACTCTCATTTTCTTCATCTCTCTTTTTTAATGAAAACTTAACCCCACCTCCATCCCTACCATGCTAACAATTAACTCTTCATCTCATGCGTTATTAACCCCCATGACATGCTTGCCGATGCCATCCTTCATCTCGTCCCTTCTTCCCATCATCCATTGCGACCAAACAGACTCCTTCTACATCTGAGGAGGTCAGCTGATTATTGATCAGTGGGCTAGCGAGGGAGCCCTTCAGAGGTAAGAGAGTTTAAGGGTTGATCGTGTCGTGAATTGAAGTGCGGACTTGTTCTTGTAGACTTTTGCAGTGATTACATACAGTATGATTCCAAGAGTGACATTTTTGTAGTTTTTCTTCTACTGTAAAAAAAATTGTGATTTACGGGTAGTCAGCTGATTTGGGCCAGTGGGCAATAGAGGGAGCTCTTCAGAGGTACGGGAGGTGAAAGGGTTTCTTGCGTCTTGAATTGAAGTGCAGACTTGTTCTTATACGCTTTTTGCAGTGATTAATTCCAGAAGTGACATTTTTTTTCTATGATCAAGTTTGCTGACTATTAATCAGTAGACTATAGAGGGAGCCCTTTTGAGGCAAGGGAGGTGAAAGAGTTTCTTGGGTCTTGAATTGAAGTGCAGAGTTTTTCTAGTGCAATTTTGCAGTGACTGATTGCAACATAATTTTTTTTCTTTTAAGACATATTTTCAATCTAGTTGCGATGAATAGTACCTGACAGTTAGAATTGAAGTAAATTGAGTTTATTCAGTTTGAATAAGTTATGCGTTATTCATTGTTAAACAAACATTAACAGAGTATGTTTTTCTTGCTGTTCACATACTTTTTGGTATTCACAAACATTTGCTACTTGAAGAAGGATTCCATGGTGTTAAAGGAAGTATAACAAGATGCCCTAAATCATTCACTTTATTGATGCTTTGCACTTTATTAAGGCCATTTACTGTGAGTCAACAGTATGTGAAATCATACATGCACCTCAAATGCCTAAGCAGCCATTTGCATCCCATCCCCGAGAGGGAGGGAGGGAGGGAGGGATCAAGGGAAGGAGGGAGGGATCGAGGGAGGGAGGGAGGGAGAGAGGGAGGGAGGAGGGATCGAGGGAGGGAGGGAGGAAGGAAGGGGGAGAGGGTGGAGGGAGGGAGAGAGAGGTGAGTGGGTGGAATTTGGACCGAAGATGTAAATGAGGGATTTAAACTTATCAAAAGGGTACGTGTACATGTACTTATGACAAAGATTGATTTGATACTGAATGCCATATTCAGTACTCAGACTTTTCTTGATCTTTATTTTAGGTGTTCTTCTATCAACAATTATAATTGAAAAAAGCTTGCATTGTTAAGCACTAACACTTATTCCTCTATTCTGACACTATATTGCATAACCCTCTGCTGAAGTATTGCTGAAAAATATCAAAATTTGACACTTTTTCGCAAAAACATTAATTATCAAATTTTGTTAAAGAAATACAACACTCACCCATCATTCGCTTTTTACTAAATAACAATTTTTCTCAAATTTGCCATCATTCCACTTTTCTAACTTTCATTGTGCCATCATAATCTAACATTTGCTCATAATCATAACTAACCTAGCATGTACTCCTGTATAATCATTGGGGTAAAGAGTTTCATCTGAACAATGTGAAGAGCCAGGGGCGGAATCCGACTGAATTTGATTCGACTGGCCCATGCGACCTATAAGATAGATATAAACTGGCCTTCTTTCCAGAATGGATCAGCCCTCAAGCCCGAAAGACTGAATGGCTCATGAGGAAAACTACCCATACTCCCCATTGCCTGTCCGCCCCTCTATTGAGTGGATGAATTTGCAGTTGTTTTCATTGTACAATACTCTACAGTATATACAATGTACTTTGATAAAAGCTACATACACCCCAACGACCTGTACCAACACTCCACATCAAGTCCCATCGTAGGACCGAGTCCCTTGGTAACTCACGACAAACTTTTAGGCGGCTACACCATCAAAACTAGTTTCCTCTTTTTATTCCTCTTTTCACAACTTTATGTGTACCTGTATAGCACTCATGTCTGTCAGACTTGACACTCCTGGCGCTCCACAATTATTACCCTGGCTTTAACATGGCTGTCATTACGGCACTCTAGCAGTTCAAGGAATGAATTCCTGCCAGGTACTAATTTACATCACCTGGGTCGAGTGTGGCAAATGTAGATTAATGTCTTGCCAAAGGACATTAGTGCCGCGGCGGGACTCGAACCGTAGACCTTGTGATCCGCAGTCCAGTGACGTTTTCACTCGACCACCACACCTCTACATGTGCATCTCATGCTGTACATTTCTTATCCAACTTAAATTAATCATTTTCTGTCTTTCTTTCTATATCTATTCCTGCCGACAGAGAGTCCGGATGAACGGTAAACACAGAAGAGTGAATGGGAAGAGATGAGACATCGTCACCCCTTGACCTACCTTTCTTCGTTGCGTGCTGGTCACACAGTTAGACACTCTAAAGCGCCCTCTAGTGGTCAAGCATACATCTTTAATAATTCCCACATACAGCATTCCCACTTCCATGCTAAAAGCTTATGGAAGACAAAACTGTAGCTATTTTCCGATTTAGATGTTGCGGATATTTGGAGAGGTTTCCAAAAAAACTGCAAGAATTGGACAACAAATTCTTTATTGTGAATGGGGACACTGAATATTGGACACTTGACTTCATGAAGTTGCATCGTTTGGCAGGACAAGAGACCTGTCATCTTTAGATGATGAAATACAGCATTTGATTAATCATGAAGAAACATGTTTCCCTACAAAGCACCACCTACATAATATACATGTAGGTTTTAGTGCTATTCCTGTGTACAGAGAGGCCACGTACTGTGGATGAAATGCCCAATATCAGGGAGTAAAGATCAGTTGGCTTGGATTTGAACCTCTGACCCTACAATTGCTTGCCAAGTGACATGACCAGCAGACCAGTTGGAATGGCATCCTGGAGAATATATTCCGTGGAGCATCACCATGACAACAAAGATGGAGAATGGATGTCAAGACTGTATTGTGCCCTCATCGTAATTTCTACTTATTTTCTCTCTTCTCACAATTAATGAAATGTACGGTTTTATAATGGTTTCCAACCTCTACATACCATCTGTACAGAAACAGAAGGGCGCTAGCTCTGTGTTAAAGTACATGTATATGAGTGAATGCCCTTATGGCTCAAAACTAATATTTGCACTTTCTTTTGGAGATAAAGACCAATTCAGTTACTGATACTAAATGTAACATTTTGGAACGATGCTTTATAGAACAGATGGGACATTAAATTATTGGGTGATGTCAGGGGCATTGATTTAGGGGAAAGTTTCATTTGTGTATGTTTTAGAGCATACATGCGTGCCCCAGCCCACCCCACTCCCCTCTAAAAGGGTAAAAAGGGAGACATTTTGAAGCTTGATGGAAGTGACAGTCCCACTACTCGAGTAGGTAATGTGTTCCTCGAAAAAGTATCTGCTTAAATTTGTTTTAGCTGTCAAATTTGATTTATTTATTCAAAAGAGCTAAGAAGAGATTAACAAATACTCACAATATTTGACTAGTTTTAGACTCTTTTTTTCTACAAATAATATTCTTAATAAAGTGATCCATAACTAAACTTTGCAAGAAACTTACTTTGTTTTAATAGACTGTTATGATAGGCAAATCACTTTGTCATATGGAGCCATCTGAAATTTGAATAGGTTCAGTGACTTTTAAGTGGAAAATTACCCTTGATATACGATGCCATTGAAAGAAAAAGAGATATATACTCACTACATGTATGTATCACTCTATATAGCATACTTAAACCAATATGGGCATTTCTAATAACTTGCAAATTTTTTTGTTGATATTGATAGGAAACAGCAAACACTTGAGAAGGTGTGTTTAATATGCCGTTTTCGTAATGTAATCAAATTTAATGCATCCGTCTTTGTGAAGTGCCTCAAATCCGAATGATTCCATTCACCTGTTATGAATAACTGTATTTTAATAGTGAGAATGCAAATTGCATATATTATGCATTGTTAGGTAGGGCAAGCCATAATGTTTGTCTAACCTAGCAACACATAATGCATGCCATTCGCATTCTGACTATTGAGACACAATTATTAGTAACGGTTGAATTAAATAATTCGTATTGAGGCACTTCACAAAGATTATTAAAATTTGGTTACATTATAAAAATAGCTTATTCTCGACGTCTACAAAAAGATCTTTATGTTCTACCTCTACTTACAGTCATATTATGTTATGTGCTCATGAAATTTTGTAATGAATGTACAATTTTTTTTTTAAAGATTATCTGAAATGAATTGATTTAATCTTCCAAAATTTTCTGTCATGCTACCTTTTTTGTTTTGTGGTGAGCAAATGTAGTTCATTTTCTTTTTATTAGCAATAATTTATGCTTCTTTTAGTATTTTAATAATAATAATAATAATAATGTAACTTATATCGCGCCAAATCCACTCTGTGGAGTGCTCAAGGCGCGTATTATTCAAAAAGTAATGTTTATTTAGAGTTTAATTTTTCATTCATCCATTCATTATTTTAATTTGATTGTTATTGGTATTTTTGTTTTGCTATAACACCTTTTCTGTAAGATTGAAATGAGATTTGAAAAATAATGAACTTATATATGATTGTATGTAAATATATAACAAAATTGCCAATTTGAAGATGCTTAATTATTAACTTGCCAGTGCGTATAACAGTAGCCTTTGTTTTATGTTTCCACATATCCATTGAGAAAAGTAAATAATTTTATGTCATGTAATATTACATATTTTCCTTCTTTGCTGTCGTCTATTCTTAAAAATTTCTTTGGGAAAAGTAAATAATTTTATATTATGTAATATTATATATCTTCTTTCTTTGCTGTCGTTTTTTCATAAAAACCTTTTAGTTGCATTTGTTGTTTGTCATAAGAGATACATGCATCGGTAGAATATGATTTTATGTTAAGTTTTATAGAAAACACTTTTCACTTTGAGAATTGCATAAGGATTATGTTTAGTGTATCATTGTCAAAAAGTCAAGAGGTCTAAATAAATATTTTACAGGGTTTCTTTTCTTTGTATAAATCAGGTTATGAATGAATAACTGATTTGTTTTGCAATATATATTTGATTTCAGTGACATTTATCTTGTATTAGAGATTTGTACATGCTATATGAAGCAGTTTCTATTTGCCCTCGTGGTGCAGGAAGTTTCGTAAACATTTATCACGTATGAAATCACTTACTCAAATCTACCGTGACACTGTAGTTCATCCAATATCACTTTCCATTTGTGTTTGCTTTGTAGGAAAGAAATTATTTTGCAGCATTAATTTTCATTGAAAGTAGAATAAACATAAATTAGCCATTACATATATATATTTCTGCTTGCAATGCATAGCAACTTGCTATCAAAGATCATTGTTTGGGTATGCGTGCATTATGAACATCCATGGTGAGAAAAAACTATTGGCGTATGTGCTTAATTGTATATCTGTTTTAAATTACTTGCAAGCTATCAGATTTTGTTTTGTTATGTAAATGAATTGAATTATTTATGTATTTATACTTGGTTTTATAGTGTTTTTTTGTTAGGTTACTATGCGTTCTCATACTTCTGTTTTCTAATTTAATTGCATTCGCAAAGGATATAGTTTTATTTATGCCGGATTCCATATACATGTACATTTATAATTGTTTGTGTGCAAATCTATCTTTAAATTGAGCCAAAGAAGTATCGCATTTATAGAGAAATTCTATATTCCCAGAAAATCATGTTTTACATATCAATGCCAGAAATGGGAACGTGTTTTGTGGTTCAGTAAAATTCAACAGCGGGGAAATGGGCTTCAGAATTATGCCTTTGTAAAATATTTGTTCAACCGAAAATCTGGATCCATATCAATATATATCCACATTCATTATCCATCCTTCATTTTTTTTTCATCATTCTTCCTCCTTTTTGTTTGGATTTTCCTTCTTGTTTTTCATCCCCATTCTCTACTCTACTTTTCTCATATCTTGACTTCTCCCTCTACTTCTTTCTCTTTCCCTCCTCCCTCCCTCTTTCCTTTTCTCATTTTCTCCATAGTATATCTTCTCTCTCTCTCTCTCTCTCTCACACACACACACACACACACACACACACTTTTCCTTCATCTTTTCTCTTCTAATCGCTCTGTCTTCTCTCGCTATTTTTTTCTTTCCAACATCTATTGTATGTTCAAAAAGAGAATATCAAAGCAATGTATTCGGGTGATTAATCATGATTTAATAACAAATAAACGATTGCTATAGGTGAAATAGTTTCAAAGAAATATTACTGAAAATCACTTACCATTAGAACTGTATTAAACTGAAGATTAATATTGATTATATAATAGCAAAATATATATCACAATTACTAAATTGTTTCTATTTAGATTGAATTAATGTTGTTCTGACAGCTTGATTTTGCCATCTTGATTTTTTTTCTGGAAATATTTATTTGAAATATTAAACACTGATTGAACCCACCTTCTTTAAGTGTGTAATAAAAAAAAACATTAAAAAGAGTATATCAAACACAGTGTTATAATAGATATATTGATAGATTGAATATTTATAAAAATTGGCACACTTGTATAATACTTTTGATTTTGAAAGGATAAACAATTATTCATGGCAGAAATACTTCTTGCAGCATTATTCATAAAAAAGAAATATGTACATGTATACCGTAAACAAAATATTTGTTTACCATTAAATATTCATGTATGCAAATCTGACAGGTGGTCTGCATTTGTGACAGCAAAGTGAAGCCCACCCAAACTTACCGCCATTCATCCTCCCATTTGCTATTCATCATCTTGCCTGAGGTTGGGCCAATTATTCCTGACATAGCATCAACTACAGAAGACCAAGGAAATATATACATTTCCAAATATTTGTTTTAGTTATGGAAGACCAAAATTTCAAAGTGTATTTAAACCAATGAAGAAAGCTGTATAAAGTGTACATATGGTATAAAGTCTGTGTATGTATAATAAATATATATTATATACAAATGATAGAAACTATTCACAAAAGATGGAAATTTGCTATGTCGCTATATTATATATATATTGCGCTGTGCCAGTGCATTAAGGGAGATTAATGAGGACTTAGGCCCATATTCATAAAATGTGCACTAACTTTCGATTGGAATTATGGAGCGCCATGTGCCAATCTCCTCAGCCCATGGAAATACATGTATCACATTTCTGTAACCACATGAATGACCAAATATAATATCATGTCAGCATTAAATCATTTCATAACTGGATTTATTCCATTTATCCATTTTGTCATAGAATTACAGTAATTTGTACGGAATAAAAAGCAAGACACTTGCCGCTCCATATATCCATGATTTGATGGGCTTGGTTTAGGTTGGGGGTTATTTTAGGGTAGGCATTATTTAATCAGTTGAAGAGGCATGTTTATTATAGCCACAACCCTAACCCTTATCCTAAGCCTACCTGGGCCCCATTTCACAAAGCCTTTTTCAATGACAAATGACAAAAATCAGTGACAAATCTACTGATAACCAATCAGAAGCAAGGATTTCACCAGCTTACAACAAAAACGGTCGCTTGTCACTGATGACAAGTTTTGTGAAACGAGGCCCTGATGTACACGTTACTCTGTGCATATGAATGTGAATTTGCTACCTGTCATACAGATATATTACTCTGTGGCTATATTTATAAACATGCCATTACAACTGATTAAATCTGATTAAGTCTACCATCTAATGTTGTCCACCTTTGTGAATAAGAGCCTTGGATTTTACATCGCAATATGAACCCTCAAACATTCATGTAGATCATGCTGTTTCCTGATGGACAATTGGAGGAAGAAATTGTGAATAAAGAGCATATAGACAAAGAAAACATGATTTTGTGTCTGGCTTGTTTGTGCTTCAGTCAATGAAACTCCATATTATTTGATCTTCATAGGTAAGTTTGTGATTGTCTGTATTTACTTGTTTACAATTCCAGTCAATCGAACTACAAATATCAAATGGAACATAAAGTATATTTAAGATTGAGGTAAAATAAGTATATGTTACATGCGACACATCCACGTACAACTCTTTGATATCATTCTTCTAATACTTTCACATTGATAGACAACGTACCGATAAAACAAGGCCCTTTTGAAAGTTGATTGCGCGCTTCTATGATTGTCCCTTGTCAGTATCTATCGACACACTTTTTAAAAACTTGCACGAAAAATGTCGGCGTTTTTCAGACCCTACTTTAAATCGCCCACATACGAGCTTCACCCAACCGAGGAATGAGCACAAATATCAACCCTTCTCCTTGATAGCAAATAATTCCTGGAATGATTCCCTCGAACGAGTATCGTAAAATATTGTATAGTTCTTCTCCATATTGTTTGATCATTTCAACAGTCTACATAGTCCAGATACTGTCCGTAGTTTATATGTTTTTTTATTCTTCAATCATCGTTGTCATCCCTTAAACGCATCCCACATAGATAGTGCGACCCCCGAAAATACACCCGTCGAAAAAAGAACTTCTATGATAACATTGTCAGTGTCGTACTGACACACTTTCTTTAAATTTTGCACGAAAAATGTCGGCGTCTTTCAGACCCCACTCAAAAATCGCCCACATATGACCTTCAACCAACCAATGAATAAATAGCACGAGAGATTACAACAAATTCAACATTATAAGCTTCCAATCTTCTCGACATTTACCCAAATCTAGCAGACGTTAATATACCTGTCACACAAAACACTCAGTATGGCACTATATAAACTTCCCAAAAACTAATATACTAAACACGGTATTATTTAAGAGACCAAGGGTTTTGTTTGCGTACTTGAGATGTAATTTTGGCACCGTTTTTCCTTCATTTAAAAACAGATGCTCCTTCCAACATTGATCAATCAAATATATACAGGTCAATAATCCTTCACATTTCTGCCAATAATAGCCCTATGAACTGTAGTGCGACAATATTACCCAATCGATACCCATTGATATTTCACTGAACTTAACAATTCACCTTTGTATTCATTAAAAAGATCTTTGTAATATATATATTATATATATATATACGTATTTAAATTATAATACAACTCTTTGACCTTTCAAGAAGGAATGATTTTCCTAGATATTTCAGGGACGACTTTAATTCCTAGTTTATAATGTCGGCTGCACACCTGCGTCAATCGTATGCGTCACTAACAAAAGTGATTCATTCAAGAATTCATATCACATTAATAGCGACTACACACAAGACGTAATTTCCCGGCGTCATTTGATTCGTTCCAGTTGAAAAGAATTCAAGCCACACATATCCAGGCTGCTCACGGGGCGTCGTTTAAGTCCCTCCGTCAATTGCTCATTTCCAGATCACTCAATCCAAATTAAACAGTGAGCGACTGTGCACGAGATTATTCACTGCCAATTCAGTTCTGTGCGTACTATTGGCTTGTGTGGATATGATTATTTGCTACGTACGCTGCTGTTGCGTCAACGCCGACTTTGTTTTGACAAATGCATAATCTTGCACTAGGCCATCGCATCCATGCGTCAACGTGTTTTGCATTCATAAATATCTGAACCGCCCTAGAAGTGAGCGGGGATTTAGTATGCCTGAATGTCTGTATTGACCCAGAGCCACAAAGGTACTGACGTCGCGTCTGCAGCCGGCATAGATGACTGAATGAAACCAAATTACATTAAAAGTACTGAGTAATACATTATTGCTGAAGCCCAAAAGCATGTCAACTCTCATATAATACTGCTTTTCTAGTATAATATAATTCAGCAAAAAATGTTTGATTTTCATCGCATCTCCTTGTAGGTGATTGCAGGACGCTGAACTGTGATTTTCTGTCGCTTGATCTTTGTATAGGAACTATAATGTTGTCTAGGTTATCTCCAAGGTGTCCAATTGCTAAGGTCACCTGACCCTGCAAATCCATTCACATATATATACCCTTCCGACAACTCCTGTAAAACTTTCCTCGAGACATCACTCTCCTCTTAGGCGGTGACAAATGTATAAGCTGTGGCACCATACCGCATAGAGAATCTAAGCTGAACCCTGGCCCAGAAACTTTGACGGAACCCAACGTCCGCCACTTGTGGAATTTGTTGTATTCCAAGTCTGACGCGCTGAGTTTGTGAAGGTAGGTTGCCAGTGCTGCAGGAGACTCAAAGTCAGCTATGTGGATGAACGAATCTGGAGGAGCAACTTTCGTGTAGGCGAATTTATGTCCGCCGTAAACCACGGGCACTGCACCAGACGACAGAGCGCGCTGCCAAAAGTTTAGCGTAATAAATTCATCGCAGGCCGCCTCCTCCAGCGAGAGGTAAAATTTGTAGTCTTTAAGTTCTTCCTTGCAGTGCGTCGACGCGCAAGTCCTGTTTCCGCATTTTCCATACATATCAACAGAGATGTGTTTGCTGAGCTCGCGTACGAACTCGATGCGCGGCCAGAATGTTCTGTCGCAGTTGTCTTCAACCCAAGCTACGAGACCCTTCTTGCCTTCTGCCCAACTCCGCGCGCTTTCTGCGCCAACCCCTTCGCGATACCGACCGTAAGGTATTGGCACATCCGATTGGGAATGATACGTCATGCTGTAGTGGTACTCGAAGTTCGCCATGGAAGGATCGTAGTAGTTCATCATCGGAGAGTTGTCCAGAGAGAAAAGGTAGATCTTAAGGAGATTATCTGGAGTAAGACGCTTCACTTCATCCATAATCACGCGCGTCTTTTTGCGCATGTTCTTCGTGCCAGGCCCTACGAGCACTGCGCTGCCTCCTGCGATAGTCTTCGCTGAAGTACCCGCACGTAAGATCAGATCACACACGTTCTCAGGGCACTTGAGAAGGTAGTATCCCATTTGGTATTTCTTGAAGGATTGGTACAATTCCTGCCACTCGCTGTCGTTGGGCAGTGCGTTCGCACCTGGGGCAAAAATCGTGACGCGGTTGGTGCAACCCATGGTCTCCCAAGAATTTTTGGTGATCTTGACGACATCCTCGGAAACGTTCCTAGGAAGCATGTAAGGGACGGGACGTAGGACCGGCACACCCGATCCTGATGGTAGCGGAATGTGTGGTTTCAATGTCGGCTCCCCATCTAACTGGTTCCTTGTCGCCTCATTGTTTGTTTTGATTGCCTGGGCATTGCCTGGGACGCTTTCATTGGCAGTCCTTCTCTCTGGAACAATAGCCTTATCATGGGATATTGTTTTATTGTCGTTCTTTGACCCTGCACCATTTGGATTGGCCACTGGTTTATCCTCCGACCTATTTTCCCTCTCACTCTCTGGAACATTCAAAGTCTCTTTTCGCTGTTCCCCTTGTGCATCCCCCTCAGCCATATTCACAGGCACCTCAGGGTGCGCAGCGACTCCCCTTTCGACAATGACATTAAACACTGCACTATCAACAGCACCGCCGCTTTTCTCCCGCGACAAGAGATGATGGAAGGCGTCGGGGATGCGCTCTCGATTTCGCACACCCTCGGCTTGTTCTTTGTGGATTCCTGCCAAATTTGGCGACCTTCGGCAGTCGCCTGACGTCTTCTCCTTGATCTTGCTGAGAATCTGTGGGTTGCTGATCCAGCAGCCGTTGTGCAGGGCGAGAAAGGCCTGAGTGAGAAGCCACATGGACGAGCAGAAGAGGAAGAGTGTGACGCCATACCGAGAAGTTGTCTTGTTTGCCACCCTCAGGAGAACAACCTGTAGATCAATAAAGTGGAATGAAAGAAAGAATTAGAATATGATTTTTGAGTCGATGCCCGCTATATAATTATGATGCGTCATTTGCTGACATGCATAGGACTGCGTCAATGACCGTCAGGGTCTTTGACGCGCCATGAAAAATGATATCGTACACAATGGTAATGTAAAAGAAAAAGTACAAACATTGCTCTGAATTACTGGCGCATACGCTATTTGCTTCATATAGCCTACAGTGTAAGTAATGACGCATTCGAAATGACGCCCCGTGAGCAATCGGCATACCACCCTCATGAAAAGAAAATACATCACTACATTCTGTCAAAGATGGGTATCATTCTTTTTTAAGTTCCAACGTTGACCTTCTTTCATTGTATCTCAGCTTTTGTAAATTTGATTATGGTTCAGTTATATTGAATGCTGAAAACTGCTATTATAGAGAATTATTCATGCCATGTGTATATAGCATACATTCTGTTTTTCTAAAATTAAGATATTCAAAATAGGATTTTGGTAATCCTGTGTAAAAACCTCCCACACCGCCAACAGAAAATACATTAATTAAACAAAAAGTACTCTGTATAGAACAGACCAACTGTTGTATCTTTTGTGCCATGGTTTCAGGATTCTCTGGCGGGGGCACTAGACCCAGCAAAAAAGTGTCCTTTGGATGCGCCACTGTATAGTCATTGTGAAACACCAAATTACAATAATTTTACTGAAAATTAATGTGTTAATTTGGACACTTCTGCGAAATCAACAATTCAAAGTTAAAATTGAAACTAAAGGCAATTTTAAAGGCAAAAGGCCATACTAGCCAAATAACACTTTTTTGCAAGTCGGAAAAGTTATCTCAATCATATATTAAATTTAATCTAGAACCAGCAACATTCCTGTATATATTACGTCGCCAATTACAAACATAAGCGTAGTCAAAGCGCAAAAGGGCACAATGGATGCCCCTTCCTCATCCCCTTAAGGAAACAAAATATCCATCATCCACGAATTTAGGGGTGAAGACTTTTACACTACCCCCTTTTCCTTCAACAAATCTACGCCAGTTACAGTTAAATTTAACCGTGCATATATAGAAGCTTCATTAAAACTTTACATTAAGCGTCCAACGCTAGCATTTAGCCTACTGCTGACGCCTACCGAGTACTTAAATATTTACTTCTCCTTTCTTACTGCCGCCCCCATCTCCCTCCCTCCCGTGGAACAAAGCAACGGTATTTCACACGACTAGAACAACGAGTGTACAAAAATGCTTAAAACCCCATTCATAAATTTCTTTCATTGACTGTGTGACACATTCGGACCACACCCATCTGTAAAAAAAAAATGATACTAACTTAGTCATGGCGCCCGGGAAGCGGCGTACCATGGGTTCAGCATTTTGAAGGGGCACTGGTATCACGGGGGCAACGGTTTAAGTTACTATAGTTTATGTTTAGTGAAATCCTTGAGGAAAAAATATCGAGCAAAGTTATAGGTGTAGGAAGGAGTCATAAGATATTGTCCTTATTTATATTTCCACCCCTCCTTAAGTATTTACTCATTTTCTATGTCCTTCCCTTTCCCCCAATTTCTCGCCATTCAAATAGGGTATATAATGTGGTATGTCCCTCTGACTGTGGCCCCGTACATGTACGGGTGACCAGACATTTGCTCCTGCGACAACTTGCTTCAGGCTTTATTTCATGAAAGGGTATAGGGTTATGGTAAGGGTTGCAAATAGGTTTCAGGTTAGGTTTGGGCTTAGGTCTATATGCTTAGTTATAGCGTTGGGTCCATGGTTGAAGTTGACAATTTGGTTGGAGTATAGGAAACTGACGCGGAGCTGTGTCGTACAATCCTGCTACGCCGCTGCGTAAATGCAAAATGTCGCCGGGGATCTGGGCCTTGTTTCAGCATAAAACTTGTTACCAATAACAAGATACAATATTATTGTTATAAGCTTCTGAAATCTTCAAATTTGATTAGCTACGAGCAGATTTGTCGTAGATCTTTATCAAGATGTTATTGAGAACAGGTTTTTTATGAAACAGGGCCCTAGCTGGCGTCTCTTTCTGAAATCTCCACGTTTTGCATTTGAACACTTAATTACAGTTATACACATCTGCATTTCACATCCAAATCATAATTATAATTTAGTCTTACTAAGACAAAGACACACCTGCTGCCAGAAAATCAGAAGTATCAAAAATTCTAAATTTTCTGGGGGCATGCATGCCCCTCCGATCCCTTCCTACTGTATGTACTCCTATGAATTTGAATTACACGTATGTGCCACGTATGAAAAGGGCCACACCAAAGGCGGTCCTGGAAGAATATTTGGGGGATTGGTAGTTGGGGGCTTTGGTTCTTACAATCATTTTCTATACGGTGCCTCTCGTTTTTTTTTTAAGCTGGGGGGCTTAAACAGCTACTGCATGGACCACACCCATTTAAGCCCCCCTCATATGCTCCCATGCACCACTGGTAGACAACGCAACGATACCACGTGGAAGGGGGTTTGAATGATGAAGAGTTTACCCAAGTGCTTATCTCACAGAGGACAAGTGGAAGAAGATGTTTGCTCTACTGAAGAACCTTTGAATAGAATCATGGCGTTTTCCATTCTTGCCCTTTTGTATCTGGACCCCATATTTACCCTGAGTGGCATAGCTACACTTTACAAACATAGGAGACATTTGAACTAGAGTCGCCAAGAGGTCAAAAAATGCGTTTCGCATTAAAGTGAGTAAAGAAGGACCCCACCCATACAAGAGTGCCTCCCTCCCCCTTGACTTTCTCCACTGTCTACAAATTGGCATTTTCGCGTAAGATATAGTCATGTATTACTCTGCAAAAGCTAATCTTAAACGACATAATAATGTCGTTGATGTTAAAGGTAATGCAAAGTTTTGAGAAATTTTGAAATTGGATGGATAGTAATTCTTTAAATTTTTGATATATAATTTGGGTGCCTCTGTGGATGTATTATAAGCACTAACAAAATTAGCCCCTAAAACACTTCTGCTTTCGAGCAAATTGAATAATCAAAATTTACCGGTGCTCCCGGTAAATTTCAAATATTTCAAATAGCGCCTAAGGCCATTCCATGGTAGCTGCGACCATGAAAATCTCAGAACATGCGGTTCCGATATATAATTTCAAAACGGTAATAGCAAATCAGTCGATTGTAGTCAAGAAACATTGTTTTAAAGCTAAAGTAATATCAGTCTTGAGAGGGCGCTATATAACATAAATAGTTTATTATTTACAATTTAATCACTTTAGACTCGATTTCAACCGCGACAACGATAATTGAATATTGTAAAATCGCATATGCTTCCAATATGTTCATTTGAACCAAATTCATGACCCCATACCAAAACTGTGTAATACCTTTAAGAAAAATATCGCCTACTAAATGTTGATTGAATAGTCAATAAAAGCATTTTTGCTGAAAATAGTATGCTTATTGGCTATCAAATATCTCCCCACTTTAATGACTGATTCAATCAGATGAATAATAAAACGTAATTGAAATATTCAAGAAGAAGAGAAGATAGAAAGAAGATGCCATAGTTATGAACAGCGGCAATGTACATCATTCGATTAGATATGGTCTTATACTACATCAAAAGGTGACAGAAATCAGTAATTTACATTTCAATATGTTCTTTCGAGTGTGTCATCAGAAAATGTGTCATAAACTTCGGAGTTAAGAAAAAGGTTTATAATTAAACCGTATTCAGTTTGATTCGTTGTGCAACTTTCAAGTTATCATCCTTTCAAATTTAGAGTGACAAGTTCTTTTTTTTTACATTTAGTCAGCATATAAACGGACCTCATCGTGTGCTACGTGAACGTCATTCGTATACCTTGATGTACATGTATCTATGCCACCAAAAATTTGATGGGGTCATTAATACACTCCATCCCCACCAAGTTGTTTTAAAAATGAATATTCATAGCACTGACCTCGCCCATTAATGCAAATACACAGAAGGCTGGGGGTACAGATTACCATCCGATTTATTCTTTACACGAAGTAACAATGCTAGTCAATTGTATGGATTCATATACACACTCTCAGTTTATTCTTTGGTTAAGAACAACCGTTATCTAAATTCTAAAGAGGAAGAATAAAAGTTGACGTATGGTTGCCAAAATAAATGTACATGGCAAGGACGTTTGGAGGAAAAAACAATGTTTCATTCTGAAGTTATAACAAACCCATCTCATTTGAAAGCGAAAACAAGAACCACTGATGCCCCTAAAGTTGGAATATTTTTTCCCATCTCTTAGTGATTGTGACAAATTGGCTTATTCTTGATAGATAAAGTTTCATATTTTCTCAAAACTTTATTGATCAATGAAGACTGCTCAATAAAGATTTTACCGTAAAGTTCTGAGAAGATCTAAAATTATCTATCAAGAATAACAAACCATGTTGTCACAATCATTTGATAACAAAGTTAAGAAAATTAATATTACTCCAACTACAGTACATGGGCAACAGTTTAGACAAATAGTTAAATGCCTCTGTCTATATCTTATCCAGCTAAAATTGATATTGATTCCTATTCTATCGTTCCCTCCTACCATTTCCACCCCCCCCCCGATATCTTTTTTTCTGAAAGAAATAGATATATATAAGGATCTAGCAAGAATAAATCATTTTGTCACAAACATTTTATGAAAAGAGAAAGGACAAATTATTCAAACTTTATGGGCAACAATTACGTCTGTTTATATCTTTGCCAACTAAAATTGATATTGATTCCTTTTTTATCGTCCCCTCCTACCTTTTCCGCCCCCTCCCTCCTTGTTATTTCGTCTGAAAGTGTGATACAGTGTATATACGAATCTGACGAGGAGGTAACACAAATCATTATTAATGTAAAGCAAATATCACCTTGTTGTATAGCCTCTTTCGTGCATTTAAAAATTGAAGTAAATTGAGACGAGTTGTGTTGAAATTGACTCGATAGCATATTTATTGACAGCAAATATATTAACATGGAACCCTTCTCATCATTTTCAAAATACCCAGAAAAGGAACTAGGATTCAAATTTACTTTGGCATAAATTCACGATTCAAAACTAATGTATGTGTAACTAAATTGATATTGTTATCGTGATGGTACTTATATTTCTACTGCTCATGCAGTTGATATATAGGGCTGTTACGTACTATGACGATGACGACAACGACGATCGCTTACTACTACTACTAGGCTACTACTATACTAGGCTGCTGCTGCTGCTGCTGCTGCTGCTACTACTACTACTACTACTACTAATACTACTATACTGCTGCTGCTGCTACTACTTCTGCTGCTGCAACTACTACTACCACTACTACTACTACTACTAATCCTATTATACCGTATGCTATACTACTACTACTGCAATTACTACTAAGACACGGACTAAGACGACGATGACTAAATACTACTTCTACTACTACTCCTATTACACTACTACTACTAATAATAATACAAACAATACAACTGCTATATTGCTGCTGCTGCTACTATACTGCTACTACCAATTATATACTATACTTCTATTACTATTACTACCAATATATACTACTACGACTGCCAGTTTCTGAATTACGGTAATGTTCCCGTTTTCTAGATCATAGTATACATCTATAATTTGAGCGTAAATATTTTTAGAAATAAGGAATTCAAAGTATATGATACGGACAACGAAAGAAAAGTTTTTAAAAAACGATGTCTGATTGAAGAGGAGATGAAACAAAATGTATGTATCAAGGGCCAACAAAAAATGAGAGAAAATATGAAATATATATATATGCAGAAGAAGCAGAAAAGAATATGAATGATGGTGATGATGACGACATGCACTGACAATGATGATGATGATGATGATGATGGTGATGATGCCGATAGTAAAGTGAAGAGTGCTGAGGAGAAGAACATCATGACGAAGGGGAAGAGGAGAATTAATTAAGAAGGGGAGAATGCGAAAAAAATAAAAGAAAAAAAGAAATAGGGAAACAACACAAAAATGGCCTGGCGAATATGAAATAGGGGAAGGACTATAGTTTCTATCACAACAAATCATCTCAATTACCTTTATGACTTCTTTCATGTCTGACTGTGAATTGACGTCGGCTGATAGTGACATCGCCAATGATCTCGTTTCGGTCCCTTTACCAGATGTCATCATTTGCAACCATCTATCTGAAGGTCACCATGAGACGATATGTAATGTGGTTTTATTTCGATTTTATATAGTTCCCTGTCGTCTGCAAATTCCGTAAGAGAATTATCCAACAGTCTAAGTGGCGTATAGGCCTATAGCTATCAAGTTATATAGGCCTAGCTTAGATCAGTTTGCGAAGCTGTAAAATAGCACTATTCCAAAAATGTTGACTGCTCAGAAGCTTACAATATATACACCGTAAGTCATCTGGTCGTATGATTAAGAATGCTAAACATGAATCCGAAATACTTGTCGTTACTTTTTGATCCACCGACAAAAGTGAGCGAGCACAGCTAAGTTGTCAACTTTCAAAACCAGTGCGGATCAAGATAGCTTATTACGTGTACGCATTCATGGCGCAAATACCGTACGTTCACATGCTCCCGTCTTGCAAGAGACAGCTCGAGTTCCCTCCCCCATTCATTTGCGTACCTACCGGTCTTCTTTTCATTCACACTAAAGCGTTTTTCCTACATGGTTGTATACTATTGCTCAAGGAGGCTTGCCCTTTTGTTAAAACGGTAACCTTTGAGTGTGTCCCAGAAGTAAAAGGATTTTGGGGTATAATCCGCAGACAAAAGACAGGCATGCATGTCGCAGTCCAAAGGCCTATTGTGGTCGCAAAAGAGATAAAACGTTCATTGATCATTACGGAATCAGAGAAGCTCATCAGTCTATGCTTTGTTCAGAAGATGTTCGAAGTACAAATTACCATGATAAGTTAAGTGCTGAGATAATAAATGGTAGTTTCCCTCAGTACTTAGCAAAGCATTGTTTGACTTTATGACTTTAAAGGGTGACTAAATTACAAATTCATGTTGACTTTTGTTGATCTGTGATAATGTATACATCACATATCTTTTGACTTTTCGATGTAGGCCTACATTGATGTCATATATTTATATTATTTTTTCTATTACTTTTTTCGACCTACCTGCTAATTAGCTCCACCCCTAAAAAAACGTCCAAATTAGGGCAAGTGACTTCTGTGACATCATCATGTCAGTCATTCATCAGTCAGCTAGATGAACAAAATACATTAATTGCAATTGGTATATGTCCCTTCCCATGCATCAACTGACAACCTGTTCACAATAGCATTGCATGTTTTTATACAATGCCCACTCACAAAATCCGATTCAATTAAATTTTAAGCAGTTGCTATGTCAGAAATCCCCAAGCAACACCATGAAAAGAATGGTTTCAATGGGCTATTATATGAAAACATGTAATGCCAATGCAATAATTATGGTACTCAGTTGATGGGAAGGGACATACACGTACCAATGTCTTTTGTTCATCTAGCTGACTAGACTGGCATGATGATGTCACAGAAGTCAGAGTGGGTAGACCAGGGGGGGGGGCGTTTCATGAAACAATTAGTCGGTGGTTTTCACCGACTCATATCATTTTCACCGACAATTTTATTGTCACCGACTATTTTCCAGGCCTCTGATTGGTCAAATTTAGTAAGCACTGACAGTTGTCGGCGGACAAATGTTGATGAAACGCCCCCCTGTTGTCACATGTTCATTATTTCTCTATTTAATATCATTTTAATTCGTATAAAAAAGGAATCGAACAAAATGCAGAGAATAATTAATTTTCAGGATACGACATACCCCCTAGAAATTTGGAAACTTTACCTTTCTACAATCAATCAACTTACTAGTTTAATCCCCCACCCACCCCTCCCTCTCTCTCTCTCCCTCTCCTCCCCTCTCTCTCTCTCTCTCTTCTTTCTTCTCTCTCTCTCTCTCTCTCTCTCTGTGGCTCATTATCTACCCCCTCTCTCTCTCTCTTTCTCCCCCTCTCTCTCTCTCTCCCCTCTCTTTCTCTCTCTCCCTATGTCTCTCCTATCTCGCTCATTATCCCCTCCTATATCTCTTTCTCCCTCTCTCCTATCCTCTTCCCCTCTCTCTCTCTCTCTCTCTCTCCTATCTCTCCCTCTCTTTCTAACCTTATCTCTTTTTTCTCTCACTATAATTCCTCTCTCTCTCTCTCTCTCTTCTATCCCCCTCTCTCTCTCCCTCTCTTTCTAACCTTATCTCTTTTTTTATCTCACTATACCTCTCTTCTATCCTCTCTCTCTCTCTTATCTCTCCCTCTCTTTCTAACCTTATCTCTTTTATCTCTCACTATTCCTCTCTCTCTCTCTCTCTATCCTCTATCCTCTCTCTCTCTCTCTCTCTCTCTCGCTCTCTCTTATCTCAGCTCCTAATAAAACTCAAAAGCCCCATGTACATGAACATGGTAAACAAAACAAAAGAACAAACTAAAAAGATATACAATCAGTTTAGCTATTGCACAAATCATTTATTTTCTCTGAATATGCATGATCGAAAAATGGAATCAGTTATCACCATTACTGTACAATTGATCATCTCCGAATATAACAAATATTCAAGATGACTTTCCTCATTACCCCTACACTACACAGACTCCGTGCTCGTCTTTCGCTCTCGTTGCATATAACGTAAAGCCATGCATAAATAATAGATCAGTTGTATGATATAGAATGCCAAGGAATATACAAAGTGCCATCGCAGAGCAACATAACAAAGATAAATACACGATGTACATGATAAAGATTTGCGAATACACATACACGTTGACTGGTAGTCATAAAAGTGTGCCAACCCTAATCCATGTTAGTAATAATGGTAATGGTGACTTCTTATATACCGGTAGCGCACATATCCGGCATGCCTTAATTGATGCTCCTAGAGCTCTAACATTACCTCCGGTTATAGCTGGTGGCCAAACATGTAGCGCTTTAGCATATGAGGTACCCATGTCCACCTGGGCGGAGAGAGGCAAATGTGGATTAATGTCTTGCCAAAGGACATTAATTCACATTTGCCACTCTCCACCTTCCTTAGAAGGTTGAGTTGATCTACAGATTTATTCTTCAGTCAAACCAACAAGATAGACACCAAAACGATAACAGATCGAACAAAAAAAATATATTAGCCTGAATGGCAGAAAATCGGTCTGTTTGGAATCAGGGGCCAGCTTCTCAAAACTGACATAAGAGTCTAAGTTTGCAGACATCCCATAGAAACGTGTGTAAATTCTATAGCATGATTCTATGGGGATGTTCAAGAAGTTACGCTTATGATGGCTTTGTGAAACTGGCCCCTAGGCTGAAGTCAGTTAGGTAATGTGAGAAATAGATTACCCCTGACACTAATTATTTCTAAATTAATCATCAGAAATCATGTCATAAAATCGAGTTCTCATTTTCATTTCATGACTTCATTCATTTCATTATTTTTCTAAATATTAAAAAAAAAAACAGAATTACATAAATTAATTCAGAATAAGGAGTTTGACACTTGGCATGTCATACATTGGTGGACCAAGACCGACCCATGTCTGACTTTGCCCACTGTCATTAATACTGCCATTAATTTTCAATAATTCTGAATGCTTTGAATATAATGATAATGAATGAACGTATGTGCCTAAATAAATGCTTTGTGACCAACTGTCTTGAGTGCCATATCAATACCGGTGATAGTAAATTAAAAAAGAGAGGGGAGGTAACATAATACCCTTTTGCAGTGACTTGTTAAATACAGGTGGAACTAATGAGTGAAAAGTGACCTTTCAAAGCTGAATGGTTGTATCAACCATTTGAGAAAAAACAGGGGAGAGGGAGCTCAATACACATGGAAGCTCTCGTAGTCATTGATCCAGATTAACAAAGCAAGTCCCTAGGATAGGACTTAAAAGTGCAGGTTCTCTGTCAACTCACAAGATTCCATGAGATATCATTTTTGTATTCAGTTCATGATCCAGGAGAGCCTGGAGAGGGGCACTCCTCCCCCATCCCACAAAACCCAATCTGGCACACTCTTAAGTACACAAAAGGAAAACCAGTACATACAAAACTAAGACCTTGTGTCCCTCATACCCTTAAATAATCTTGAAGCTTTTGGTATATCTATCCCATGATAAATAAACTGTTGCTAAGGGAAATTATTTGTATGGCATGTACAGAGTTAACAATTCTGTGTTTAAAAATATATATAAGTGCCTCAGTTGTCACGTGGCTAGGAAGGAAATACACAAAACAGTGACAGCAAATAGATATAAAGCGATATAAAAAACAAAATCTGGAATATATAATATACATAACCACATGCCATGTTAATATACCAGTAATATAATATAAACAAGCCATTTTGGCATTGTTTCCAGGGATAAACATAGAACTTAAATCTTAACATAAATACGAAACATGTAAATATATTAAAAAACACAAAATTATTCTTTATCATGCATGTGTAAACAAAAATAAATGGAAGCATTTCTGGGTAATTCATACTGTTTTGTTCAGGGAACTTTTTTTCCAATGCCCATTAACATAAACAATGTTTTTCATTTATAGAGAAATACAAATGAGATAAATAATGTTAAATTAACACTATTGCATAAAAAAGCACACCCCACCTACATGCATATGCAATAATTTATTACTTCTGTTTTTGCTAATGTTCATGTAATCATAATCCTATGTATTCCTAACTATTAAATACTTCCAGTGGCCTGCTTGAAATCACTTGCCAATATAAACAATAGTATGAATATTGGTTTTACATTAATTTATGAAATTGACAACAATGACCATAAGCTTATAAAAAATGAATTTTTACAGCTATGGAGTATGAGCACATACAGCACACATTTAAAATAATAAGGCTAATGCATATATCCCAATTTTTATTTGATATGTGAGAATGCAAACGAGTTTGTATCACATTGTAAGTAATGATGGTAAGTTAAGTTCAGTATAATACGACCTATGTTCATCTGACTCTCAACAGATAATATGATAGGGCCACTCGTCATCAGGTCTCCCTCTACAGTTTTGAGACCATCATTTGATTATTCACACATGGGTGAATAGTTACCCTTTCTTCCAAATAGAAAAAAAAGACAGTATGCACGTGAAGTTCATCTCTTCTTAATACATACACAATACATGCATAGTTTACAATTACATACATAAATACATACATGAAGTTTAGAAATAACAACAATAATACAATATTGGATATTTTGATAGGGTTCAATATTGCCCCCGCACTGCTAGGCTACCGATTTCTGTGCTCACAGCATCCAAGGAATTCCTTCCTACCGGTACCCATTTAACACCTGGGTGGAGAGTGGCAAATGTAGATTCCCCAACCTCCCATGGAGAAAAAAAAGAGGAAGTGGAGGGAGGGGGAAGGGGGGGCCGTTCACTGTTTGAAGGGCATCACAGACACCCTACAAAGATCGATGGCACTTTTCGTCTTGTCTGTATGCAAATCATTTGAGAAGTCTTTCTTCATGGATACTATGTGGTTTTACCTGGTGAGCCTGACAAGAGATTCTGACATGATGAAGTCCAATATGTGCTATACAATATGAAGCTCCATGAAGGAAGCCTTCTGAAGCCTGAAAATGAGGAGGTGCCAGGGCCTGAAACCAGACTGTAGCTGGACTACAGGCATCTCTGCACTCTTACAAGAATTAGCACCTGCACAGGACACAACCCTGTAACCATCGGCAACAACTGGCATGGAGGTTCTCGAGAGAGAGAAAGAGAGAATTGATGCGCTCTCTCTCTCTCTCTGATCAAGATGGAGATGCTTATTTTGGATGTTTGATGAAGACTTTGATCGCTCCATTGAAGTCCGCCGAAACAAGCACCTCGCCAAGATCTGGCGGCCGTTTCAGCGATGAATGCTTCCCCTCTTTTGCTCCAGGCTCCCCCTTCACGGAATCCGATCGGTCCTTCTTGGAGGTAGGGGAGGGGGATGATGACCCTTTGACTAGCTGCTGGGGGTCAAGACCTGAAGCAGCTTGGATGGCTGAGGGAGCTGGTCCGAGAACGAGCTTGGGGTTTGGAGAGAAGACTACGGATGTCGTCACTGCATCGTGAACTACAGAACAAAAATGAGAAAATGGCAATAAGTTATCACAATGAATACTAAATAAGATCTACATGTATGAATTCTTTGAAGAATGGACAATGATACACATGACTAAGTTAACAAACAAGGAGATGTACATGTATTTTAATATTCATTATATATTTTTTTTCTTTTCTTTTGAAAGAATACATATTATCCTGGTACTGCATTTCAATGCCTCTTAGGGCATAACACAACCAAAATCCATTTCACTCAAGTCATGTCTCCAATATATCTGGGCCCAATCTTGCAAAACGTTAAGATTGATCCAAATTGACAGCAAGTCTTCCAACCCACCACAAAATTACAATATAAAAACCAGTGCCTGATGTCAAAATCAAGTTCTTTAACAGAGAGCCCTGGGACCAGTTTCTAAGAACTGCCATATGTGTCAGTTTTTTCAATCATCCAACTGAAACATGTCTTATGAAATTTCCACATGTTATACCTCAGTCACACAACACCAGACCAACTGCAGACTGACAACAGACCGAACGAACAATTACATTACCCCGAATGGCCAAAAATCTGTCGGTTTTGAGTCGGTCTTGAGTCGGTGGGGCGGTGTGACCGAGGTATTAGAAGGGGATGTCCACGAAAATTAGACACATGACGGTTTGGAGAAACCGGCCCCTGGCATTGCTACTAGTACTGTTATGAATACATGTTATGAATACATTTATGCATTTTCATGAATATGTAAATGTGTGATTGGAGGCGAGGTCAGATTTGGTGAAGGGGAAATTGAATAGGCTTGTTCAGATATGGCATGGTAAACCTCTGCAAAAAAAGCCGCTAGTTTTTTTTAACGTTTAAAATGAATGGCAACTGTGCGCACAAAGGACCTGCTTGTATTCTTTGAGCTCTGTGTTATAAGATTCAGGAATGTAAAGTGTATTATACTTTACGTTTTAAAAGGAAGAAAAAACGTGGTTTTGTCGCGTCATATCTGAATGATCCTTTAGAATAACCTGAGATAGCGGTGAGTGGTCGATGTGCATGTATGATGTGCTTTGTACACGCAAGCACGATATCGATAGGCTGCTTAATTCACGCGAGCGAGCCAACGCTTGGCTGCTTTATGCATGCATGCACGCATTCGTAATAGCAGTTATCGTTCATGCTCATTGTACTGTGCTGAGGGCTTCGCACAAGCTATTGTCCGGACCATCGCGTGCAACAGATTATCTCAAAATAAACTTGGCACAGGGGGATAATAATATTACCACCCTAATGCCGTACATAATAAACTACCATCTTACCTCTAATGGACTCCCAGAAGTCGTTGCGGTCTCTTCTGACCGATGTAAACTTGGCAAAGTCGTAGTGTGTCTTCCACATATAGAAAGCATGGTCCTCGGATCCGCAGATAATATAACGATGATTGTGACTGGAAAGAGAATTTTTAAAACACGCCATAGACAGTAAAGACAAAAATAAAAACGATACCAGCGATGTTAATATAGTGATGACGATGAACAAAACTTCCTGTAACGGTACCTGCGTATGTCGATGGATGCTTGCTTGGTAAGTGGTATCACAAATTGAATCAATATTGCTGAAAAATCACATAAAGTGATAAGCACTGCACACAGATATCCTTAGACTTAGTGACAACCAGGCAAGAGTTATGATTTGTGATCGAAAGTGGTTTGATGTTGATGTTTATTGAAACCAAATCTTCTAGATAAAAGCAAGCCTACTTGGGCAGTCTGTATTCTATGGAAAAATCGAAATCAGTAAAGGAACAAAAAAAACGGGGGAAAAGTAAACTCTAGGATGAAATGGGCAGGTCACATTAGAAGGCTTAATAACACAAATATGGGTATATGGGATTACACAAACACACACATGTGACATGAAAATCAAGTTTACATCTGGAAGGGTATTTAATGAGCAACCCTATTCACATAGGAACAAGACCAATGTTTAGCTCACAAATTAGTTTTCACCTTTACCAGAACTCAACAACACCTACATGTATGTAGAGATGTTGTGGTTCAGTGGATAAGTCACTGGACTGTAGATCACAAGGTAAGGGGTTCAAATCCCAGCCCAGCACTAACGTCCTTTGGCAAGACATTAATCTACATTTGCCACTCTCCACCCAGGTGTTAAATGGGTACCCGGTAAGATGCGAACGTTAATGTAGTTTGCTCAGCATTGTGAGCATCTGTAGAATGGCGCCTGGCTGAAATGCTCCACAGGGAGTAGAGAATGTGCATACATTGTGTGCGGGCAAGCCAATATCCAATGACCGGTGTAATAATATATCTGTAAAGCGTTCAAGGTATGGGGTTCAAATCCCAGCCTGGCACTAACGTCCTTTGGCAAGACATTAATCTACATTTGCCACTCTCCACCCAGGTGTTAAATGGGTACCAGGTAAGATGCGAACGTTAATGTAGTTTGCTCAGCATTGTGAGCATCTGTAGAATGGCGCCTGGCTGAAATGCTCCACAGGGAGTAGAGAATGTGCATACATTGTGTGCGGGCAAGCCAATATCCAATGACCGGTGTAATAATATATCTGTAAAGCGCTTAGAGACATCGTTGATGTGTTAAGCGCTATATGAACGCGGCATATTATTATTATTATATTATCAAGCTAAAGTCAACTCACCTGAATGATGCCTTGATTTGACTGCTGACGTTGGCGCAACCTTTGTACTTGCACGCCAGTGAGAGGTCACGCAGGTCATACAGCCGTATCCGGGAATCATTGGAAGTGACGAGAATCTGTCCATTGAGAAGAAAAGGCAATGTCCTCACTGATTTGACCGCATGATTTTCAAATGAATGTGACAATTGTACAACAATTGTACTCCCCATGTACATGACATCGGTATGTAAGATTGCACAATAGCATTGTGACCATATGGTAGGAATACCCCCAGGAAAGGGGAGATGGTGCACATTGTGCAAGAATGAATCCGATGACTGGGGTAAAAATATCTGTTAAGCATTTAAAGACGGCATTTTGTATTAAGCGCTATATCAATCCAGAATATTATTATTATTCCTGAAGTTGTATTCTATTTATTTTGTAGATCATAACTACTTGAGAAGTATCAAAACACACAGCTAGTGAATATTACATCTTGCTAACGGGAAATACATGTAATTCATGTTACATATAATCTATACATTCAATCCAACCTCCGACAGTCTAAACCTCCATCCTACCAACAACCTCTACATCAACTGACCTTGTCTTGACCAGGGAGGGGCTCAATGGCTGTGATCTTACGCCCCTTGGCGTTGCGACCTCTTGTTGACCTCACATGGATCTGGGTGTAGTATTTCAAGTGCTATAGTAGAGAAAGAAAAGAAAAAACACACAAATAAATTGACAAGAAGTAATTTAGGAATACAACATTATATAGTATATCTTGGTAATGATGTGAAAGTGTTTCATACCCTAAATTGGTAACAGAAAAGAAACACAAACTAGATGGAACTTCAACGGCGCGCAGTCGAAAATGATGCCTCCGCCATAGAGCGATTTTACAACCAAAACGGAAGCAGTTTTTTATATTCAAGTTTGATAGTAATCCATTAACGGGTTCTCAGAATATTGTGATTACAAGCTATTTTTCATATACATGGCTCTGCAAGATAAATTCCCGTCCTGAGTTTGATAGTAATCCATCTGTCGGTTCTAATTATAATGCATTCCCAAGTTATTTATATGCATACATAATGAGCCCCATGACCTTTGACCTTTGATCTCATGACCCTAAAATCTAATCAGTTCATTGGCTCTGCAAGATACATACATGCCCCAAGTTTGGCGGTAATCCATCAATCGATTCTTGAGATAATGCGATCACAAGCTATTTTTGCATACATAATAAGCCCTGTGACCTTTGACCTTTAACCTCGTGACCCCAAAATCTAATCAGTTCATTGGCTTTGCAAGATACATACATGACCCAAGTTTGGCGGTAATCCATCAATCGTTTCTTGAGATAACGCGATCACAAGCTATTTTTGCATACATAATGAGCCCTGTGACCTTTGACCTTTGAACTCGTGACCCCAAAATCTAATCAGTTCATTAGCTCTGCAAGATACATACATGACCCAAGTTTGGCGGTAATCCATCAATCGGTTCTTGAGATAACGCGATCACGAGAACGGAACGTACGTACGTACGGACGGACGGACAACCAGAAAACATAAAAACCATAAAAAGTCTTAAACATAATCAACATCACAACTGATCCATATCTGTGGCCCTTAATGACAGATATTAATCTGCTATGAGACAGCCTGATAGAAGCTCTGACCAGTCAAAAATGTTTTTGTTACAAATACATGAACAATCAATATCCAAGGGAGTTGCAAATGTCTTGCTCTCACTTCAGTTTCATAAAAGATGGTTCATCTTCATTGGGTCCCAATGCAGTGGCGGATCCAGGGGAGGGGGCCCGGATCCAGGGGCCGGGCCCCTCCCTAGAAAAAACGGGTAAAAACACCCTTTTTTGAGAAAAAAGAAGATGGGCCCTCCTGTGGGGGGTGGAGGCAAAAAAAAATTGTGCTTTCCCCCACTGAGCGAAAAATCGACCGTCACGATTTTCAAATTTTTAATTTTCGGAAGCCAAAAAAGAAACAAAAAACAAAATTTGCTCACTACCGGCCCCCTCCCTTGCCGCAGGCTGGATCCGCCTCTGTCCCAATGTACGGTATATCACTATCAAGTTTAATTGCAACTGTTTGTGAAAGTGTCAGCTGGTCAATTAAAACTTAATTTGACAATGAAACCTGAGGAGTTGCCACCTTCATTCTCTTACCTCTGTATCGTAGAAGATACATCTACCATCGTAGGTACCTACGACAGAGAACCTGCCGTTCTGGATGAAGTTGGCTGCCGTGATGAGCTTGGTAGGGCCATCGACCTCGTTCCAGAGGGCGACCTTTTTGTCGGGAATGTTCCAGAGACGAAGCTTGCCATCCAGTGAGCCGCTCAGAAAATAGCGATCATCCTTAGAATATAGGAAAAATATTTGATTAATGTCAGTCCTGTCACATAGAGAATGCATTAAAAAAATGAGCTCATGAAATCTAAGAAGGTGGCAGATAGTCGTTGTGGGTATTTCAGATCATTTAATAGCTTAGCTGTGAAAAAAAAACAAAGGTTGTGAGTTGTCTTCATATTTCTTTCCTTTCACACAGTAAACATCAATCATTTTGCTTTTTGTTTTGAACATTTGATTTAAAATAGAAATATATGTATGCAAAACTTGAACCACCAGGAGATAGATGCATTTACATTTTATTTTTTTTTATCTTTAAGAAAATAACAAACAAAGGTGCTCAAGCATTCAAAGAATTTCTTCCCACCGGGTACGCATTTACCTCACCTGGGTGGAGTGTGGCAAATGTAGATTACTGTCTTGCCAAAAGACATTATAAGAAACAGGTTTGGGCTGTTCTTATGAAACCTACCCTAGGATGAAAGGCGATAGCAGTCACAAAGTCTATGTGTTGGAAGCAACAGAGACATTCACTGCGAGAGATATGCCACAGACGAACCATCTTATCCATGGACGAGGACAGAATGAAGTAGTTCTGAGAAGGTGAGGAGATAAATTAAAATGAAATTTTAACTAGATGGAACTTCAACTGCGCGCAGTCGAAAATGATGCCTCCGCCATAGAGCAATTTTACAAACCAAAATGGAAGCAATTTTTAAAATTCAAGTTTGATTGTAATCCATCTGTTGGTTCTAATGATAACGCAATCACGAGCTATTTTGAGATACATAATGAGCCCTGTGACCTTTGACCACGTGATCCCCAAATCTAATCACTTCATTAGCTCTGCAAGATACATACATGACCCGAGTTTGGCGGTAATCCATCAATCGGTTCTTGAGATAACGCGATCACGAACTATTTTTGCATACATAATGGGCCCTGTGACCTTTGACCTTGGACCTCGTGACCCCAAAATCTAATCACTTCATTAGCTCTGCAAGATACATACATGACCCGAGTTTGGCGGTAATCCATCAATTGGTTCTTGAGATAACGCGATCACGAGAACGGGACGTACGTACGTACGGACGGACGGACAACCAGAAAACATAATGCCTCCGGCTACGTTGTAGCGGAGGCATAAAAACGTGAACTGAATTACTTCAATCTTATACTACTGTAAACGCGGTAATATTCGTGGTACATTAATTTTCGCGGATTTCGCGCTAAAGTTGGTGTCCGCGAATTTTAGAACTCGCGAAAATATATGCATAACTTCTTATGCGTGTTTTGAACGGGCTGAAATGCGTGCAACGCGTATTTAAGAACCCGTGAATATGTTTTGGGGTCGCTCATCGCGAAAAATTAATCAAGCGAAAATAACAGCATTTACAGTAATCTTCTGTTAAATGGGCAGAACTGGATTAATCAGGAATAGAGTAGAGTATCTTTGTATCCACTCACACATGTCTATTTGAAGAAGAAGAAGAAAAAAAAATCACAGAAATATTTTAGTTATTGGACAAAATGACAACAACAGGAATATGGAGATTTATATATAGCATCTTAAATCATCTAAATACCAAATATTGTAGAATGCTCTTGCAATTTAGAAACCGAATTGAATAGGGGGACAATGTTAAGAAAATTAGATGACAACATTGAATTCATACAAAGATTGTTCTGTTTTGTTTAGTTTTGTTTTGATTTTTTTCTCCTTTAAGTTAAACATTACCTGCTGATAGCGATAAGAGTGTTAACTCCATGAAAGTTATGAGTTAACATTTTTCTGGGACTCGGCATATGCTTTGACTATAATCACGATAAGTCTTGATCACCAAAACGTCTCCATCACTGACCTTTGACCACGAGATATCAAGGAGATCCGCCGTGTGACCGGAGTAGGTGAAGAATGGCGCCTTGGCGAACACGGCCTCTCCGTCCTCCTCTGCCTGATCCACATCCTCCTCCGCCCTCTTGGCAGCCTTTTCCCTCTCGATGGACCCCTCCATCTCCATCACTTCCTTCTTGAGCTGCTCCCGCTCCTCCTCGATCTCCTCGGGCTTGCGGTCCCGCTCCAGGCTAGAGCTGGAGCTGTCCGAGCTGCCCTGGGTCTGGGACTTGGCCCGCGACTCGTTGTTGTAGCGCTGGCGCATGTCGTCAAAGTACTTGTAGTAGTCCTTGAGAACCCACACCCGGAGCAGGTGGTCCTGGCCTCCTGTAGCCTGGCAGTTGGCAAAGAACAAATCATCATCATCATCATACATCTTGTGATCTGAACTTTCAAACTATCACTACTTTGTGCATCTGATAGTCGCTGACTAATAGTATCAAACAAAATTCTCAAAACTGTTGCTCGGTAGCTTTGCTTGCTTTCAAATAATGCATCATAATTTCATTGATATTTCAATATATTTCATCATCCATCACCATATGCCATCATGTATAATTTGAAGAAGAAAATAAACACTATTAATGATAGGAGCAAAATATTTTTATGACAGTGTATTGAAGGCCCTATAAGGGATTTGAAAGCCCTCAAAAATGTTCTATCTCAAAATTTATCTGTAGCAGCAAGACGAGTTTTGGAAAAAATGTGCAAAATTTCAGATCAAAAGACTCTGTGGTTTTCTCTCCATGAGTGAAAATTGGAGCCCTCATTTCATAAACAACGAATGGGGTAAATAAAACATTGCAAGTTGCAAAAAGACAAACTTGAGCAGGATAATGACTTTAATTTTGCTAACATATATTTTGCCACCATACTTTCAGGAAAGTTATCAAATATGATTTTTTACAATATTTTTGGCACTTTTTTTCTCCAAGTTTTGAGATTTTCACTGCGCAAATCCCTGTAACGTCCTCTAAGAGGGAGGGAGGGGAGTGGTTCATGCAGGTGGCTCTTGGTCTGTATGTGTAATACTCGGTGGCCTACCACAGTATTTCACAAATATATTTGGCCGGCCTGACAAAATAATTTGCGGGAAATCCAACCTTGATAGCAAACTACTCTAGAGAAAAGCAGACAAATTTGAGAAGTAGACTGGTAAAAGTTTGAATTAAATCGCACAAAAAGTGGGAAAGTTATAGATTTTTGAAAGTTGTAATCACGATATATTATCCATACTATATTTTCAGTAGTGTCCCAAGAGAGAAGGCACTTAGGAGAAAAACAGAAATTAATTATATTTTTGTTTAAATGAACTTGAAGAACCCCTGATCTAGACTTACCAGTAGTCTTCCACAGTGAGAGAACCTCATGGTCCAGATGGCTCCTGTGTGTTCACCGCTAAGATCCTGACAGTTGACAAGCTGATCAAAGTCATAGCTACCCTTATGACTAGATGCTGCCTTGAACTGCGGGAAGAAAAGAAGTGCAAAGGTCAAATATAAGGAGGCGCGATGGCTTCAATGGTAGAGCAGTGTTCTCGTTACCGGGCTGTCCCGGGTACGAAACCAAATATAAGGAGGCGAGATGGCTCAGTGATAGAGCAGTGGTCCCGTAACCGGTTAATGCAAACTAAAAGGTACATCAATTTGGCTGGAAGACCACTACTCTATCCATTATGCTAGTCCACATCTTTATTAATTGCTTTCCGAAGGGGGAAAGGGGGTGGTGGTGGTAAACAATGATGTTGTCCCCTGAGAGCAGTATGGCATTAATAACTTTATGCTACCGGTACACTATATGATAACATTATATGGGCTAACACCCTTCTGGCTCTCAACAGATATATGATGATGCTGGAGGAGCAAGATTATAATGGTGAAGAAAACATGAAATAAAAATAAAATATGTAAAAAACATTTTTAAAAGAAATACTCGAAAAGAAGGTGATGAGAAGGATGATGATGATGGCTTCTTGTATAGTGCAGGTGTCCGCCGCTGGTGGGCGCTCATGGCGTTTGCTCTACAATGTCTCACAAATTCAGCTTTTTTGGTCGGTGTTTCAAATTCAGATTATATTCCACTCGCCTTATTTTGTCATAAGTATTATTCTTGGCTTGGAACATGAAAATCTTTGAGGGCTGACAGTGACTTGAGAGAATACAAAAGAGAAATATATACCTTGCAGTAGCGGGCATCTGGTATCGATTCTTCTTCACTCATTTCCTGATCGTCGTGCCGGAAAGCTTCATCGGCCGCTGTCTTTAACTTGTGCACTGTCTTCCCAAGGAACTTCTTCAACTTTTTCCTGAGATTAGAAAAGTTTTGTTTGTTATAATAAAATCGATGCATTTTTAGCTTTAGAACACTGGGACAGAAAAAATTCATCTACTTTCATTCAACGACACTATTCCTAAATTAAGAATAAATAACAGATAACCATAAAAGAAACATTTTTATTAGCTGTAGATTTTGGCCAAAAATTTCATTACATTTCAATGCAGTAAAGATTATCACAAATGCTCAAAATTTCTGTAAGATTAAGCAATTGCTAAATAATATATTTTTTTACAGTATCCTTTTGTCCTAAAATTGTAGTAAATACTGTGCTAAACATGATCTTGTAAAAATAAACATTTCACCTCCCTCAAATCTCTTTGGAAGGGTTGCAAATTACAGTAACTCAAGAGAAAGTGTGTAACTGATAAGGTGCAGCTTTTATTGGTAACGGCATTGAAGACGGGTGTAACAGCTTTCGTTGATCTTACTTCTTTTCCTTGATCTGGTGTGCAACTTCAGCGGCACCAGTCTCCTTCTCTCCATCACTGCCAGCCTCTTTGTCTAGACTTGAATTACTGAATAGAATGAACACAAAATAAAAAATAAAAGTAATAATGACAATAATGATAAAAAGACAACAACAACAACAATAATAACAACAACAACAATAATAATAATTATAAAATTGTTAAATTTGATCATCTAGTTTGTTTGTCAACAAAAATTTGTAATGTATATACCCTCATATATTATCCATTGTTATCAATCTCTTTTTATTTCACTACTGCAGGATAAACAATCTAAAATAAATCATAGCAATTTTCTGTCAAAATACGATTCCCATACTAGAGCTCAAGATTAGCTTTAAATCGTCCGTTGACATGTACTGCACTTTTCACATTATATCTACCAAGCACTACCAAGTAGATAAATACTTATTATCATGTAAAGATGTTAGATTGGAATGCAGAGCAATTTGTACATTTTTTAAATTACAAAAATGAATCATCCCAGATTTGGCTTTAGATGGTTATTCATAAACATTCAACCTTCATGCTTGAAGAAATAGTTCAAAGTACTGTATGAAGATTGCTTCTAGAAAGACTGGTTTGACAAGTAGCTGACATTTGACATACAAGGCAAGACATTAATCTACATTTGCCACTCTCCACCCAGGTGAAGTAAATGGGTACCCGGTATGAAGAAATTCCTTTAGCGCCTATTAAGGCGGCTCAGCTACAGCTGGGGTGATAATATGATATTACCGTATTCGCCGGCGTAAAGGCCGCAGTATTTTCTCTTCCGAAAATATCAAAAAGTCGGGGTGCGGCCAATCCGCAACAACAGTTAAAAATCGGCTGTTAAAACAGCACGTAATTTCGTACATATGGGTATCCCAACGGTACAATGACTAGATCTATACCAGTAATGGTACAGGACATTTCTAGATTAACTCCACACATCTTACCGACTATTTCATGTTGCATTGTTGACATGAAGTTTTGTCGATCTCGTGAATAAACTTCATTACCTATTTTTAACAAATTCTACCGGTAGATCTAGATTTAAGTCCGTGCCATTGCATTGCTAAAAGAAGGGACCGTTACGGAGCTACCGCAACGCAACTGCGCATCTAGCCAAAGTCGCAATTTCGTATTACACCGCACATCGTGGTAGGGTATTATACATGTATGTAGGATACCAAATCTGCCTGCGATACAGTACTAGCTTAAAATCGATGAAGATTTGCTAAATTACGATCATTTTTTAGGTAAACTTCCTGTAAATTTATAAGAATATTGATGAGTTTGGTATCAGTTTGTAGAAAAAAATATTGTTCTACGAGAAAATTACACTTATTTTGTTTGGTCCGTTTGTTTTTTTTTACCCTTTTTTTTTTTTTTTTTTTTCCTCTACAAAATGTCAAAGTTGGGGGTGCGGCCCATGCGGCGGTGCGGCCTTATCGCCGGCAAATACGGTATGTTTTAAGCTCAGTAGAGTATATTTATACAGTAGCTGGGCAATATAAAAGGACTTACTATTATCATTATTATTATATACAATCTTACCTGACATATTCTGAGGTGATTCGCATGATGTGAAGCGAGAGAGGGTTAACGCACTTTGGAAGTCTTTCCTCAGCCAGAAGCAAAGGCACGGTCTCACCATTGTCCAGGTTCTTTACGATCACCTGCGATAGAATTTCCTTTGGGGGGAAAAAGAGGTTGCATTAATTTCAAATGTTTCTAATAATCATTTGAAGATTATTATTATTATTTACAATTAAATGATTATTACACCATATGGATAGTAGACAAAATGAGCATTAGACAAACTGGGAAGTAGACCAACTGGAAATTAGACTAAATGAGCAACAGACCAAATGGGTAGACTTATTGGAGATTAGACCAAATGGAAATTAGACCAAAAGACTTAGCCTAAATGGTCATTAGACCAAATGATAAGTAGACAAAATGATTATTAGACGGACATGATGTCCACCATATGGGAATAGACAAAATGAGCATTAGACAAACTGGGAATTAGACCAACTGGAAATTAGACTAAATGAGCAAATGGGTAGTAGACTTATTGGAGATTAGACCAAATGGAAATTAGACCAAAAAACTATTAGCCTAAATGGTCATTAGACCAAATGATAAGCAGACAAAATGATTATTAGACGGACATGATGTCGACCATATGGGAATAGACTAATTGGGTAGTAGACGTACTGGTTGTAGACCAAACGGCAATAAACCCCTTTTCATCATTACCTCATCCGTCAGTTCCTCCCCCGTCATCGACTGGCCCTGCATCAGGTTGTAATACTTGAGTAGTTTCTCTGTCTCTGGGGTGTTGCCCCTGCTTGGTTTCTCGGGCGGAGATGCACTGCTGACAGGAACACAAGCCCCGCCCTGTTTGACCTCTTTCGGGATGGCCCGCTGAACTTTCAGATCTTGTCTAGATTTTCCCTTGATGCTTTGGGTGTCCTGAATCAAATAATATAAAAAAAAGTCTTTGAAAATTCATATTGCAAGTTAAAGGGATTGGGTATCTTTGTCTCAGATTCTAATCAAATTCCTGGATTTAGCTCATGCTGCAATCATAATTATAAAATCGCAAGACGTTTACTACTTTACTAGCCGATTGCCCGTCTGATTATCAAGATATTTATGATTGGAATTCGAAATTTCCAAAAGCATTTTCCCAACGGTTTTTATAACACTACAGTCTATTGCGGAAAATGAGTATGGTAAAACCGGTCACTCAAAGATTTTTACTTTTTTGAGGCACTTCATGATCATTTTGAAGCGCAATATTTTAGGGCTTCAATATTACACCATATCACAGACGCTGATAACATGTAGGGCCATGCATCTCAGATTTGGCATTGTTAAAGCCCCACTCTACTATTTGTAGCTACTTTCTCCCTCTATATAGAAAACAATGCCTAAGCGGTGCCTGTTGGTCCCACATGATCCTCTTTTAATTGAGAGCTGAGTTGATGAGATAACCACCTGTCAGTGACCACGCTTATCCCTCTAATCCCTCCTGGCCAAACTAGTACAGAGGGGCTTTAAACAATGGCTTTAATACTCAGAAAACAAACTACCAAACTGTTCATTACAAAAGACTTTTTATGCCAATGCTCAAGACCTATCTGTTCCATGCTACGACATATCATCGCAAGAATAATGCTAGCAATGAGAATAAATAAACTCTATTTGATGTTAGATAACATTTAAGTACATGTATGTGATACATTTTAGCACTATGAGCACCAATGAAAATCTCATCATCCAAGGACTCACAGACAAATTAAGTAATACTCAAAGTGTATAAAGTTTGTAATATATCTACGTCAATTTCTACTTGTCTAATCCAGAACTGCCAACCCCAACTGAACAAAAATCCTACTCTTTTCCCCCAAAAATCCTATTTTCAAAATTAAAAATCCTATTTTTGATCGATAAGTACCTTTTCACTGCGAACATGCGTTTTGGGTTTTTTTGTTGGGGAGGTTGCCAATTTGCATAAGTTCCTACATACAGGAAGAAATTTTTGTATGGACCATTGGTTGAATATGCATGATTTCGTCATGACTGGTGTCTTTTAAATTATTTTTTTCAATAAATAAATGAATAAATGAATAAATAAAACAAATAAAGGAATGTACATGTATATGGCAGGTACAAATCGAAGAAACGAGCTGTCCCTTTGCAAGATTTCTCAACAGTGGAGGTTTGTCTCACCTTATGGTATACGATGTAGTCTCCCCCATGCACCGCGCTGGCTAGATCCAATGAGTGCTCTAGCTCCCTCGTTATGCTCTCGATGGTGGTGGTGGGCGTCAGGAGACCACTGAGGGGTCGGCTTTGATCCTCCGGGGGGAGACCGATGGGCTGCTCATCACCCCCTGCCAACGATCCTTCTTCGGAGGGCTATATTGAATAAACGAAATGATGCACTGATTTGGGGCGATGTAACAGTGATTACCAACGGCAAGATCCTTTACAAAGTACAAAACAAAATGCTACAGCAAGCAACTTCCTATATTTGTTTGTTTGTTTTTTGAGAGGTGCCACAAAGTTCAAAAACTGAACTGACATTCAGACACTTAGAAATCAGAGTAAAGTAAGCGTAGTGAACAGAAACACTAAAAGTATTCAAACTCCTACTTTTAAAGCACTTTAAAAGATTTTTGGTCAGATTTTAAAGATATTTCAATTATATTTATATATGTATATATATTATATATTATATATTTTCTGATGTTCATTTTTTTTCCTCCTTAAATTTTCCCAATTTATTTGAAAAATCCTGATTGTTGGCAATATATATTATATATTATGTATTTTCCGATATTAATTTTTTTTCCCCCTTAACTTTTCCCAATTTATTTGAAAAATCCTGATTGTTGGCATCTCTGGTTTGTTTGTCTTTCCCTGAAGAACTTCTCATTAAAAGACTATTTCAAAAGAACCTGTTTATGTCTATAGAGGTATATCAAGACCATTTTCCTATAAGGACAAATTGTCTTGTCTCTCTTGATCAATCTTTATGTTTGACTTTAGTATCCTTTCATAGAACAAACTAAACATAATTTCTTCTCATCTTATAATTGACAACATTCATATATTTCTGTCATTATAGCATTCTTTATACAAAATATCACAACTATGACACGAAATGAAACTTTCTTTTTGACCTACATGTAACAAACCGAACTTCAAATTGACACAGAAACATATTCATATTATCCATACTCAATTCTGTTTGATTATACCTCTTTGGAGAAGTTGTTACATTCTATTCATTTACTGCATCAAAACACATAAAGAAAATAGAATGGAAACAACATCATGTTAAAACTCTGAATCTATGTTGGTGCAATGATGGTATTACCTCTCTCAATGACACAGAAAGGGCTGAGCTCGACTGGCTTTCTAAGCTATCCTGCCTCGGAATCTCCGCTAACTTTTTCTGCTTCTTCTTCCTCCTTGGAGGAGCAACAGGTGGAGGCATGTCATCCTGTTCCCCTCCTCCTGGGACAGGCGCTGCACTGGATGAGGGACTTGGCTCGTCCGCACTGGGTGAGGAGGGCGTGGCCCCCGACAGCGGGAGCCCACTAGGGCGCTCTTTAGTGCTTGCGATGACATCCGGTTCCACATTCCGGTTAGCCAGACCTGGTTCTCGCTCCAGCTGCTGGGAATGATCCTGCTCCTGGGATTGGTCTGTGTTGCCTGTCGCTTGATTTGATTCCTCGGCTGTGGGTTCTGCATCAGAGGGCATCCCAAGATCTGGTTGCCCCTGGTTACCAGGTATTGTGCCAACAATCTCCTGCAAGGGAAGTCAAATCTTTCATTTATCTTTGACTGATACTTGTTCGTTAAAAGTCGAAAAGTTACATATATTTATAGTCAAAACAAGGTCATTGCACTTGAAGAAAGTTTAAGATTTGCCTCGAACGGAATTCCATATCCTTTAGGTCGACAATGTCGGTACCGGAAATTCAACATTTTGTATCTTTTTATCGAAGAACACTGTCCTTCGCTTTCATATCTATAAAGATCTACACAAGGAAAAAAGAATACTGGACATACATGGAACCTCTGCCAACCATTATCTGACAATGATAACTACCATCTCCATTAACAAATTTCCTACTGGAGTATTATCATTCAGTACCTGGTAATGTACAAAACATCCCATCGGAAAATAGCAAGAGATTTCATAACTCACTTCCCCATCTTCATTGCGCCTCATCTGTTCCAATCGCTTTCTCCTCCTAATGGCTTCCTGCCGGCGCTCTTCAGCTTCCTGTAATGTTGAAGAAGGATTTGTATAATAAAAGAGCCTTTTTTCGAAAGCACTTATAATGTCAATCACAAGGAAACACTCCTAGTGAGCTACAATTCTATAATCTGGTAAAGCAGTACAGCTGAGGACCAATAATGTGATATGATGTCATTTATATCTATGTTCAATTAATTACCTACATCATATGCCCATGATTATTGCTACCAAAGTTTGTAATGCGGCTTCACATACATCTAATAGATAGAACAAGCTGTTCTTAGTCGAGTTCCATAAATCCAGCCTCACAAAGACTTTTATTGTGGATGTTAGTTTACAAATACATGTACCTATTCACATCTCATCTTGGTGGATAGTAAAAAATGCAGATTGATGTCTTGCCAAAGGACAGTAGTGCCAGACTGGGATCAACCTTTCAACCTCTTACATTTAAAAGAAAGTTGTGTGAATGGACAACAAAATGAGGACACCTCTACGTTTGATACACAGGAGGCTGTTCGGACATCAAAGTCTACATGTACATGTACATGTACATAAAATGCACATGGTCTGATTGCATTGATACCTGAATTCAAACACTGCTAATATTTCTGAAAGTACGTCTTCCAAGGACGAATATCAAATAGCTGTAATTTGACCTTTACTTTCATTTTCTTCTCAAATATGTCAGGCTCAATTTTATTTCCTCATCAAGTGATACACAACATAGATCATATTCCCTACCTGCTTTTTTACAGTCTGTCCGATTGAACAATTCATTCAAAAGACTTTACAAGCAAGCTCGGCAGCTGGAGACGGCTTTCTTCCAGAAACTTTGGTATTCAAGGTATACACATTACAATCAGAATTAAGATGAGAGCTCAACAAATAGAGGATATTATGAATGTCACTAAGTTTTTATGTCCACGGGTCAAAATATTACACATGTACCTGCTCTTCTTTTTGCCGTTCTTCTTCTTCCAATCGTCTCTTTACTTCTGCCTCTCTCTCTTTCTGTAATCGTTCCATCTCTTCTCTAAGCCTCTGTGTCAAAATAACAGAAAGAAATATATTGAGCATAACTCAGCATATTCAGTTAATATAAAGGGAGGAGAGACACCAAGGGTCATAGTGATTAAGTTTGCTCTTCCCCTCCCAGGCACTGGTGACGCCAAATCATTCAAAATAAAATGATTGATACAGGGAGATAAATTCATCAGTTGTTGTGATATGATTTTACAAAAATATACAAATGTCATATTTTGATAAGGAACAATTGGGGCCAAGTTTAAAACTACATGTGGAACCACTCTCTTTCCCCTGTCATATCATTAACAGATTTATTCAACAATAACTGTGCAGAACGTACAAATTGATTAAAACATGGCAAGAGGTACAAAGCACTTACAATTCTTGAGATGACTTATTAGAGTTGGTATACATTGATCTAGATCTACCCAGGTGTTAAATGGGTACCCGGTAGGATGCAAAAGTTAATGTGGTTAGATGAGCAAGTGTGCGCTTGTAAAAATGACGCCTGGCTGGAATGCTCCCCAGGGAGTGGAGAATGTGCATACATTGTGTGCGACTAAGCCTGAATCCGATGACCGTAAAGCGCTTTGAGAGGCCTGCGTTCCTGAAAAACGCTATATAAGAACAAACTATTATTATTATTATTATTATTACATTCTACTCATGAAACACTGACTTGTATTTAAAATCATTTGAACTGACAGGGCAATCCTATTAAAAAACATACCTGCTGCTCTCGTTCCTCTTCTTCTCTCTTCTTCTCCTCCAGTTCCCTTATCTTTTGTTGCATAATGGCATCCTCTTGCTGTCTCTTTTCTTCCGCTTTCCTTTTCGCCTCCTCCAAATGGCGTAGCTCATCTTCATACTGGTTGGTGGTTGACTGCCGGTTTCCTCGCTCTCTTGCCGCTTTCCTTAACAACAGAAACAGAAAATTAACAAAAATCACTTAAAGGTATCATACAAAATTATAACCAAATCGCAACATAACAACTGCTTTTCATGTTATTCATTCAGTAGAAATTAGAAAGGTTGTCTAAAACAGTTTAAAATTTAAACTAGTGTAAGTAAGTGAAAATCAAGTCAAAATTCAAAAGCAAAACTCAAATCCAAGGCCAGGGCAAGGCAAAACTTAAAAGCAATAATTAATTAGACCACACATAGCTGCATTACTATCCTGGCTGTGTATTAAAAGCTGTACTATTGATTCTCAACATTTCAAACACCACTGTACAAAACTCAACTGATTTCACTAAAAATCTGTACTTTAGTGACAATTGATGACACATATAATAGCAGTAAAATACAATTTTTTTAACTTACCGATGTTAGAAAGAATAATTTAAAAATTCAAATTGTAAGTCTACTGTCAAACTAGACCGAAAATTTCTGTCTCTTTCGTTCGTTAGCCTCTGATTTGGGTAGGGTCGGCTCCTCTCTTTAGAGACAGAAGCCGACCAACTTGCTGATCAACCACATCGGCATGATTGTGTGCATTTGTGTATTATAAGTGTATTGACTATTCATGTGTGCAAATGCTGCCTATTAACACGTAGTGCAGCGCTAGAGGTCAATACGCGTATACGCATTAGCATTGACTCTATCTATTAATTATCTATGCTGTGCTGGAGTGAATTAAATCTAGACTAACAACTTGAATTTGAAACTGAAAGTGAAACCGTTATTACTAGATCTAGATCTATTATTAGGCGTTAATAATATGACGCCAATCGATATACCTCTGGCCTCTAACTCTCTATGCCATAAAATAAATAGGAAACCAGTTATTCATGAAATAGAAGGATTTAATTACAGCACGGTCCTCGGACGATCACGCCATGGAAGTCGTGCATTTTTAGCGAACGCGAACTGAGCTGAGTGAATTAAATGCCATCGTCAATAAGCACAACAAACACTACACTGCAATCGACACACGGGACCACGTAAAACTCTACTTGCCTGGCAGGACTGGAAGAGACTTCTTCTGGGGCGTCATAAAATTCTTCTGTGTCACTTTCTGAGTCCATTCTATCCTCTTTCTCAAAAAAAAAAGATGTCTGCAAAGCAAGAGATTTCTCCAAAGATGTCAAAGGTCTCCAATAATATAGATAAAAGTCATAAAACCCTGAATATGTGTTCCTAGAATGCCAGAGCCAAAGTTGTTTTCATCCGTGTTAAAAGCCGCAATGGACCGCCATATTTCGCAAACAGTTCGGTTTGGCGCTATACAGATAACTAGCTTTACAGATAACTAGACTCTGTAAAAGCCGTCGAAAGCCGTCTAAAACCGTCAAGTGCCGCCAAGAGCCGACTACAGTTAATCACAAAGCAGCGCGCCAGCAGACACCCAAAAGAGGCGAGGCCCATGCATATAGAAATCACAACATATTATGTGATTTCCTGTGGTTCATGCAAAGATTATAGACTACATATTTTGGGAAAGAAATTGCTACCAAGGAAATTTTTCAGCGCAAAATTAAAACGATTATGATCGCAACGTTATTAAATCATTAAAAAGAAATACCGCTAAACAAAAGTAATGATACTACGAAAACACAATTAGCCTAGATCTATACTAGAAGTAACATCTATAGGCAAACACCATTACAACATCGTGCACGTATCCACAGCAAGGATAACTTTGGTGATATGAGGAGTGGCTAATTAATACAGGCATATTTTATTAAGGGGGTGACTCCTTTTGCCCATATATCAACTCTTCATCAGATTAGTAAAATGTTTCCAAGCGGCGCTAACAAAGCAAACGCGCAACTGAATTTTCGAAAATTCGATCCTGCCGTAATAATTATGAGAATATATTCTCAGTGGCAGATCCAGGGGGCGAAAAAACAGGTAAAAACACCCTTTTTTGAAAAAAGAAGAAGATGGGCCCCCTCCCCTGGCGCTCAAGAGGGGGGGTGTTGGTTTTTTTTTTTTTTAATCAATTTTCAGTGGCAAAAACAAAAAAAAATGTGTTCAACGCCCACTCATTGAAAAATCGACCAGCAAGATTTCGCAATTTTCAATTTTTGGAGACAAAAAAACAAAAAAATTGTGCTCACTACCCCCCTGAGCGAAAAGTCAGCCGGCACGGTTTTCAGATTTTCGCACGAAGTGGGCCCCTTTTTCGGCCCCCTCCCTTGCCGCCGGCTGTATTCGCCCCTGTATAGTCTAGCATAATTGTCCCTGGCGTATGCCTACTGGAGGCCTAGGCGTTTTGGGGGGGGGCTGCATGCGGTGACTGCGGACCCCCAAAAAAACTTCCATGCCCAAAAATGGAAGAATAAAAGGGGGAGGAAGAAAAAAGAAAGAAGAAATAAAGAAGAAATAAAGAAAGAAGTATATGAAGAGAAAAGGCGTTTAAGAAGGAAAAAGGGGGTTCCTTTTCATCATTTTTTACCCCAGCCACTTTCTTTTGTAACAATTTCATGATTGGATCCATCACGTACCGTCAAAGGTACGTTTTGTAGGGCCTATTATTTTCTTGGTCTATCTATTGAATGACCAGTTTCAAATAATATATAACTGAGTCCATGCCCTTTCTAAAGTTACCTTAGAAAAATGCGCTATCATGATTACACAGTTACAGACTGAAGGCCATCTATAAAATGACTGCATTTTTGTAGTAACTCCCCTCCTTATCTCTCGAATGCAATAAAATGTATGTTTGTTTAATCACGATTTTCTTACAATGGGATAGGGAATCACTCTAATTCTCGTTCCCGTATCCCAGCATTTAGGCTCTGAAGTATTCTGTAATGCAGAGTTTCATTATTAAACAAGGGAAAGTCTTCCTTCTTATAGTTACCACGCTACCTCAAAGAATATACAAGAAATTGTCAGTGATTAAATCATTTAAATGGTTATGATTATATTTAATAGACAGAGAAGGCTTAGAGTATGATTTGCCAATGTGATCAAAATTAAGAGGCCTTAGATTTAGATGCAAAATTTCATACTACAAAACAAAATAGAAAAATGAATTTATAAGTCAACAAAGGGCGCCCCAATGTTAATCAAAAGTGTGAACATCGCAAAATGAAAAATTGTCTCATTTCGGGGAGAGACGCGGTAAAGGACCTCCCCGCAATTCAACGGATTGATATATACCCGGGGTCACATGCATTGCGTTCCTGGCTCGCCACCCCTCCTCCCTCTTAATTCACCTCTTAATTATTATCATTATTATTTTTATTATTTTTTATTTTTTATTGGGGGCTCATTACGCCACTGATCTCCCTGCCCAAATATCATTATATTCGGGTACCTCGCTGCCCGAAGTTTAGGTTTAGGGTATGCTCGAATGTCAGAATGTCGGGGCTAGAGGGGGCAACAGCCTAATAGACCAACAAGATAACTTTTGAGGCCGTGCACGAACAGGGAAGTGATTAAATTGAATATAAATTGAGTGGTTTATTAGTAAAAAGTTCCAATGGCCGAATCGAAATATTTTTCAGAGTAAACATTACCTATATGCAGTCATAAACATATAAAACATAATTATACGTCATCAACAGTCATTGAATATTAATTTCACAAGCTGGACAACAAATTCTTATAACTGAGTCAAAACAGTGGGCTTCATATAATCATTAATTTTCAATTGCAATTACATACATCATCCCAAATTATGTAAAGAAATGTTGTTGCAAATACATATCATGCGAAATAATATACAATTGGAAATGGCTAATTATTATATAGACTAAAGTATACTAAATAAGTATTAGCTAAAATATATTGCACAAACAGTTGAAGGTGCATGAAATGGTGGATAATTCTAATTTTGATCAACACATGTCTATGCGAAAATATAAGCTATAATACTGGCATCCACTGCACCGCTAATCCTGTAGAAGTCTATCCAATTTAATTCAATATTATATTTAGCCCATATGAAGAAGAAAAAGGTTTAAAAATGAGAAAACAATTAAGAAAGAGGTTAAGTTGAAGATAAGGAAAAGGTTCACAGACTAGGGTAGAAAAAGATCAGAGGAAAGAAAGATAAATACCATGAAAGAAATAATGGAAGGCTTTTGATATAATTATGATCAGAAGACAATAGAAAACAAGTATAAAGAAAGTAATGGGCCTACATAAAGAAACGGACCAACGTAAAAATAGAAGAAAAACATTGCAAAGAAAAAAGATATACGTATAAAATTATGTAAAAGTGAAGAGGAAAGAAAATAATGAAACACATAGAAAAAGGAATAGAAAGAGAATTGGAAATAATTATTGATAAAGATAGTATAGAAATATGTAAGAAAAGAACTGAGAGAAATAGAATTCACAAGGAAATACAACAGTCTCTTATTAGGCATATAGGCTCGATATTTGGGGGTGGGGGATACAGCCACCCCCGGCCCTATAGCTTTCCACCCTGAACGCAGAGATCAGAGGTCGGTCTCGTGAGCTATAAAGCGCTAGCCAGGCCCGGCAATTTTTTTACGACACGGATCTGCCTATTCCAACAACCGTTATTTATCATTCGGGCAGCGAGGTGCCTGAATTATGTAGGCCTATTTATGTGTAAATATAGGCCTATAATTGTATTTTGATAGAAAGTTTACAACAAGCAGGGAAAGGAGGACAATCATTGGCGGTTATCGATATTTGTCAAAAGCTTTTTAAACTGTCGAAATCGCCGACAGATTTTTTAAATTATTTTTTTCTTCAAATGTGGGTGTCACATAAATATGGATGCATGGTCTCACACCTAAAACTCCCCCTTGCGACGCCCTTTAAAAAACTTATAAATGCTGAAAAAAATGATGAAAAGGTATGATATTAGTAAACCTACGTGCAAGAATTATGTGTGGTATTGTCATGTATAAATTGCCTGAGGGCGGGGGGGGGTAGGCCTACAGTGCCCCTCTCTTTTTCAAATACCTTAAAATAATAAGAACTTGGAAGAAGAAGAAGAAGAAGAAGAAGAAGAAGAAGAAGAATAAAAATTATAATAATAATAATTATTATTATATTATTATTATTATAATGATGATAATAATAATGATAAACAATAATGATGATAATAATAACAATAGTGATGATGATCGATGATAAAATGAGAAAATCAGAGACGAAGGAGAAGAAAGGAGAGACCTATCCTTTTAAACCTCTACTAGGTTATTTATCATGTTTTTGTTTTTCTCGGGAGTAGGCGGAGGGAGTCGAACGTTCCGCTCTTATTTTGTCATGCAAAATGAGAAGATAAAATAAGACTAACTAGTCTAGGCCTATACATGATTTTCGAAAACCAAGAAATCAATCACTTAAGTAACCAGTCTTTTTCTCAGAGCCCCGTAGCTTCGCGATCGCGATATAATCATAAAATAGTGGATATGCACCATTCAAATTACGAATCCCTGCACATTTCGACAATGAAAATATCAAAAATAATAGTTTTACAATTTTTTTGACAAAAAATTTAGAATAATAAAATATTCAAAACTTATAAATATTTTAATTTATAGTTTTAAAAATAAAATTTAATGTATAAATAAATATTCATATAAATTAAAGAAAGTAAATCTTTACAATGTTGCCAATTTTGTAATAGATGTTGTCGTCAGGGTGATCACAAAGCGAAGCTAGCTAGCTGCATCGCCAATTATCAGTTACGAGAGTGCAAGTAGAAAAGACTTTTATTATAATTTTGGAGAATGCAGCAAAGTGAAAATAGGTAAATATCTCATTAAGCTGATGTATACATTTTATCATTACTTAATTTCGAGAGTTTAACAAGAGATAGTAGATTAGCGGCAAAATCGTGAAAATATTGACGAGCTCGGAGCCTCGCCGATTGCAATTGTGAATTGCGCGACCACAGTTGCACAGCACAGCTCACAGGCACAGCCACTGCACTGATCGCGATCGGCCCCGAAGTCTGCGCACCTAATACTAATAATATAGAAATATCTGACTTGAAACTGACAAAGATTTCTTTTATATTGCTCTGATACTTAATCTGATATTATTCCTGATATTCTAGCGAGTAAGTGTGCCAAAAATCCTATTACAATTTGAGAGAGAACAATGGAATGTTATTGTTATTTTTACAAGAAAAGGTGGCTGAGCTGTAACGCTGTGCATGTGATATGGACTATGGTATTTTTTGACATTGCAAAAACTAGACCGAAATCATCATCCAGGCAATGGCACTGTCTTAGATTTCTTACAGATGTCTCACACATAATTAGTATGCAGACGGTGAGAATCTAATGAAATGAGCCTCTTTGAGGAAATCGCTTTTTTTATTTAAAAGTACGTGTAGCCGGCTTCTTCAAGTTCAACCTGCTTTTCCCCAAATTAAAACAAACCAAGAATATGCATTGATGTTTAACTTTTAGTAGGGTGTCTGATTGCGCACCCGATGTTGTGTGCTAAAATTCTTCCCATAGAGATTGCACGCATCCCTGTGCGGTCTACGTGCATTGCGCGATCATGCAAAATTGGTCAAAGTTTTTTTTTTTAAATTGAAATTGAAACCTTTATTCTTTGTGATCCTGAAGGTGATACTCAATAAATGAGGTGTCATATGTAAGAGCAGGTGAATTCCCATATTTCCAAAGGGGCGTCATCTCGGAATTCTAAAAATATCTTGGTCAAAACAGCGATTTAAACATTGGGCCCTGGCTAACTCCGAGGTTTGCCACTTTTGAGATATGACGCCCACGCGATAAGTAGCCCCAGTCATCAGAAATATATCCATGTGCTTATTTTTTCGCTAGCCCCCAGGGATCACAAACAATTACAGTTTGAAAATACCCTTCCCCCCATTTTTTGGATCAGCTAAGTAGGTAGGCGTGAGCTCCAAGCAGCCCGAACCCATGGTGACAGCGCGTAAAATCTGCACATGCATAGACTAGGGAAGTTGAGCTTGCGATTGCACTCAAGTTGCGCATGCAGCTAAGCAACACGTGTACGCTTGCATATTGCACAATGCAGCTGTTTTGCTAAATTTCGCAAAACAACATAACTGTGTGTACGTCTTTTTCATTGATTCTGACAAAAAAGGATGAATATTAAAGGGATTGGGGGGGGGGCTGTATCTTTTGATAGAAACATTGGTGAGTCTTGAAATTTGAAATGTATTATTCTGAGTGAATTATTTTTTCAATATCCAACCATAATGGTGAAAAACGATCCAAAAGGGAAAATTGAAACATCGCTCAGACACCCTAGTTTAATACTAAGAATAGGATTTTTTAAATATTGAATTCAACGTATATTCAATCTATGCTGCTTTAAACAGGTGGGAAAATGTCTTGATTTGTTCGGTTTTTAAGATCTGTACACCATATTATGTTAGAAATGATCTTGATGTGATAATCTTGAATCTACATTTGCACCGAGGGCTATGGCACTGTGTGGCAAAAGCTCCTTGGCTGGCCTGCATTAATGGTTTTTTGTTTCTGTAGATCTATGGTCTGATAGATAAAATCATGTGAGTTCTGCCTTAAGCACTTACAGCAAAAGCACCTAGCCTGCATTTAACAGTGAGTCGTCTTTTTGTTTTAATGTGTGATTTTTTTCCCCTTTCCTCTCTTTTTTAAAGGAATCGTGACTTGTGATATTGTAGTATCAAGAGAAGATGGCAGATTCAGCTGAACCCCCTGCCACAAATGATGAACCCCTGACAAACGGGGTCGAGGAGGAGACCCCTCAGACTCCCGTGCAAAATGGTCTACCAAACGGGCGCAAGTCAGAGTCTCCACCAGCCATCAAACTACCCGAGGGGAGTGAACCCAGGAGTGCACTGACCTCAGGTATACATGTATATCGGTTAGGCATTTGAAATAATTACAGAGATACATATATGAAAACTAGTACATATGTAGATTCTCAAAGTATTTATAAGAAAACTTTTCTTATGCTTCTCAGTCGTCACACACACTTACAAACCAGAGGAAAGTATGAAAAGGAAGAAGCATTATAAACTTATTGTATATGTTACATTTTCTGAATGCAATTCGGTGATGGACATTTTGGAAATATATTTTTCCATCATCAACACTTACTGTATTATCAATATTGCCTTCTGTAGAAGAATATATATCCATTCGACATAATGCATAAACAAAACCTACATCACGCAAATAACATCAACAAAATCTCAACAAAATATTTAATTCTCCATTATGTTTCCTTTTAAAAAGTTGAATGTGAAGTTTGTAGCACGTGCCTAGTTAAGACTATCTGTCTCATTGGGGCCAATTTCTTTGACTTATGTGAACAGTGTGTCTGGTTGAAAACTGGACTAAAACTAAAAGGCCAACTGCCCTTTCTCTGCTCTCTCAAGCAGGATGGTCTTTGCAAAGACCATCCTTGAGCAGTCTTGTTTCCATACTTTGACTGTAGCTCATTTTCACTTTAACTGACATAACCTGTATAATGGAGACCAAGGCCCTGTCTTATAAGAGTTGCAATTGATTACAAATAATTGCAAACAATCGCAACTGTGTAATAAAGAGATAGGAGATATGATTAATAAAATAATAATAATGGTGTAAACTTATAGAGCGCACACACCATCCAGGGACGCTCATGGCGCTAGCTCAGCAACAGTTCTCTTTAGTACAAGTAAAGTAAATGTTTATTTGATTGATTTCAATTCAAATTATTTGTAATCAGTCACAACTCTTTTAAAAGACGGGGCCCAAGTGTATAAAGACTGCCTTCTACTCTCTTAATCGGGCTGGTCTTTAAAAGGCCCCCCTCTTTTCACTCCCTTGAGCGGTCTTTATAACAACTGTTTGACTATCTTTCATTTTTCACCTTAACTCAAACAGGAGCAGGAAGAATGACAGCCACCCCAGCCTCAGGTTCCCACCATACTACCAGTGGTGATCTGATGAATGGAGACATGGCCTTTGAAAATGTTAGCTCTCCTTCACTAGGGCACGATGAAGCACCTACCCCAGTTCATATTGATTATGTAAGTGTTCATTGGTTTCTATTGAGACTAGCTTTCCAAGTTCTCCAGGCCTTGTTATTATATTTCAATACTTGAAGAATGTGTAAATTGTGTTTTGATTTATGCAGTGTACATTGATTCATCAACCCTAGCTGTGCATCTTCTTCAGTGTCATTCACTTTTATGCCTTCGCCCACGAAGATGGTACCGGAGGCATTATGTTTTCGGGTTGTCAGCCCGTCTGTCCGTCTTGCTTTCTCGTTAACGCGATATCTCAAGAACCACTTGAGATGTGTACTTCAAACTTGATGATAGTATGTATCACCATAGGAATACAATCTGATTAGATTTTGGAGTAACTACGTCAAAGGCCACAGAGGTCAACTTATGAAATTCCAGGTTTTAGCCTTGCTAGTGTAATATCTCAAGGACCACAAGAGATAGGCTTTTTGTTTTCATTGTGATATGTCGCAAATAATTCCATCCATTTCCTATACTGAATTTAGGGGGAGGCATATAGGAGACAGTCTTGTTTGTCTTGTTCATTTTCCATTTTACTTTCGTTTTAATGATCAAAGAAAATATAGCAATATACCAATTTGCACACTATTAAATCTTAAGGTCCAGGAAACAAATTATACAGAAGAAAACATATAGCAGTGATGACCTAGAAAAACGGCTTTAGATTATTTGTTCACATTGCATTGAAAAATCAAGTGTTATTAAAAATGCTGTATTAGGATGTTTAAAGTATCAAGACTCAATATTAACATTGTTGTTTTGAATTTTTCTGTTCCAGGTTGAGTTTGTGAAACAGAGAGTAATCCTAGCAGCCAGCGAGCCAGAGATGTGGGCAGACTCCCACCACGAGACCATCGAGGCCTTCTTCGACCCCGCTTCCAACGACCGGCTCCTCACCGTGTTCGTTGACCCCCAGATGGGCCTCATCGTCAGCAACAACATCCCTCCACAGGGGGTGGAGGAGCTCAACTACTTCATCCGGCGACCCGGGGTCAAGATGACGGCGAACGTGGAGAAGGCGGTGCAGTATGGCACGGTCAGGAGCGGCCACGTGGAAAGCTTGCTGAGGATCATGCACAGCATCTTCGCCCCGCTCTTCTTCGATAACACAACCTGGCCAGACAGTATCCTTTCATATGATATTAAAACCTCGTTCACGCATGCCACGTTAAACTGGGGCGATTTCCAGGATTTTGTTAAAAAGCATATTCAGCATCCTGCACTTAATTTGTATGGTATGACCCAGGAGGACCTGGAGGGCTTTTTCTTTCATCCCCACATGCTTTTCCTATAATACAAAAACAAAAACTACCAAGTTTAAATGTCACAGTTGCCTGTGGCATGTGTGAACAAGCCCTAGCTTTTTACTTAATTCCCATGCTGCAGTCGCACTACTCCATCTATTTATTAATTTACCTAATAGGCTAATGGTAGCAAGAAGGTTATAGCCATTGACTACTTTATTTTCTCTTTCCCATAGGCTTAATATGGTAGCCACCTGGTTCCTGTTGGAAATGGGTTTACTGAAAAAATAATTTACAAAATCTTAACAGGATTCAAAGGCATTTAAGTTGAAGCGATGTATACTGTAAAAGTAGAAATATTCACAGTACATTAATTTTCGCGGATTTCGCGCTAAGATCAGCAAGCGCGAATTTTAGAACTCGCGAAAATATAAGCATGATTTCTTATGCGTGTTTTGAACAGGCTGAATTGCGTGCAACGCGAATTTAAGAACCCGCGAATATGTTTTGGGGTCGCTCAGCGTGAACAATTAATCACATGAAAATAACAGCGTTTACAGTTGTCACATGGTATTTGAATGCTGCTTACGTGAGAAGCTTTAAATTGGATGTGAACTGGAACAAGAGCTAAAAATTATAGTAAGAAAAAATACGCAAGGGCTTAATTGTGAAGTAAGATCTCATGAAATAGTTTCAGTATCAAAGTGAAGAGTGTAAATTGACTCTGAATGACAAACTTTTGTCATGAAATGTGTGTTTTTTTTTTTTACATGCTTGAAAACTTTCTGGCACTGTAAGGGTTAAATGTTAATTTCCTTAACTGTAACTCCCTCCTCTCTTTCCACCTCAACCAGGCATTAAGAATGATTTCTCAGCACAGCTTCACAGGTTCATGGCCAGTCTGACAGACACACATTATAAGATCCAGGGACACACCGTCCTCTACATCCCGAAAGAAGGCTTGAACATTCCACCGGAGAAGGCTGCTAAGGACAAGGAACTCGTACAAAGACTAGAAAGTGAGTATTTAAATTCTTTACCTGGTAGTTGAGAATTTTGTCTTTATCAATTAAAGCTCATTTTACTTTGCACAACAATATCTTACTTTCTCAGGTAGCAGTACACATGTACTTTTTGTGGTATTAGGAGAAACAGTCATAGCTGCCATTTTAATTGATAATATGAATATTCATGACAGCTGCCATGGTGCACTGGACCAGACAGATCAAGGAGGTCCTGGCCTCACAGGATGCCATCGAGACCTCAGAGAACGCTGGTCCCCTGGAAGAGATCCAGTTCTGGAGAAGCCGGTGCCAGGACCTGTCGGGGATCAGTGAACAGCTACAAAAGGATGGGGTCCTAAGGGTGCAGGCCATCCTGGAACAGGCCAAGTCATCCTATGTCACACCCTTCAAGAAGCTCTCCAAACTGATTCAGGTATGGATGAGAAGCGGTTTGCTATAAGAAATGTACGTCTATTACACCATCGCCTACGGGAACTGGGCAATTTATGTATTAAGCCTATGGTAATGGAAGAATCAAGGAGTGAATGGGTTAGAAAGAATGTTATGGTTGTGATGAGTTCTGATAGAAAAAGTCACATTTGAGAGAATGTTTTTTGCAGTCATGAAATGACAATTCTCCAATGTTATGAAGATGTTTTATGAAGCAAAACTTTATAAAAGTTCAAAATCTTGTTGAATGTAATCTACACTGATAAGCACATCGTGTATAGTTCTGCAAACTGGCCAATCACTATGAAGCACTTCTTGTAAGGATGCATCATGGCACATAGGTAGATCACACCAGGAGATGCCAGATTTTAAACTGAGTAGATCGGCTATTGTGCATTGCTAAGGCATTAATCTCTGAGTACTAGTATCGGGTAGGATCCAAGTTGCAGGTCCAGCAGTTGTAATAATTAATTTAAGGCTTACAGGCTTTTCCCTGGTACATCACATTATCAAGCAAATGGCTGTGCCCACAGAATGCTATAATATAACATCGTGCCAAGATTATCTTCATTTATATAATATTATCTCTGTATATTTTTGTAAGGAATATTGTACATCAACAGGCAGGAATAAATCTTATCTTTCAGCATACCTACACTTATTCTTTGGGGTGAGGTTTCCTTTAACCCGTATTAATCTCTCCTCAGGCTGAATGAGTAATACAACTAGAATCTCTGAATAATTGTGTGTGCAGCCCTAATAAACGTAAGTGTTAAATGCTTTAAAAATGTATTAAGTATTGTTATTTTATTGCTTTGCTCCATGTTTGAAGGATGGATCGGCTCAAGCACAGAGCAACCTCAAGTTCCTCTCCACCCTGTCGGAGAAGTGCGAGGAGCTCAACAAGGCCAAGCCAGCAGACATCCCTAACATGTTGCCCGGTATCATCAACAGGGTCAGGATGATATGGGTTAACTCGGATCACTACAAGAGCAGGGAGAGGCTGACAGGTCTATTCAGGAAGGTGAGATGTTAACCTATGAGCTCTTTCAGACTTTGTTGTGCACTCTGTCGATTTAGTCATTGGAAGGAAACAAAGTTTAGACTTAGTATTTTGTTCACAGAAACCCCTCCAACACAACATCTGTTTTCTGGATCCATTTCTGGATTCATTTATTCACTAAGATTGTGCGGTTTCGCTTTGTGTCAGACAGTCAAGCATGCAGGACCCTATTTCATAAAACTTGTTATCAAATAACAACCGTCACATTTCTATAACAAATTTGCTCTCAGCCAATCAAATGCAACAATTTCAGTAGCATATAACACATATTGCAACGTGTTATTGATAACAAGTTTTATGAAACAGGGCCCAGATGTTCTGGTACGTTTTCCATATATTTATTCACTGGAAGAAATAGATATTGATAATTATTTTGGATCGTTTCAAATAGTTATGAGTAGACTTACTAGTGTAACACCGTTTCCAGGACTGGATCGAACTAGGGCCTAAAGATATGCAACAGAATTAGAGTTGATATACTGAACCCATTGCCTATGGCAAAGAGGTGGATCCTCTATTAAGCGAATGGGACTGAGAGAATTCATTTGATTTACATCCCTCTGGTTCTCAGCACAAGATTTGTTTTAACAATGACTTAATGACCTTCTGGTTTCTCTAAGAAAGAAATTATACACACCAATTAGTCTTACTGACCATTTCTGTCCATATCCTTGTTGCTTTGTACAGATCAGTAACGAGATCATCAAGCGTTGCTGTAAAGACATCTCTTTAGACCGTCTCTTTGATGGCTACGTCAAATCATCCATGACCAGCCTCCATGAGAGTATCGAATGCTGTAAGCAGTGGAAAGAACAGTACGCATGGGTGAGTGTAGACACTGGTTCAGTCGTTTGTGGTCTTGGAATCCAATTAGGCCCCCCCAAAAAAACTTGTTGTATTGCCCTTTAGGTGCCAAAACATGGGTCGGTCGGTCGGAAGAGTTTGTTTTTTTTGTCGCCCTCTGTGGGCCGATATTTTTCAGTTTTGAATTTTTTTTCTTTTTTTTTCTTCTTCTTTTTTTCCCGCCCTCTTTTGGCTGATATTTCTCAGTTTTAATGCTTTAATACATGTGTTTCAGCGTCATCATTCCATTCATATCTTTTTCACCTCATAATAATCCATGGTTTGCAATGTTGTGTTGAGACAACACTCTGTGCTTCCCAGCTGACGAAGTTGGTTTTCAACACTGCGCACGCGCGGCATTTAATTCACAGGCGGACAGTACTGAATGACCACCAATTAAAAAGCATGTTAATATCCCCCCACCTGAGAGCTCGATTTGAGACTGTCAGGCTATCAAGCAACAGAATTGGTTAATCTCATTAAATTTGAGAGGAGGACAAAAAAACATTCCTCCTGGGATTGGTAGGCCTTGATAGGAAACACACTTAGCACCAAGTAAATTTGTTCTTCTCTGTCCTTCTTGCAGATTCGGCAGATGCATCATCGGTTCTCTCAAGAAGGATGGGTTCTGGATCAGAGCAGTATCTTTGCTCAGGTGGATGCCTTCGTTCAGAGGTGCAAGGACCTTCTGGAGGTAAAAAAAAAAACATATAATGAGTGCGTTAAAGTAATCTGTAGCCCTGCGGATGAAACATTTAACTCTTATCCTGCCATAATGAATACAGCCAAGTGCCACAGGGCTAATCCCCATTGTGCCAAGCCACAAATCCCCCCTGCGCCAAGTTTATTTTGAGATAATTTGATGCACGCGATGGTCCGGACAATAGCGCGTGCAAAGCATTCAGCACAGTACAATTAGCATGAACAATAACTGCTATTACGAATGCGTGCATGCATGCATAAAACAGCCAAGCATTGGCTCGTTCGCCTGAATTAAGCAGCAAATCGATAGCGCGCTCGTGTGTACAAAGCGCTATAACGGTAGCGTGCACGCTGCCTTATGGCAGGATATGAGTTAAGGCTTGTTCACATATGCCCTGGAAATCATGGTGGGATAATTTTTTGTGTACGAAACGAATGGCAAGTGGTGATAAAAAAATTATTTGCTCACAACAGTGGACCTGTGTGAACTCACCTATCTGTTTGTTATGAGACACAAAGATGTGAAGTGCAGTTTGCTTAAGTACACTTAAAAAAAAACTTGCAGTAAACCGATGGAAATACTGAAGCATGTGTGAACAATCCTTTAGTCGATAGGTTTCTTAGAAGTTGTGTAAGTGAAAGAAAGAAAATAAATTTTGTGTAACCATAATTAATCCAATCCTTGTAAGCTCTACTTGTGTACATACACATACTTATTGTCAGTTTATTTTGCTCTCTAATATGGAGTTTTTGCAACAGCAACCCCCCAAAAAAGATTACACCTGCACTAGAACTTCCTTCCTTAAAATCTTTAAGCCATTGATCTTCACGTTACCTTTGGATGATTTTCTCATATATGGCAAATATTATTCTGCAGTCAAATGTGGATTGCTTGGTAGAAGTGAACGACTCTAATACTATCAAGCCATCTGTGAATAGCACATCGATCCATGGATCAGACATACTCAATGACGCATCATAACATTTACGTTGTCACAGGTGTGTGAGTGCCAGATCCACTTTGCCAGGATGAACGACGGGGACAAGACACCCATGCCGACCTTTGCTGGTCAAAGGGGGCCAGAGGTCACCCGAGGACTGCTTGAGATCGAGGCAGCGTTTGCCAAGAATCTGCTGATCCTGAGGAACGTGAAGAAAACAATCTTGGATGTGAAAGCAACCTCATGGCATGATGACTACAACAAGTAAAGAGGATTCATTCTTCTTCAATTTTAATTCATAGGGTGGTATTCTTGAAAGCGGACTAACTTTAGTCCATGGTTTAATCCTCCAACTAAGTATGGAATGCCAAGTGTCCATATGAATATGTTTTTGAATAATTTAATCTTGTCAGTAAATTAAAATAAAATGTTTTCATTAAAGAAATATGTTGTAATAACATAGTTAATTACAACAATGTAACTATGAAATAATTATGTTATCATGGTAATTTAGGGACATATCAAATTATTTAAAAATATATTCATATGGACACTTGGCATTCCATACTTAGTCAGAGATTAAACCATGGACTAAAGTTAGTCCGCTTTCAAGAATACCACCCAATGATATTAAAATTTATTGATATTGGCTTTTTGGAAGTCCAACATCACAACAAGGATGTTTTTCCCTATTTATTTTAGTTTAGTCCAATTATGAATGTACATTCGTAGTCATAAAATGTATATCATATGCTAAAGAAGGGTAAAACATTTGCACACCTGTGCCCAAGTTTGGAGCATTACCAAATGTTTTGATGGTTTTTTTATCCCCTCGCCGACGAAGTCGGAGGGGATATAGAAACGCCGCTGTCCGTCCTTCCTTCCTTCCGTGCGTCCGTAACAAATTTGGTTTCCGATCAATAACTTCAGTAATGTTTGACGGATTTTAATGAAGTTTGATATGAAGGTACATGGTATCAAAATACAGACTAAGTTCGATTTCGGAGTATGTAGGTCAAAGGTCAAAGCTCATAGCTCATTAAATATGCGAAAAAATACACATCTGGTTTCCGATCGATAACTTCAGTAATGTTTGACGGATTTTAATGAAGTTTGATATGAAGGTTCATGGTATCAAAATACAGGCCAAGTTTGATTTCGGAGTATGTAGGTCAAAGGTCAAAGGTCATAGCTCATTAAATATGCGAATCTGGTTTCCGATCGATAACTTTAATAATGTTTGACGGATTTTAATGAAATTTGATATGAAGGTACATGGAATCAAAACACAGCCTAAGTTTGATTTCAGAGTATGTAGGTCAAAGGTCATAGCTCATTAAATATGCGAATCTGGTTTCCGATCGATAACTTTAGTAATGTTTGACAGATTTTAATGAAATTTGATATGAAGGTACATGGTATCAAAACACAGCCTAAGTTCAATTTCCGTATGTAGGTCAAAGGTCATAGCTCATTAAATATGCGAATCTGGTTTCCGATCGATAATTTCAGTAATGTTTGACAGATTTTAATGAAATTTGATATGAAGGTACATGGTATCAAAACACAGCCTAAGTTCAATTTCAGTATGTAGGTCAAAGGTCATAGCTCATTAAATATGCGAATCTGGTTTCCGATTGATAACTTTAGTAATGTTTGACGGATTTTAATCAAATTTGATATGAAGGTACATGGTATCAAAACACAGCCTAAGTTCAATTTCTGAGTATGTAGGTCAAAGGTCATAGCTCATTAAATATGTGAATCTGGTTTCCGATCGATAATTTCAGTAATGTTTGACAGATTTTAATGAAATTTGATATGAAGGTACATGGTATCAAAACACAGCCTAAGTTCGATTTCGAAATATGTAGGTCAAAGGTCATAGCTAATTAAATATGCGAATCTGGTTTCCGATTGATAACTTTAGTAATGTTTGACGGATTTTAATCAAATTTGATATGAAGGTACATGGTATCAAAACACAGCCTAAGTTCAATTTCTGAGTATGTAGGTCAAAGGTCATAGCTCATTAAATATGTGAATCTGGTTTCCGATCGATAACTTTAGTAATGTTTGACAGATTTTAATGAAATTTGATATGAAGGTACATAGTATAAAAACACAGCCTAAGTTCGATTTCGAAATATGTAGGTCAAAGGTGAAAGGTCATAGCTCATTAAATATGCAAAAACACCTAATTATATATGTGAAAATGTGGTTAACTTCCTTGCCTAGTAATATAATAGTATAGTCTAATGGAGGTAACTTGTTCTGACGTATATAGGCCATTTGTACCCTGCGAGGGGATGCGACGCTTTGCGTTGACTTTTCTAGTTTAAATTTAGTATTAAAACTCTTTAAATACCGCATTTAGAAATACAAAAAGTATGCTTCACTGTATAATAAACCAAGTTTTCACCCTTCATTTCAACTTCATTTCATACATTCGCCCATTTCAGATTGATGATCTATTTCAGTTGTTACAGTGTAACAGTGAAGGAAATATAAGTGTTGCCAATTTGAAGAAGGAATTGAATTTATTTAATCATGGTAAAACTCATATCAGCCTAAAAAGACTGCTTTTCAGCAAGTCCGTTTTGCAAACATAAAACAGATCATATAGACACCAAATTGAACATAAATACATAGGAAAAACTACTTTAAGATGACATATATATCAAACAAAGTGAAGAGAGAAAGCTAATACACAAAAAGGAATTACAAACATAAACATATACAGTCAAACCTGCTATAGTGACCACCTGTCTACAAAGACCACATTTTTTGTTTCCCTTGAAAATGGTTTCTCATTGAAACATGTACTAAAGTAACCTGTACATAAAGACCACCTGCCTATAAAGACCACTTTTCTTGTCTCCCTTGGATGGTCTTTATAGACAGGTTTCACTGTATGATATAACAAGTGTCATATGGAGGAAAGATCCATTCAAGAAAATAACCCAGTTATCCAGTTCAGTGACCCTAACCATCTTCTTTTCTCTCTTCTCGTATCTGACAGATTTCGAGCAGGAATCAAAGATTTGGAGGTCATGATGCAGAATGTCATCACAACAGCATTCGAGACGGCCAAGACGGTGGAGCAGGGAGTGGAACTCCTGGATGCCTTCCAGCATCTCTCCTCCAGAGAGGTGAGATATATGCATCTCCTTATTCCACTGCACACTGCATGATCGTCCTGCGATCCGATTTTTGAAGAAATGGCAATTGTATTTAATAGATAGGAAATCTAAACTAACATCATCTTCCTGACTTACATACTACATACTAACAACCAGAATTTTAGTGCATTGAACTCTTTCAGTCAGGATAAAAACTGTATTGGCTTAAAAGTTGTAGACAATTGCACTTCTACAATTCTGAGCCGATTAAGCTTTTCCTCTTCCAAAGAAGCATAAAATCCCTTGAAATTTAGATTTTCTTAACCATATGACTATTCTTGTCATTAAGATTTTATATATTTGAATTTTCGCATAAAGTGTATTGCAATTTCTTCCAAAATCTGATCATAGTCGGATTGTATAGTGCGCAGTGGGCTATATTTTGTTTTTGTTTTTATAATTAATGTTCAAGGTATCCCCATAAAGTGTGTTTTCAAGAGTTGATGGGAAAGGCCAAAGGGTCATACGAATTTCACATTCCTTTTTTCCCCTCCAGGCAACTTCGGGAAGCACATACAGCAGGGGAAGCTGTATAATTTATTTTCACTTTATATCTCATGTCTTCATTTGATTGTATCCTCAGAATGCCGAATAAATAATAATATGGATAATATTGATGTAGCATCCATCGTTAAAGGTATTAGGTAACTTTGCCTCTGATTCTAAACAAAATCCTGGATTTAGCTCATGCTGCAATCATAATTATAAACCTTTAGGTTAGAAATGAATCCCATGACTTTTACAAGCCAATCGCATGTTTGATTATCAAGATATTTATGAATGGAATTTGAAATTTCAGAAACCGTTTTTCCAACAGTTTCGATCATTTTGAAGTGCAATTTTGTTGGGGCTTCAATATTACACCATATAGAGTGGTAAAGTGTGACGTCATCAAAAATCTATTTTTGGAATTTCTCAATTTTTTCTTCATTTTCCGAAAGACCACCAAAAATAATGTCCACCTGTCGAAAACCAATTGAATAGGTTAAGTATTGGCTGAGATATGACCATCTGAATAAAAAGATTGCCTATGGGAACTCAGTGTTATATCGCTCTGGTTCATAACATATAGGAGCCAGAGCAATATAACACTGAGTTCCTATAGGAATTATATTTATTCAGATGGTCATATCTCAGCAAATACTTTACATATTCAATTGGTTTTCGACATTTGGACATTATTTTTGATGCTCTTTCAGAAAATGAAGAAAAAATTGATAAATTCCAAAAATAGATTTTTATGACGTCACAGCTTCGGTACTCTATGTAGGGCCATGCATCCCAGATTTGTAAAATTGGAAACATTGTTAAACAATGCCTTTAACCTCAAAAATATTTCAGTCATTTTCAAGTTTGTGTAGGACTTTGTTAGAACTTTTCAGGGCATTCTGGAAATAGTAGTTTTCAGTGGCTAAGACCTGAATACATTGTTACCCCTTTTAATTCCTGTATAAATCCTGTATTACTTACAATTATAGAAAAATTGAGTTGAATAATTGCCAGCAAAATTTGATACCATTACGTCACTTATTAATGGCTTTAGTTTCCACTATATTCATCTGTAAAGATGAAAATTTGCAATTCATCCATTAATTGTTAGCATGATAATTTTGTTTGGTCATCCTACCTTGATTGAAAGTTATTGCCTTTTTTTGGGGGGGGGATAAAGAGGATGGATTATGAGTTCAGTTTATTAAAATAACTCAGTTGATGTGTATATTTTTAACAGTGAATACACTCTTCATGCTGTATCTCGTATTTAGGCTATCCGTAGAACCATTGACAAGAAGACTGTGCAGGTGTATCATCTCTTCAACAATGAACTCAATGCCGTCAAGAAAGAATTCACCAAGAAGATTCCGGACCTGGGCTTCCTCAAGCCTCACTATGCGGGCCAGGCTCACTGGGCCAGGTCCTTGAAGAGGAGAATAGATAGATGTATGGAGGTAAGGTGTAGATTTGATCTTGAAATGAAGGAATTCATATGTTTTTATTTTTTATTTATTTAATATCCAGGAGAATACAATGTAATACAGACATCAGTATAAACAATACAGAGAAAAAGATAATGGGTACCAGCCAGTGCCTGTGGATTGCCTGGATTGTCATGTATGAGGAAGGTTTTAGACCTGGGCTTCTCAGCCCTCACTACGAAGGCCAGGCTCTTTGGGCCAGGTCTTTAAATCTAGGAGAATGGAGAGCTCCATGGAGGTACGAGTGCGTGTGTGTGTGTGTGTGAATGTGTGGTGAAGATGAGTAGTCATTAGGTATACTCATACTTCAGAGGATGTATTTGTCCAGTTAGGCTAAAGTAAACTTAATGTGCAAATTAAATCAAAAAGCCCTGCCGGGCAAGAAAATGCAGACCGTTACCTACGAAAACCGTTCGTATCTCCTTTTTGTAAATATTCCCCTATGACATTTAGATTCAGATTTTCCTGACATATTTTAAACATTTTTTGAAATGAAGAAAGAAGATGCTGCACCCAATACAGTCAAACCTGCTTTTGTGACCACCTGTCTACAAAGACCACATTTTTTGTTTCCCTTGAAAATGGTATCTTATTGAAACATGTACCAAAGGAACCTGTATATAAAGACCACCTGCCTATAAAGACCACTTTTCTTGTCTCCCTTGGGTGGTCTTTATAGACAGGTTTCACTGTACTTCAGATTTTACTGTGAATTTGTATGAGTATTCCTATAATCTGCTTCCAATTTTTTACAATCTCCATAGGTGCTCAACAAAGCCTACTTCTTGCCTAACATCGAGCGGCGCCGAGACCGGACCCAGTACAGCCAGCTCAGCACCGCCCTGGATGAATTCATCCGGAAGACCTTCAACGAATGGGCCGCTACCGTGGACAAAGAATCCATCAAACTCCTGGACAGCCCTCTCCTGTGCCGTAGCAACGAGAAGATGGGCATGCTAGATGTCAACTTTGATAGGTTAGTCATAGATTTAACCCTTTCACCGGTTATTGTAGGTTTAAAAAAATACCCTCATTTCTGGGTTGCATGTTGTATTTTTGTCTTCTTGAAATTTCGAATGGATCAAGGATTTTGAGCTAGCTATCATCAAACACAACTTGTATCAAGACGAACAGTGTGAAAGAAGTAATATGATTGAAAAGTGGTTTGAAGCTATCTAATTTGTGATTCATGTTGAAAAAAAATTAGGGGCACTGTAAGGTTGAGAGATTCTGATAGGCAAAGTGTAAAAGAAGCTTAGAAAATGTAGTAGGGTAAAATCACCTTGCCTCCTGCACTTTATTTATGAGGTATAGGAATTCTTTCTTCACTTAGTGGCCTCTATATGTTATGTTGCAGTTATAACAAATTGACACATAGAGTACCGTTAATTAGCTTTACAGAATTCAAGTGCAGACTGTTAATTTTCCCTTCTAAAGAATACTAAATATTATCACAGTTTGACTTTAAATCCTTGACAGAATTTCAAACGAGATCTCAATCACAGACCATGAGTACCCTAAAATACTGAATTATTATAAAGAGCTGATCACTTCAGTTCTAATCTGTATCTCCTTCATTTGAATTAGCCACTACTGTAGATTTGATACAGAAAATTAAGTCTGTCTTTGTCAATCAATTGTCACAGTTGTAGTTTACGAGTTTTTAATCCATTCTTTTTGCCTGGTATAGGAATCTGTTGAAGATGTTTAACGAGATCCAATACTGGGAGAAGTTGATGTTTGAGATTCCTCACTACGTCACAGAGGTTTACCAGAAGAGAGAAGATCTCAGGAACCTCAGAGAGAACGTCCTACTGGTCGTCAGAGATTACAACAGGTTAGCATGTAATGTGTGTAATTGGGTTTTTACAGACGTGTATCAATCTGATATGTTAATTATTTACGTCTGGGGACTGACCTTAAACATCACCATCCGAAAGACATGGCTCACTTTCAAACCAGGGTCCGCCTGAGCCAGTTTGTAGGCGAAGACAGAGAGCTGACCAAGAGAATATACTGCTAGACCAATGCACATCTCCTGGATAAAAAACTTAGCAACCTCATTAGTGTCTTTGATATATATATCAGCAATGGGTCGTGGAAAAAAAAGAATAACCTTATTTCCGAAAGGTCAACATTTAACATTTCCAATGCTAAAGTCTTGTTCCCATCTTTTAAATGTTTTTTTTTTTCACTCATTATTTTGTTGAAATAACTATTTTGAAATACACCAGCTAGAGTTCAGATCAATATTTTTGTTCAGGATGGCAGTGTTTAATCAAGCTTATGAAGTCTCCCTATCTCATATAGCTCTCCAAATCCCATTGCTCTATATCTTTTGGCATGCAAATCATATGATTTGCTGGGAAGTGTACTTCCAGTGTAATTGCTCATGCACAGTCATGATATTTTGATAGACAAGAAAGTTTTTTTTTCATGAATATCAACCTAATTTCTTTCCCTTTCAAGCTTTGATAGTTTTTAATGAATTTGTTTAGGTATGCATTTGCCAACATTCTAAGACTTACTGAAGCATTCAACAACTTGTTTGACCACGTCAAAAAGCCAAATAGCACTATGCTTTCAAGGTTATTGTAAATTGTACTGTAACGCAATATCCACAGATATGTCCTCTCTGACTTCATGCTTATCTCATCTCTGCTGTTTCAGAATAATAGCCGCCTTGTCCTTAGAAGAGAGGGGGCTCTTCAAGGAGCGGATACGACACTTAGACAAGAAGATCCATCCAGGCCTGACGAAGCTCACCTGGGCCTCCAAGGGTATCTCAGACTTCTTTGTAGCAGAGTGTAGATTGCATGCTGGCAAGGTATGTGAATGATAACAGTATTTACATCCAAATGTATATTTTTCCTCTAATAAAGGTGCCCCAAAGGCATAGTAGTTTTAATTAAAGCAACGATACCAACAAACAGTCTATCATTAAAGATAAAAGAAATTGGATGGTATTGAAATATATGCTCAGTCAGACATGGGTAGATTAGGTTCAGGCATTGACTAACCCTATGGCCTTTGCAATTCTTTTGTTGATATGGTAATCATAAAAATGATTTTAAAGATAATCATTTCATATGTATCTATCAGGCAAATTTCTACAGTCAATCAAATACATCTATAGTGAGTAGGTAGGGGTTTAAAACAGTTTTAAAAATCAAGTAGTTTGGGATACTAGATATGCTCTTTATAACTTTGATTAAATCATTCTTGTAGCACTTCATGAAGAGCCTGTAATCCTCATTGAGTATTCTTCAGTGTAAAGACAACTCATGTCTGGTACAACATTGTTTCTTGACACTGCTGTCCAATGACTCCATCAATGTTTTATCCACTTTTGTATCAGGTTCAAGCTATTGTGGACGACTACAAGATCGCCAACCTGACCATTTCGCGCAGCTGCAAGCGGATCAGCGAGACGTTGCTTGTGAAGATTGATGGGAAGCGCATCTACGAGGACATGGAGTTTGAGGAGGAGCAGAAGCTTCATCGGACCAACGCAACCAAACGGCTGCAGATGATCCACGAAGAGATTGTCAACACCATGAGACAGACCTATGAGGTGTTCAGGGCGGACGGCCAAGAGGTAGGATTCCTGCCAAATTCCATCTGGATTTATGGAGAGCTTGATACATTTAAGTGCTTTGTGAATGTCGTATATACAGCATAGGAAGATTCTAGGCCTCTGATTGGTCGAAACTGCAGGCATGAATTTCACTACTGACTGCTGGGCACTATAGCACAAGGAATGTTGATAAAGGACTCATATTGTGGGATGACCACCTGCATTAAAAAGAAAAATCCCATTCATCATAATTTCCTTTGGAGCGTAGGTGCAAGGTACAATATAAAATGTAACTATTTTAGACAACTTACATCCTAAAAAGCTAGTATACACATCGGTAATGTCAAACAGTGAATATCACTTAATATAGCTGCTGAGTTATTGCACAAAGCGTACAATCATCGCAGAAATGTATAGTTTTCCACTTCTGAGCCTGGAATCTGTCTTCATTTCTTTCTTCTCTAGGTTCAAGGTTACTGGCATCGTTACACAGAGAAGATGGACAGGATGGTGGAAGAAGCGTTCCGTCTCAACGTCAAGTGGTCCCTTCAGGAGCTCTCTAGGGCCATCAACGGGGATGGCAAGAGTACCCCTAACCCCCTCTTCAGGGTCAAAGTGGTCCTTGATAAAACAAAGGTGAGAAATCATGGAATATTTTTATGTAATGATGATGATGATGATGATGATGATGATGATGATAATAATAATATGATCTCTTGATTACCCAGGGTAGCCTCATCAGGGCCCTGCAATCATGTGATTACCCTGGCTTATGTCACTTTCACTTACCCTATACATTTGCATACACCCTATTTAATGTTATTTACTCATGCAGGGCAATTCAATTGTTTGGGTGTGGCTCAATGTTGCTTAGAGTAATAAAGATATACCAGATGCCTAAACAGAAAGTATATATATGTATGTATGTATGTTGATAGTAGAAAATGTGTATTGAATTGGGCATGATGTTTGAAAGTTTAGAGTCTTTATTTTTTAGATAAATGGTTACTTATACAGTCATGTCTCATAGAGTGAAAAAAGTTGAATATCAAGTGGAATAGTCAGTAGAAGCGAAACGCTAAAGCCCTTAAAATCTATTACATTTTCCACTTGACTTCCCATATTTTGGCCAAACATCACACATCTCAATGTCATATGCAAATATCTCATCCGATTTTCTTTCCATCCAGGTCGAGTTCTCCCCCACCCTGAAGAACCTTGCACTCATCGTTATGAACACAAGCAGCAAGCTAACGGCTGCTGTGTCTGTTATCCAACGATTGCCGGATCTCTTGACCAGGAAGAGATCACAGAAAGAGGTAGGGCAGACAGAATGTACATGCAAGCCATGAAGGTTCAGTGGCTGGGCTTGTAATGTTTGCAGAAATAGTTATGAATTTAAGCAATACAGTGAGAGATATTCAAAGGAAGTTGTGCCTCCTGAAAAGATGTTTACCAGTAAATAAAAAAAGAGGGAAATTGAATTTCAGATTTGCCTGTTTTGTATGATTCCTTTTTTTTGTTGCCATTTACATAATTTTACACATCCCAGCCAAAGTTGCACGAGTGAACATTTTTGCGAGGTTTTCAAGAGCTGTCATTTGTCATTCTGAGTTTCGATATAATAGTTCAACATGGATAATTATAAGTCTTGTAAATCAACTTTATGAAGTTATCACATATGAAGAAGCTCTGTAAGTTTCTGAGATAATCTCTTTTGTTGGTCCAAATAATGGAAAGATACTTAAAGAAGAAGAAAAGCTATACATGTACGTGTATCAGAGAATCTGTAGTAACCATTGTGTTCACTGAAATAGCCAGCTTTCATTTATTTGGATGTATAAACAGAAAGTGAAATAGATACAAATCATATACCTATTATTTCTTGTCCTTCTCTCATCAGCCCAACTATGTAGTAGTAGAGAATGATGAATATGAATCAAGTTACAATTATTTCTTGTCCTCTCTCTCTCAGCCTATCTATGTTGTGATAGAGAATGATGAAGAAACTAAGAAGATTCAGAAGAGTATCAATGCCGGTATGCAAGCCAATGCTCAACATCTCATGACATACCTTGGTACATGGGATAGGTAAGAGGAGAATGATTCAGTTTAGATATCTAAAGATAATTTTGCCATACTCCCATTGTTGGAGACCAGGGCCCTGTTTCATAAGACTTGTTTTCAATAACAAATGCTAAATTTTTATGACAAATTTGCTCTCAGCCAATCAAATGCCAGGATTTCACTAGCTTATAACCGTTATTGTTATACAAATAATACATGTTTCCAAGTGCATTAGTGAATATGCACTGCACGCAGGTTAAGTCACAGAAGGATAATGAGCGAGACTTGTCGAGTTCATTGTTCATCTCATTGTGACTTAAAGTACAAGTCCACTCCACTGAAAAGTTGAGCTGATTAGATAGACAAAAATCTAAAAAGCCCAAATATAACTTGGTTTTGGAAAATGGTGCTCAGATTTATTTTTAATAATTTTTTTTAATGAGCAAAAACAAGTTAATGAGCGAGTCGGTTGTGACGTAGGGTCCTCACAACACAGATTCGTAATGTAACCAAATTTAATGCATACGTCTTTGTGAAGTGCCTCGATACAAACTATTTCATTCACCTGATAAGAATAATGAAACACTATTATTCTTATCAGGTGAATGAAATAGTTTGTATAGAGGCACTTCAAAGACGTAAATTTGGTTACATTACGAAAATAGCCTATTGTCAGAATTGTATACCGCTGGCACTTTCGTTGTGAGGAGCATACGTCACATCCGAACAGCAATATAAATGTTTTGCTCGAAATTCCCGAAACAAAAATTGCTCTTAAAAATCACCTGATTGAAGTACGCCCGTGATATTTGGCAGTTTTAACCTTTGATTTATTTATAACATGTTATAATTTTTGAAAATCGGAGTGGACTTGGGCTTTAACCAAGTGCAGTGCATATCACTAATGCACGAGCTAGAAACATGTACTATTTGTTTTTTAAGATGGGTCTACAATATGAGTATAAAGTCGAGAAATTGACGGTTGTTATCACCAAAATAATAATCATAATAATGAAATTTTATGGTAGTCACATTTCTTCGACAAAATAAGATTCAACAATTTGTGCTGCATCTCATATCATTGCTGTTCATTGTTCCTGCAGCATTCCCTCACTTCTCCGTGATACAGTCAAACCTGTCTTAGTGGCCACCTCTCTATAAAGACCACCTGTGTATGGTGGCCATGTATTTTGTCTCCCTTGATAAAGAAATACGTTTTTCAGAACCTGTCTTTAAAGGCCACCTATCTACAGAGGCCACTTTCTCTGTTTCCCTCGAGTGGCCTTAATAGACAGGTTTGACTGTAGAATGTGATGTTGAAATAGTTTTTTTTATCCTTCAAAAACTGGAATCCTCATTTCTTCTTTTCAATTTCCTTTTATTTTGCAACAGCTACCGTGAGATCTGGGAGGTCAACAAGGATGCTTTCATCAGAAGGTATCAGAAGTGTGAGCCCCCTGTCTCGTCCTTTGATGCAGACATTGGAAGGTAAGATTATCTGCTGTCAAATACTGGTAGCTTGATAGGTAGCATTATGTTTTGTTTTACCTTGGATTCTAAGAAAGTAGGGATACATTATTTTCTGCATCTGCTGGGAAACGTGCACTAGTTAAAATCTTGTCATCAAATTCAGAGTTTTTATATAATCCTGATAAATTTGACGATTTGCTTTACTTTGATTTTAATCGGAGATGCTGGGAATTTTCTGCATTTGCTGGAAAAATATGGACACAAGAAGAGATTGAATTTTCTAATTGAGTTTTCCTCTGATCGATAGGCAATCTTGTGTACCCTTACCTGTACTAGAATTAAAACGAATGCAATATTTCTGTTATATTGTTCAAAAATGTGTTCATTGAAAATTAGTATGACAAAATCAAATCTGCTTTAGTGAAAACCTGTGGAGAATGACCACATGTTTATAAAGACTAAAAAATGTGTTGAAAAAACCTGTAGAGAAAGACTGCTTGCCTATAAAGATATGTAAGTTGATCTAGTGGTAATGCCAGCAGTACTGTCGGCTCCCTGTCTTTACCTACAAACTGAGTCTGGTCGGTGGACGATCCCAGATGTAATTAGTCATATCTGATTGATACATACATCTTTATAAACCAATTATACACATGAATATCTTTTTCTTCTTTCTAATTTAACATGTGCAATATTCATATCCCTATAAGGATTTTGAATAAAGCAATGCAGGGATGGGAGAGCATGCATGCATTCATTATGTCATACTTTATCCTTACAGATACACAGAGGTGGCTAACAATGTCCAGAAGGAGGAGACTGTTCTCAACATTCAGTTTGTCATGCTTGACTGCTCTCCACTCAAATTTGCATTACTGAGCCACTGTAATGAGTGGCAAAATAAGTTCACCACTCTCCTCGCTGAGATGGCTAGCCAGAAGCTGTCTGACCTTCATAAATTCCTCAAGGAGAACCAGGAAAAGTAAGAAATCATTACAAGTGTGTTTGGCAATTTCTGTTTTTCTTTAAATTGTTTTAGTTATTACCCCATTGCCAGTAGGAACTGGAGATGAAACTTTTTAGAAATGCATGTTAATTACACACTTCGGTTGCTTTCCTTCCCTCTCTACATGGTTGCTAGTTTGGCACACGCGCAATTTTGCACGTTGAGGGAAAGATTGATTGCTTTGTGCAACACAATGGCTTTGCAAATATCACCCATTTCTGGTCTTGATTAGCTCCATGACAACCCTCTTAACACCAATGAAGATGAATCTTGCACTGAACAATTCAATAATCTTGAAGCCTTAAGTTGGGTTTATCCATCCCAAGATAAACACAATGTGGCACAGGAAGATTATTTGTGAGGCATATAAAGAGTGAAATGAAGGTTAAAGGTAAAGACCAGTTTTGGAAACGCCCCGCTCTCAAAAAAATGAAATGGAAGCTCTCATTACCAATCATGTGAAAGAATATGTTTTGACTAATACGTGATGATACAAATTTTGCCGGGAAAGTTGGGAAACCGCCTACTAATTGATATATTTGGTAAATTATTATATCTATTGGGACCAAATAGATATCGCGCACGTGGTCGCGTAGTCCCATATACATCTTTCTGTGCATGTGCAGTGCTTGTAACTTTACCAAGACTGGGCCAAATTTCTTATCATTTTGATGATTCCAGAACCTTGTAGTACACACCAATACTTATATGCTAGATGATCAACCTTTTCTGATCGATTCCACAACATTTCTTTCACAATGCAATCGCATGACCAGAACTGGTCTTTATCTTTAAACAGTATTTAAGAGATGGATATATAGGATGATTGTCAAGTAATTGGGAGATTTTATCCTAGCCTGTTAGTTATTGTATATCGGTTACTACTCACATTCATGTACCATTCATGTGACATGTTTTGTATTATTTATTTTATACCATTACTATTTACAGACTGAGCAAGCCACCCCAGACCCTAGATGAGTTGGGTGACAGCTTAGAACTGTTGGAAGAGCTTCAGAAAGACCAGTCCGGCATCGAAGCTCGATTCCCTCCCCTCTACGAGCAGTTCTCAATCCTAGAGAAATACGATGTCCCTATCCCAGATAATGTAGGTGACAGTAATGATGTGAAAATTCACACTGATATGGGGAGTGATTCACAAAGATCCTAAGTCGAACTTAACTCTAAGTTGGACTTAAACATTATGGAGAGCCATTTATAGCCTTAAAATAAAATATATTCAAAAGCAAAAATTCAAGTACATAGACTTTTTATAGATTCGACATCAAGAACATGAAATCTCCTTGATAATGGAAAATATGAATGATTTGAATCAACATTTTATGCCTTTTAAAATAACTTTTACAAAATATTTTCAAAGATGCTAACTTATTAAGTCCAACTTAGAGATAAGTTCAACTTAGGATCTTTGTGAAACACCCCCATGGTGCGGTGGTTCAGTCACTTGACTTTCAATCCAAAGGTTGGGGGTTCGAATCCCAGCCTAGCAACAATGCCCCTTGGCAAGACAGTAATCCAGGTTTACCCCTCTGTCCAGGTGTAAATTAATGAAAGAAATCGCTTAGGAGAAAACAGAAATTAATGGAATTTTTGTACACAACAAACTGGAGTAGTCAGTGCATACGTCACAATCCACTGACCAAATTGCCAATTTGAGATTAGCATAGATATAGTGATCTCGTATTTAAAATTTCTAATTTAATTTCTCATTATTGGTCGGACTTATTTTATATGACATGGTTCAGGATTCCACAGTGTATCAGGAGACACCCATATGTTGGTATAAACATCATATATACTTTGGTATCGTCCACAGGTCCGAGCAACCTTGGATGACCTGGGGAATGAGTGGGTGTCCTTCCAGCAGTGCCTGATCGACAGCGATGTCATGCTCAAGAAACACAAGGAGAAATTCAAGACGGGCCTGATCCACTCTGCAGAAGAGTTCAAGAAGACCTCCCATCAGATCCTGGAGGACTTCCAAACAAGTGGTAAAGTCTCGAACTTTTGAACTTTGCAAGTAGATAGGTCAAATGTGTCTTGGTGAAGTGGTTTAGTCACTTTGTTTTTAATTAACCCTTTCGCGACATTTATTCCACATTTTGTGGTTTGGCGCAATAACTTTTGATTCAGAGCCATAAAAAACATACCTGGGGGGTGTTTCACAAAGATGAAGATCGACTTTAAGTTGGACTTAAGTATAACAGGCCGTTCGTGCCATTGTTTGCTCTCACCATTGGTCTCTCAATTATGATCTATAGATAATATTTTTTCCTTCAATAATGAATTATCAAAATGTAAGTTTTGTAGATTTTTTACCATGATTTGTACGTCCCTTGAGAGACCAATGCCAGTAAATGATGAGAGCAAACAATGGCATGAACGGCCTACTATACTTAAGTCCAACTTAAAGTCGATCTTAGCCTTCGTGAAACACCCCCCAGATATACGAGTAGAAAGGGCAAAAAACTTCTGGACACACTGCATCAATTCTATATTCATGACTATATTGCATTTGATGCTAGGAACTTTAACAAGGAAAATAAGTTTTAAAATCCCTAACTTGGCAACAAGTTGAGAGATTAAAAATCATTGTTTTTCGATCAAAACTGGCCATTAAAAAAAAATAACATTCTTGCCTGTGTATATTGTGTTTAGAGACATTTTATCCTTTTTTTCATTCTATCCTATTAGCAACAAAAGAAAAATATTACTGTTACCAATTCGAAGAACGATATGTGATCATTTTTTAAAATTTTTTAATCATGTGATATGTGATCAATTTAGCTTTAAAAATAAATCCTGTCCTGAATGTGTTTTCACAACACTGATGTGGCAATTCCTTCCATCTAATTTCTGAATTGACTTTGAACCTTGATATATCTGCTTCTTATCTATCAGGTCCGTTCAGCAGTCAGATGTCATGTGACGATGCGCTGGTGTCCATTGTTGCGACCAGAGAAAAGGTCACTGACCTCAAAGCCCAAGAGGCGACTATCAGGCGAGGGCTGAACATCTTCAAGATTGACCAGCCTCCCTCCAAGGAGATCCAACAGCTAGATAAGGTAAGACCAAGGATTGCATTTCTTTAAAGAAAGTGGGTCATCAGTTTCCATAGGAAGAAGGCCATAATTCACTGACACCTGACTTGGTGGAAATACCATTAGAGTGTGTACTAGTCTTTAGGAGAGTCTTCGGGTGAAGGAAAAGTGAAATAAGGACTTTACCATATGGGGGAATGGATGGGGAAATACAAAGCATTACTTAAGGCCTGTTGGTCATACAACTGAAGGCTAATCCTGGTGATTGACAACACCTGCTATTGGGTTAACACCCAAATGGTGTCAAATTCCCGATGAAAGCCCACTCCTATGCGTCTTTAAGATATGCAGTTCCAGAAATTAAATGCAAGTCCTAAATGTAGGTAATCCTGATTGGTTGAAAATAAAGTTGCACTTGATTTTGTTAAAAGCTGAGTTTAATTGTGACTTTTACGCAAGTGGCCCCAAGTTAAGTCTGTTCAGCCTGAAGTTCTCGAGCATTGGGACTACAGGCATTGAATACTATTTTGAGGATCAAGATTTAACGGATGGATAGTCAAATTGGTTGTGGTAATTCAGCTCACACTCTAGTGATTACCTGTATCTCTAGTCCATTGGCTTATCCACTAGCCGATGACACCAATAATAAGATATATTCTTTGATAAATTCTAATTTGATAGGACTTGGACTTTATTGAGAACGTATGGCAGCTGACTAAGGAGTGGGAGGAGCTATGGAACACGTGGAAGGTGGGCACATTTGCATCCCTGGTTACCACAGAAATGGAGATGACTGCCGGTCAACTCTTCAAGAAACTCAATAAACTCAGCAGAGAACTCAAGGTGAGAGAGCATTGTTCATACATTCTGAAGATTGATTCATACATGAAACCAAAAGGGCTCAAAAACCATCCATTTTATCTGTAAATGAAGGTCAAACCAGGCAGAGAACTCAAAGTGAGAGAGCATGTTCATACATTCTGAAGATTGATTCATACATGAAGCCAAAAGGGCTCAATGACCATCCATTTTATGTGCAAATAAAGGTCAAACTCGGCAGAGAACTCAAAGTGAGAGAGCATGTTCATACATTCTGAAGATTGATTCATACATGAAGCCAAAAGGGTTCAAAGACCATCCATTTTATGCGTAAATGAAGCTCAAACTCAACAGAGAACTCAAAGTGAGAAAGCATGCTTGTTCATACATTCTGAAGACTGGTTCATACATGAAGACAAAAGGGCTCAATGACCATCCATTTTATATGTAAATGAAGGTCAAACCAGGCAGAGAACTGAAGTGTCATATCTTCCTTATTTTCCGATAAACCATTTACTTTGAACAAACAATATGGCAGTCTCTTAGATACGACGCGGTAAACCGACAACCGCCACAAAAAGCCATCACGTTTTTTAAAACGTGTTAATGAATGGCAACTGTGAACAACATCGGATTCATGTGTATTCACCCAGCTCTGTGTTATAAGATACAATGAGCAGTGTATTACACTTTACGCCAGCTTTTTTTATAAAAAAACAGCGATTTTGCCACATCATACCTGAACATCTGAATGAGCCTTTGCCTCTCAAAGATGATTTTTCTATTTTTTCGTAACTTTTGTATAACAATTGCATTGATGTTATGTCCCATAATCAATTGGGATCTAAAGACTGCAATACCTTAAATCTATTCTTTGTTTCTGATCAGGACAAAAGTTGGGAGGTTGTGGATTTCTCAAAGAACCGCGTGGATCAGTTCCGTCGTACGATGCCTCTAGTCACAGATCTCCACAATCATGCCATGAGAGAGCGTCATTGGCAACAATTACAAGGTAAAGAACAGAGACACTTTTGGGGGATAGTGTGTTAAACATTATGAAAGAAAAATATTGCGAAGTTGTAATATTTCTGGTCCTCAACATGTAAAATGTTCGTAAGTGGTTATTTCACCCACTTATCCATTTTTAGATATTAGCTGTTGCAACCTAGGTCAAATTCTGAATGACTGGAGAAGTTTAAAAGATGTTTATGGGATTTCTTTCATAAATTTCATCTGACTCTGGTAGAGATAAAGGTCTGATAATAGTGTAGATTGCCATGACAGTATAATTGTAGCTCAACAAGCTCTTCACTTTGGGTAGTATGTCAGTAGGAGTGTAGTACGTTTAGATTTTGAAGTCTTACCAACTCTAATTTCCTAATTTGCCCTTTCTCTTTTGCAACCTATCATCAGATGAGCTTGAGAAGACGTTTGACCATACAGCCGATGAGTTCACACTTGAGAGGATCATTGAGCTAGGATTCGACGCCCATGCCGAAAAGGTGTCCGAGATATCCGGTGCAGCCAGTAAAGAGTTGGCCATTGAGCAATCTCTCTCGGGGATCAGAGATGTATGGGAGGAGACGGTCCTCGATGTATCGCCTTACAAAGACAGAGGCCATTACAGACTGAAGTAAGTTGGCCATGTTGGCCATTTTGGTAATGTCGAGTGGAAAGCAATGCTCAGAAAAGTTTGATAATACCGGGGATTCACGATTCCCTTTTAGGCCAAAAAATGAAAATTTCTATTGATTTTTGTCCAAAATCAGGCCAAATTTTTAGTCAGAATAAATTGATGGGTGGGTTTTGACATCCAAATTCAATATAAAAATGTGTGCTGATATCAGAACAATCAATCTCATTCAAAATATTACACAGTTCGGACAACTTTGGTCATTTCGATTGGTGGCTAGCGTTTTGCTGAGCTGCTCTGTGAAAGATGTTGACTTGCAAGCTGAAAAACTGGCCTGTCGCAGCTTGCCGGTCAAAGCTTATTGATCTTGTGACATATTGGTAATTTTGGTTGCAAATAATCAATATTTCGGTTTTGGTTTGTCAGCTGCAAAACTGTCTCACCTTTTCATTCACATCTGCATTTATTTTTGATCTTCCATTAACTTTTGACCTCCAATTGTCACAGAGCTACCAATAAGAATTTTTTTTAGCCGTCCCACTTTTTCATTTAAACTGCCATTAACCTTCACCTTCCACTAACCTCGACCTTCCATTAACCCTTGAACTTTCATTTTCATAGAGCCACAGATGAGGTCTTCCAGGTCCTTGAGGACAACCAAGTGACCCTGTCAACAATGAAAGCTTCCCGCTTTGTCAAGGCCTTTGAGAAGGAGGTGGACTACTGGGAGAGGACCCTGTCGCATATCCTAGAGGTCATAGAGATGACCCTGACTGTCCAGAGACAGTGGATGTACCTAGAGGTAAGGGTTCAGAATCTTCTAACAGGAAAATCTTAATCATTCTTCACCAAATTGTACTTATACATGTCCGATTGATTTATTGATTGATTGGTTGGTTGGTAGGTTGGTTTGGTTGGGCTGGGTTGGGTTGGGATGGTTGGTTTGGTGGGTCAGTCTGTCGGTTGGAAGAAAGGAAGAAGTGCAAAGGTGTGATCGTATTTATCTTGACAAAATATCAGTTTATTTTGGACCCACATAAGTTTATTATGCTCAATATTCTTCCAATTCAACTTGAGACCATCTAATTGAAAATCTTAAAGAATCTCTCACGACTTGCTAATGGAATATGAAAGGATTCATCAGTCCATTGCAGACACCATATCATAATTCTACTAAGCATGTGATTAATGTCTCGGCCATAAAGGAAATTATCAATTTCATTTTGTACCTGTACAGAACATCTTCTTGGGTGAAGATATCCGTAAGCAGCTCCCTCGCGAGTCAGCGGAGTTTGACAGCGTCAACGCCAACTGGAAGATCATCATGTCCAGGTTACACAAGGACAACAATGCTCTACGTGGGACACACCATGAAGGTAAATATATCAAAAGAATTTCTAGTCAATTCTTATCTTGGTTGGTTGGTTGGTTGATTGGATTTACCTGACTGCTAAGAAAGTATATATTTGCTTGTAAGTAAGCAACCAGGCAACTGACGGCTTTAAGCTCTCTTCGAGGGACTTTGTAATGAGGATTAATGCAATACCAAAAGTCACTATTGCATTGAATTGATTTTGAACTCTGGACCTCCCGGTAGCTTGGGAGCGACCTTTTATTACATTATCCAAAGTCCCAACTCGGTTTCAAACTCGGTTTTTCATTTTGAATAATACACAGGTCTACTGGAGACACTAAATGAGATGAACAACAAGCTAGAAGAGATCCAGAAATCTTTGGACATGTACCTGGAGACCAAGAGGCAGATCTTCCCTCGATTCTACTTCCTCTCCAACGACGACCTTTTGGAGATCCTTGGCCAGTCAAAGAATCCAGAAGCAGTAAGTCAAAACATGGAACAAATGGCTTAGCCAACCCTGTGACAGAACAATGAATTTCAAATTGTCCACAATCCCAACAAACCACAAAACCCCACAGTCTAGACAGGTGCAATAGAGACAATTGTAAAAGGCATATATGATTGGGGGAGGGAATAAGTTCTTAATTTATGAACAGCTGTGAAGGTGTTTGCTATAAAGGTCTTTCCCTAGCTGTATTTTATCTTCCTTTTTTTTGCCTTCTAACCCCTAAAGAAAAAAGGAGTATGTAATCCTAGCAATGCTTTGACTACATTAGTTGAGTTGCACAAACAAAACATAACAATCTGAGGTTAAGGCCTTGGTGATATTACTAGCATACCAAGATCATACGTTTTGTTTCTTATTGCTTTAATTAATTCAATTTCTTAAAAATTCTCTCCACCTTTTTTTTTTCTACAAATAGGTTCAGCCTCATCTGAAGAAGTGTTTCGATAACATCAAGACCCTTAAGATGCACAAGATGGGTATCACACAGAAGTTTGAGGCTCAGGGGATGTACTCGGCTGACGGAGAGTACGTGGAGTTTGGACACCCGGTGCTCCTAGAGGGCCCTGTTGAGGTAAGCTATTTAGGATGGATGAATGATGTACCGACAAATAGCACATATGAATTACCTATTACCTATGATGATGCCCCGTAAGTCTAAAGACTTGTAGAGGGCCATTCAACAGGTCTGTTCCTTATCATATAAAGTGGTCATTGAGTTTGGAATTAAAAACATTGACTGACAATTCCTCAAGAAATGTCAGCAGAAAGGTCATTATTATGGTAATATTATGGTAATATTTTCACGCTCATCTAATGTTGGCTAAGAATAGTGATATATTATAGGCTGAACAATTTGTCTGACTTAGATGATTGGTTTAGATGCTTTTGGGTTGTGAGTAGTGAGCCTACATCTATTGATCCGAGTGTTGACACCAAATGAATGTATTAGTAATGGACAGCATGATATGGAGAATATGGAGAAAAGGTATTGATTTAGCAATGACTGCATGAGTGGAAAGACGAATATTTGCACATATATTTATGTATTTGTGAATACCTCAATCGACAAAAGTTGAGTTAAATCAAATTGAGAATGAATGTATGAATAGACAAGCATAACTATTAATACAATTGTATATTGAATTTATGAAGAATGACTGTTAGAGGGGATGAAATTATCATTTGATGGTAATCATTTTATCAATTGATGATTTAGAGTGTTACCTTTACTATTCTGCATTCAATCTTGATAGGCATGGCTGTGTGACATTGAGAGGACGATGAGATGGACTTTGAAGGATATCCTCAAGCAGTGTAAGATTGCTCTTAAGAAGAGTCTCAGCAAGAGAGACAAGTGGGCCAAGGAATGGCCTGGACAGGTAAGATCACCTCCCTTAAAACTGGTTGAGAGAGGGCTTTGAAGATATGTAGATAGTTTATATTGTGTTTACCAGACATATGTAGATAGTTTACATTGTATTTACCAGATATATGTAGATAGTTTACATTGTATTTACCAGACATGTGTAGATAGTTTACATTGTATTTACCAGACATGTGTAGATAGTTTACATTGTATTTACCAGACATGTGTAGATAGTTGATATTGTATTTACCAGATATATGTAGATAGTTTACATTGTATTTACCAGATATATGTAGATAGTTTACATTGTATTTACCAAAGATGTGTAGATAGTTTACATTGTATTTACCAGATATATGTAGATAGTTTACATTGTATTTACCAGACATATGTAGATAGTTTACACTGTATTTACCAGACATGTGTAGATAGTTTACATTGTACTTACCAAAGATGTGTAGATAGTTTACATTGTATTTACCAGATATATGTAGATAGTTTACATTGTATTTACCAGAAATATGTAGATAGTTTACACTGTATTTACCAGACATGTGTAGGTAGTTTACATTGTATTCACCAGTCATATGTAGATAGTTTACAATGTATTTACCAGACATATGTAGATAGTTTAAATAGTATTTATCAGACATATGTAGATAGCTTACACTGTATTTACCAGATATCTGTAGTTAGCCTGTATGCCCTCCTTCGTTATTACAGATGTTGCTCACATCAAGTCAAATGCAATGGACGGCTGATGTCACTAAAGCCCTGGCCACTACCAAGGAAAGAGGAGACAAGAAAGCGCTCAAGAGTATGAAGAAGAAACAGGTAAAAATATATCTTCAGCTTCAATGCTGATGCTATGTCCTGTGCCCGTTGGATAAAACTTACCACTGATAGTAACTTTAACATCAATATTAACTACCATGGCAACATCACCCAACAGCCGATCTTATCAAAGTTGCCATGGAAGTTATCAATAATGGCAAAGGTACCATCAACGCTACGTTTTATGCAACTGGGCCCTGATCTCTTGAAGCCTCTTATCATCATTCATTTTCTATTGCATATATCAAGTACATAAAATATGCAAGAATGTGTGTGATTTTATTCATGAATAATTAATTTCGAATTTTATTTCAGTGTTAATTTCCACCCATCCTACATGTATTTCTCTGTTTCTTTCTGTATGCAGACAGTGTTATCTTTGCATTAAGAGACATTCATAGATGTAGATGTAGCTATTATTATTATCATCATTACCATTAATCCTTATTCACAATTCCTCCTTCCAGATCTCTATGCTGAACAAGTTCTCAGAGATGATCCGGGGCAACTTGCCCAAGATGGTACGTGCCAAGGTGGTGGCCCTTGTCACCATTGAAGTCCACGCCAGGGATGTGATCGAGAAGCTGATCAAGGCCAGTGTGAGCGGCGTGACAGCCTTTGAATGGCTGATGCAGCTTCGTGTCTATTGGGACAAGGAGATCGATGACTGCGTGGTGAGGCAGACCAACACTCAGTTCCAGTACGGATACGAGTACCTTGGCAACTCTGGACGTCTGGTTATCACTCCATTGACTGACAGGTAGGTTTGAACAAAATGGATGAACTGAACTGAACTGAGCTAAACTGAACTAACCGAACTGAACTAAACTGAACTAACCGAACGGAACAGAAATGAACTGAACTGAACTGAACTGAACTGTACTGTACTGAACTGAACTGTACTGTACTGTACTGAACTGAACTGAGCTAAACTGAACTGAACTCACCGAACTGAACAGAAAAGAACTGATTATTATCATTACCATTAATCCTTATTCACTTAGCTGACCATGAGCTGTCCCAATATACAGAATCAGTTTAAATGAAAAAGACCTGACCTGCATAATCAGTTAAGAACTGACCTAAACTTAAAACGAATTAGTCTGATCTGATACATACTTAAATGAATTGAAATGAAGTGAAGTGAAGTGAACAGAAATGAACTTACTGAACTTGGACTGAACCAAAATGATTGACTGAACTAAAGTGAACTAAACTGGATTTAGTTACAATTTTGCTACAATACAGGTACATCTTATTTCATCTCTTGTTTGATTTCAGGTGTTACATGACCCTGACGACTGCTCTGCATCTCCACCGTGGTGGTAGCCCTAAGGGACCGGCCGGTACGGGCAAGACCGAGACCACCAAAGATCTGGGCAAGGCTCTGGGCAACTATGTCATCGTGGTCAATTGTTCAGAGGGTCTGGATTTCAAGTCTATGGGCAGGATGTTCTCTGGTTTAGCTCAGGTAAGAACTATATGACATACACTATAAGATCAATAACTCTGTGTTACAGGATATGATTTACATGTTGCCCTAAAATAATATAATGACAAAGACAATGACAAACACCAATGTCAGTTTAGTCAGTCAAAGTTTACTTTCATTTTTTGCTGAAAAATTGGCCCAACTTGATGTTGACATTTTTACTTAAGTTCATTTGGCGGGGGATATTCATGGATATTCCATTCCATTTTCTGTTCAGAAATAGTGAATTACACATTATTTAAAGTGATTATAGACTCTGATAATCTGCATTCTCTTCCGTATAGACCGGTGCTTGGGGCTGCTTTGATGAGTTCAACCGTATCAACATTGAAGTATTGTCTGTGGTAGCCCAGCAGATTCTCTCCATCCTCTCTGCTCTAGCTGCAGGGTCCTCTCGCTTCGTCTTTGAGGGACGTGAGATCAACCTGGTCTGGTCTTGTGGTATCTTCATCACCATGAACCCTGGTAAGTTGAAGGGTCAAATGTTATTTAAATTAATATTTTATTGATTTTGAAAATAAACAGTGATTGGTACATAATCGAATAGTAACATGGAACAGAGGCAAACTGAATCTTTTTATCTGTCACTGATCAGAATGAAGCACAAACAATGATTTTTTACATAATATTGTTCCATTAGTTTAACTGTTTAAGTTGAATTCAGGATGAGTGTCAGAGAAAAAATCCTTTGTTCGTGTATGTCTTTTTCAGGGCTACCGGTACTCTTTGATTGAATTTGCATAAGTCTAATTTGAAATGTTGGAAATCTGATGTAATAGACTTTTAAGCCAAATGATCATTGTGTACTGCATTAACAGTGCATTTCTCTAAATTGCAAGTAGAAAATACAGCTGTTTTTTTAAAGATATTTTTTGGTTTTACTTGGTGCTTTTCTGCCCTTCCCCCTCTCCATGCTTCTCTCTATACATATCTTATGTTTCATTTTTGTTCTCAGGATATGCTGGACGTACCGAGTTGCCAGACAATCTCAAATCCATGTTCAGACCAATCTCTATGGTCGTTCCTGACTCGGCCTACATCGCTGAAATCATCCTCTTTGGTGAAGGATTTGGTAATACCAGGGTAAGATAGATATATATTTCCTTCATGCCATTTTCATTTAAAATGACTTTCATTTTGTGCTAGTAAGGTTTTTTTTTCTTCAAAGACACTTATCGTGTCATGTTTGAATAGGAATATCATTGAGAATGGAGTAACAAGTGAGAGTATGGAGTGAATAAAGAGTGAAAATGATTCGAGTCATATGCTGCAACTTCTGATTAATAAGTAATGTACCAAGAGAATTAGAACTGTAACCTTTGACATGTGCATAGCTGCCAACCATTCCTATTTTTGGAGGAATGATTCCTATCTTTTTTTTGGAAATATTCTGTGTGAAAGGTATACAAAATAGACTGTTTTTCCTAATTTTGCCTCAAGAGATTCCTTAATTCTGCTGCAAAAGGTTGGCAGTTATGAGATATGGTTTGATTATGAGTATTAAAAAAAATCAACATTTTTTCATGAACGCTATCACCGATGGCAACAACAGGTTTGATAGTTCAAACTCGCTTTTCTGAAGTGAGCAATGAGCCTGTGAAGGAATGCTAATGGTGTATAGTACACATGGCCGCTTGAAATAGAAAGTTGCGATTATATAAACACAACTCCAACATAGACTGAACTTGACTTTCAACCAATTGATCCTACCGCCAATATGATGTTCGTCAGTACATGTAGATGCCGACCTTCCTCCCACACTGCGAAGGTCAGCACATGCGAAGATACGATACTGGGGAAGACGATAAGACAAGCTTTCTTCCTAGAGTTGCATACTTTAATACTATTTTGTTTTTGTTTTGTTGTTAATGGCATTGATGTTTATTATGAAATATTGCTTACAGGTTCTGGCCAAGAAAGTACACACTCTATACTCGCTGGCCGTACAGCAGCTATCCAAGCAGGACCATTATGACTTTGGTCTTCGTGCTCTCACCTCCGTGCTTCGTTATGCTGGCAGGAAGAAGCGAGGATTCCCCAATGTCCCAGATGAAGAGGTATGGTAGCTGCAAATTAAGTAAAAGCTTAATTCTTTGCATATTGATTTTGAATACATTTGTTGATATCATTGCATATATACATTCATAAGAAGATGGTACACCGTATATTCAGACAGAGTAAATAGTGTGAATCAAAATTGTGATCACTATGACTTTGGTCTTGGTGCTCTCACTTCTGTCCACTGTTATATATGTTATATGTCACATTCACGAGAAACAAAGCTAAACAAATAAATTGTTCACATACTTAAAATATTACAAATTAATAACAAGATAATTTGAAATTACTTTTCTACATAGAGATATGCCGGATAATGACAAGATTACTTGAAATAACTGTCATTTCTGTAAACACCTCCCCCCTCTAGGTGCTTTTGTTGGCAATGAAAGACATGAACACTCCCAAGATGACTACAAATGATCTGCCTCTCTTCAATGGTATTGTTTCTGATCTCTTCCCTGGCATCGATGCTCCGGTGATTGACTACGGAAAGGTACGTTTTGTTTTATTTTATTTCATTTCCAGGAACATAAAGGAGTATAACAATAACGAAGAAAACAACGTATATATGTAGGACCTCCCTTATCCATCTGGCGGACTTTTTGCTGTCTCGTGAAAGTTTAGGGATTGATTGGCGGTGGCATGAGATTCAATCTGTAGGAATCTGTAAGCATAAAATGTATTCTCTTGTAGTTGTATTGTTAATCGCGCAGAGAGACTTCACTGTCTATTACGGACATTATAAATTCATCTTCCTTCTTATTATTACAGTGAAACCTGTATATAAAGACCGCTGTAGGGAAACATGAAAAGTGTTCTTTATAGACAGGTGGTCTTTCTATACAGGTGGTCGCTAAAGCAGGTTTGACTGTACAATCAAACCTGTCGATAGCGACCGCCCAAGGAAAACACAAAAAGTGGTCTTTGTAGACAGGTTCCTTTAGTACATGTTTCAATGAGAAACCTAGCTTTTTCAAGGGAAACAAAAAATGTGGTCTTTGTAGACAGGTGGTCGCTAAAGCAGGTTTGACTGTATTATCTTTCTAATTGCTTCCTCAATACCAGATGAAATCGGTGATCGAGTCGGAGCTAGTCAAGGCTGGCTTACAGCCCATCCCATCGTCCATACTTAAGGTCATACAGCTTTACGAGACCAAGAACTCACGTCACTCTGTCATGATCGTCGGTAAGACCAACAGCGGGAAGACAACGTCTTGGCGTATCCTCCAGTCGACGCTGTCCAGACTGAAGAAAGAAGGCGACGACAGTTACAATCTTGTCAAGGTATGGAACTCGTTAAGCCAACTTTGAGCTGCTGGGGCTGTATTCTGAAAACGATCTTTGACGTTAGGGAAAATGATGTTAATTGTGATAGCACATCCAAATTGCGCAGAACTAACACTTATCATTTGTACTTGCAGCCAGCTTATTGCAGACATTAACCAATGGCTTGTCGTACTTTTGATTTGTTTTGACAATGAACATCATTTTGCTAACGTAAAGGATAACATCGTTTTCAGAATAACACTCCTGTAACAGAAATGCATGTCAAGAAAAAATGTGTTTAAGTTGATTATTGATAGTTTATCATGCAGTAGATAGGGTATTTCATTCAGAAAAATTTTAACAAACTCACAAAAGCTCGCTTGGAATGCCTGCATAGTAAACAGTAACCATTACTTGCACATCAAAACTACATGTTATAGCATGTTCAGACTAAAGGAAACTTATACAAAAATGTCTAAAGAAAACGTCGTATAAAGAATCATCGTTTAGCGAAAGGAGCGTAAACACTAGAAAAGAACATTGTTGAAAGAAATGACGACTAAATTTGAAGATGTCAATTACCATGACAGCTGGCCAATCAACAGTGCACGCTTACGACAAGCCCCACCCAGTTATTCAATTTTTGTACGATGCAACATTCAGACTATAGCGGAACCCTTATTCCTTATCAAGTTTTCTTTCCAAACGATGCTCAAACATGCGTTTCACGATACATCGTTTTGTTATAGGAAATTCAGACAAGGAACAATTTAATTACTTATTGTGTATAGCTATACGATGAATTTTATTATTTTGAACCCAGGGTTAAGCGCATGGGTCTAGACAACTACCTTGATTTTCTTATCTTTCTTTACTCATTACTTGGCTGTTGCACTGACAAAGGATCTTTTGGTAGTGTTCAACACTCAGTGGAAGTGTTTGCTAGACAAGCAATTCAATTACTGACCATCGTCTCTTTTTGTTTTTGTTTGCAGGAGTTTCCCATCAATCCTAAAGCTTTGTCTTTGGGAGAGTTGTATGGAGAGTTTGATCTCAACACAAATGAATGGACGGATGGAGTCCTGTCTTCCGTTATGAGGCAAACTTGTGCTGGTAAGTTTCTAGAATATCATGGGGATGGCCATGGTGGGGATGGAAATGATGATGATGATGATGATGATGATGATGATGACAATGATGAATGTAGTTGTAATGTTGAAGATGATGATCGCATGATGATTAAGTGACAATGAATTTGATGATGAAAACATTAATGACAGTTTTAAACAAACATAGGGTAATTGTGTTTAAAATATTGACATTTGTAATGTTTGTATATAACTGTGTTTCTGTATTTTAAATGCAAATATGGAAACAGATTCAATTCAATGATGAAAATTATGGTAACGGTGATGGATGATAATGATGATTACGATGATGAGGATCATTTTTGGTGATGATGATGATGATGATTATGACCATGATGGCGATAGTAATGATGATGATTATGAAGATAATGGCCTTTTTTAAGAACATTTTTCTTGTGCAATGTAAATAAAGGGATACTGAAAATGTTACCATTTGGTACCCAAGGCTACTATTTGTTTTCTTTAAAACAATTCTGTCCATGATTTGTTAAATGATTCCTTCTCTTTCTGTGACTTTCTCTGACTCCTCCAGATGAGAAGCCTGATGAGAAATGGCTACTTTTTGATGCACCTGTCGACACCCTGTGGATTGAAAGCATGAACTCCGTTATGGACGACAACAAGGTCTTGACTCTCATCAATGGTGAACGTATCGCTATGCCTGATCAGGTACGTGGAAACTATACATTAAGTGACAGCAAAGGACTATTTCTAGTATTCTAGTATTTCTGTTATAGTGAAGTGATAGAAGTGCGATCGGTTACCCATGCCATGTTGTCACCGTAGTAACTGTGCAATGGTAAATTTGATCCCTGTTGACCCGTAATTTAGAAGGGTACAAAAATGAGGTTTTAATCTGCTTTTGTGCAATACTGAAAGGGAAAATATTTTTCATTCCTTTATATTTGTATCCTACATCCATTCAGCTTTCCATTGAAATAAAGTTGTATTTAGGATGTGGATAGGGTCTTAAAGCAATGGGAATATCTCCGTCAGAAGAGTAAGTAATTACTGTAAACGCCACTGCACAGTTCCGAACTTTGAACAAAATACAATAGCATTTCTTACGGACATTCAACATATAAAATTCTAAAGCTTTGAATGGTTGTTTGAATAGTAAAATTGAATAAAGGATGCATGGTGAGCCCTTAGTCGGAGGAAAGGCCATAGTAACTCTGTATCAAAGTGATGTTGGACAAGTTATCGTCATATACAGAGTATATAAAACGTTTGAAAAGCTGATTTTACAGAATTAATTGGAACAGAATATGAGCTATTAAAAGTAGAAATTGTGTTCAAATTTTCCACCAGTTTCAGAGTTCTGTAATATTTATATTCTGTTTGTGTATCAGGTAACCCTGCTGTTTGAGACTGAAGATTTAGCGGTGGCGTCTCCTGCTACTGTAAGCCGTTGCGGTATGGTGTACACTGACTACGCTGACCTTGGCTGGCAACCTTACGTGACCTCATGGCTTTCTAAGATCAAGGACAAGGTATGGGACTTGATCTCAAGTATTTAGCTGATTTTCATACTGGTTTCGCTTTATCTCTTGAGCGACTATCGTTCCCCCTAAGACAAGATTATAGATAACAGTGGATAGTATTTATGAGGTAATAATTGGGGGGGGGGGGTAGTTTTCCTCATGGGAAAGTTGTTTGGATATGCTTCGTAATACTACTCTTTGATTTAAAATAAGTGTAAGAATATCAATTAATGCTGTAAAAATGAACTCTCTATCTGCGTAGATGGGATCTTTGATAAAGATTTGTTTTTGTTTTTGTTTGCTTCAAAGTGTAAATCATGATATAAAACATGTCTAGGCGGTTACAAGGGTTGCAAATCTTTTATTTAGCATTAGCATTTTTCATTGTATGTTGAAGAAAAGATGTTTGTAAAAGTTCACTGATCAAAGCCTCCATGTAGAAATTCTATCAGCCGCTGTTAAAATGTAGTTTATTTTTAATGTTATTGTGTTAATCCACATACTTTTGCTACCATTCCTCCTCAATAGCAACAACAAGACATCATTCAGCACCTGATCGACAAGTACCTGATGAAGATCCAGGACTTCAAACGTCACAACTGCAAGGAGTTGGTCACCATCTCGGAGCTTAACGGAGTAGCTTCCTTCTGCAACCTCTATTCGGCTTTGGCCACTGAAGAGAACGGGGTAAGCCAGTAAATAATAATGATAATAATAATAATATAATAATCTGGATTTATGTAGCGCTTAATACAAAATACCGTCTCTAAGCGCTTTACAGATATTATTACCCCGGTCATCAGATTCATTCACACACAATGTGTACCATATCCACTCCCTGGGGAGTATTCCCACCATATTGTCACTGTGAGGGCATATGGCAATTACAAACACAAAGGCTTTTGTCATCCTACCGGGTCCCCATTTCTCTCCTGGGTATGGAGTTGCAAATGTAGAGTAATGCCTTGCCAAAAGACATTAGTGCCGTGTCGGGGATCGAACCCACGACCTTTGAATTTCGAGTCAAGTGCTTAAAGATAAAGACCAGTTCTGGTCATGCAATTGCATTGCGAAAGAAACGTTGTGGAATCAATCAGAAAAGGTTGATCATCTAGCATATAAGTATTGGTGTGTACTGCAAGGTTCAAATGATAAGAAATTTGGCCCAGTCTTGGTAAAGTTACAAGCACTGTACACAGAAAGACGTATATGGGACTACGCTACCACGTGCGCGATATCTATTTGGTCCCAATAGATATAATAATTTACCAAATATATCAATTAGTAGGCGGTTTCCCGACTTTCCCGGCAAAATTTGTATCATCACGTATTAGTCAATTCTTTCACATGATTGGTAACGAGAGCTTCCATTTCATTTTTTTGAGAGAGGGGCATTTCCAAAACTGGTCTTTACCTTTAAATCACTTGACTACGACACCTCTACAGTAATCCAGTAGCCACTCCCCTCAGTCTGCAAGCACAAAGTGACACTTTACCCAAGGTGCTTCTGCTTCTGGCTATGTCAGGACATGCAGATCAGTACATGGTCTAAGGAGCACAAACCCTAATTTGACACTTTGAGAAAAAATATGAGTGTCGAGTGAAGCTTTACCCAAGGTGCTTCTGGCTATGTCAGGACATGCAGATCAGTACATGGTCTAAGGAGCACAAACCCTAATTTGACACTTTGAGAAAAAATATGAGTGTCGAGTGAAGCTTTACCCAAGGTGCTTCTGGCTATGTCAGGACATGCAGATCAGTACATGGTCTAAGGAGCACAAACCCTAATTTGACACTGAGAAAAAATATGAGTGCCGAGTAAAGCTTTACCCAAGGTGCTTCTGGCTGTGTCAGGACATGCTGAAGTACAGGGTGGTCTAAGGAGTTTGGTCTCCATAGTCTCGCTGTTCTACTTCTCCGTTTTTGCCTTGTAACTGACAGAGGGTTTGTGCCTGCAAACTGATCCACTGATGCAGCTAATCTTGAGCTTGGTTAAAAGAATTGCATTTTTAGAAAAAATGCTCTATATTATATCCCAAATACCCGTACACAGTTCGAGGGGAATCATCTCGCAAAGTGATTTATACAACTCACTCCAAGATCCTAATCAAATGATTGGTCATGCGCGGTCACGTGTGATTCATTTACTGAGACTATCACATGTTTTTTCATGAAAAAGCGTGCAATATTTTCCATACTAACACACGTTTTTTAGTGCATGTACATGATGCGCAGTAGTGCGTAGAGGTGAGAACGCATAATACTGTGTGTGCATGGGCCTATTGTTGCGCAGCACTATGCGTAAATGGGTATAGAGGTAAGTGCGCTTACTACAGCTATGTGTGCGCACTAAATTAAGCCTTATTAAACTTGAGATTTATTTGTCAGGCATACTGTCACGAAACAATCTTGATTGAATTCTTTTTACATCAAATAACAAGGATCTAGGAGTTTCGTTGTATAAAACAAATAATGCATGTTTTCATTCGTTTATTATACGATCTATCCGAAACAATCTTGATTGAATTCTTTTTACATCAAATAACAAGGATCTAGGAGTTTCGTTGTATAAAACAAATGATGCATGTTTTCATTCGTTTATTATACGATCTATCCGCCCTCGTTGATGCTGTGTGTATCTATCGCACTCAGCCTAACGGCTTCATGCAATAGATATACACAGCCTCAACTCGAGTGCGGATAGATCGTATAATGAACTCATGCGCATGCATCATTTGTATAATATTAGCAGCACTTCTCTAGTTTTTTAAAAATGTACCTGACTTTTTGTCAGTTGCTATCTCATCAGGAAATTATTCCTTTCCAAACGACCCATGAATTGCTTGAATTCTGTTTCAAATCATTGACCTTTATTTACCCTTTGGACCTGTGACCCCTCAGGTCAATCCAGCCGACAAGGAGAACTATGAGCGCATGATAGAGCTCTGGTTCCTGTTCTGTTTGATCTAATCTGTAGGATGCACCATGGATGATAAACTTGTCTGAAAGCTCTTTCAAATAATTAACCTATACCCTTTGAACTTTGACACTTTAGGTCAATCCAGCTGACAAGGACAACTATGAACGTATGATAGAGCTCTGGTTCCTGTTTTGTCTTATCTGGTCTGTTGGCTGTACCGTTGACGAGGACGGACGCAAGAAGCTGGACAACTACATCCGCGAGATCGAAGGCACTTTCCCCAACAAGGATACGGTTTATGAGTACTACGTGGACCCTAAGGGAAAGAGCTGGTCTCATTGGGAGGATAAGCTCAGGAGTGGCTGGAGATATCCAAACAAGTGAGTTTATTTTATGGATTTCTAGCTGTATACCTTGGTAACACTGCTAAAATGTTATCTGTTATGGTTTCAGGATGTCAATTTATTAATTAACGTTCATGAAATGTGATTGCACATGTGTATGGACACCATTAGCAAATGTTGAATGGGTCAAGACATATGTAATATCTGAGTTCTTTCTGTTAATTTCTAGCTGCATGATACCTCCAATGGATGATAAATGCAGTCTATTTTGGATGTGAATAGAAAGGAAAGAGGCTCACACAGTTTTTTACGGTTGACTCGATCTAAATTATAACTTGTCCATATTGAATTTTAACTTCTAGATCTTAAAATAATGTTCAATTTTTGGTTACTGAATTGAGAACTAAGCATTCTTTCAAAGGAAAAATCATTTGATGGGATTCATGAATGATAAATGATGGCATCCATCCCTTCCTTCTCTTTCCATTCTCCCAGCGCACCCTTCTACAAGATCATGGTCCCCACCGTCGACACGGTCCGTTACAACTTCATCATTCAGGCCCTAGTCCAACGAAAGAACCCAGTCCTTCTTGTTGGTCCAGTCGGTACCGGCAAGACCTCGGTGGCCCAGAGCGTGTGTTCAAAGCTGGACCCTCAGAGCTACAGCGTGCTGACCATCAACATGTCCTCCCAGACCACGTCCAACAACGTCCAGGATATCATTGAGAGCAGGGTGGAGAAGAGGACCAAAGGTGGGTGGTAGCGAGCTTTTCCAGAAGAGTTTCTGGGTGTCCAATAGATATCCATTTTTAGTAGAAGAAGTCTTGTGATTTAAAAGATATCTGATTTACATGTATTTAGTGGATGCCGCTTTTGGACACCCTGCTTTTCAGTTTTGACCTCCAATTTTGTAATCCAATGTTAAATCCTTAGTGGTAATGTTCTGAGACAAAATTGTTATCTTCAGTTTTCTTACGTGACCAAGGTGCATGTAGTTAATGATTACGGAAAGATGAAGAAATTCCTTAAAGAATTTCATCATGAGCTCTTAAATCAAACTGGCCAAAATAATTGTAATAAGGTGCAATAATTTAGGTGAGTGCAGTGTCATAAGCCACTATTATCAGTTCAGTATTGAGTCAAAGTGATTTTTTCTTTTCACTGCAAATAGATTTCATGTCTTACTTCCTTTATGTAGATTTCATATTCCAGAAACAAGAATAAACCATACACTGCACCACACTTCTATGAGAGCTTTAAAGGGGAAGTCCACCCTGATATTAAGTTGGTTTTAATAGAATCAGAAAAACAAGAATTTTTTTATAGTGAAATTGAGCAATATCCGATTAAAAATGGGATGTTTTCATTCGTTTAATTCTCAAGACATGAATGAGATCTCCTCTTCCTGTGTATCTAGGTGTGTATGTGCCCATCGGTGGTAAGAAGCTGGTGACCTTCCTGGATGACTTCAACATGCCTGCTAAGGACACCTTTGGCTCTCAGCCTCCCCTGGAACTCATCAAACTCTGGGTGGACTATGGCTTCTGGTATGACAGACTCAAACAGACCACCAAGTTTATCAAGGTAAGATCTCAATCCCCAAATGCTGTCCAGTGTAAATGGTAGAACATTTGCGGTAGGCTACTACAATATTTTAAGAAGATAGAGTCTGTTTTCTCCAACACTGTTTTGATTTCCTGAATTTTTTTGTTATATTATATTTTAACAATTTTATTAACCTGAAACCATTGGCCATGTTTGAATTTAATAATAATAATAATATTGAGATTTTTATAGCGCACATATCCACCATGCAAGGTGCTCAAGGTGCCCTAATATTACCCCGGCTCTGCTAGGCTACTGTTTTTGATGCTCACAGCATTCAAGGCAATATTTCCTACCAGTACCCTTTTAACACCTGGGTGGAGAGTGGCAAATGTAGATTAATGTCTTGGCAAAGGACGTTAGTGCCTCGGCGGGACTTGAACCGCGAACCATGTGATCCACAGTCCGAGGACGTACCCACTAGACCACGACACCTCCACATTTATGTCTGACCTCATACTTGTTCCTTCCCATAACCTTGTTACTGGATGCCATGATTGATTTAATGCTATTACTTCCGTCTTTATCCTGTTTGTTAAAGTGTTCTGTCTGAAAATTTAGTTCTTAGCTTAAAATGTGTGTTGGTAAATCTGCAAGATACACCCAAGAGAAACAGAAATAGTGGCCACTGAAGACATGGTATTCAATGCATAATTCTGCTTTAAGAGAGGAAGTGTGAATAGCCACCATACAAAAGTGGTCTTTCCAGAGAGGTGGCCTTTAAAGCCAGGTGTTTACTATGGCATATACATCTGTATATTTATCATTAACCCAATGCCTACAGGAACCAGGTAGTCCCTGTATCAAGCCTATGGGAATGAGATGATTTAGGAGCCCATGGGTTAAGAGATATCTAAAATAATAGTAATAATAATTATAATAATAATATGTCTCGTTACCCAGGGTAGCCTCATCAGTATTAATACTGTTCTCCTGAGGGCCCTGCAATCATATAAGAATGATGTAACACAATTTTTATTGTATTTCTACTAACCTATCCACAGGGCATGCAGTTGCTTGCTTCTATGGGTCCACCCGGTGGAGGTCGTATGGTGATCTCAAAGAGACTCCAAAGCAGATTCAACCTTATCAACATGACATTCCCCAGCGTGAGTACAACATTCCTCTTTAGTATTTTAGTATTTACAAGCATATATTTGCTTTCTTAGCAGTTGGGTAAAATAATCATCGATCATCATCACTTGATTGCTTAGGTCTCTCAATAAAAATTTATGCTGATAAGTTACTAAAAATGTGAACCATTCTGTTTGATGCTCAGGACTCCCAAATCAGGCGTATCTTCGGGACCATGATTAACCAGAAGCTGCAAGACTTTGAAGAGGACGTGAAGCCCATCGGAGACGTGATAACCCAGGCCACTCTGGAGGTCTACCAGAGTGTCGTCCAGAGGTTCCTGCCGACCCTGCCAAGATCCATTACCTGTTTAACCTGAGGGACATATCCAAGGTGTTCCAAGGCATGCTGAGGTCTCACAAGGACTTCCATGACACCAAGGCGTCTATCACCAGGCTCTGGATCCATGAGTGCTTCAGGTATTTTTATTTATTTATTTTTTTTTTTTTTTTGGGGCAAGGAAGGGGAATATTACATTACTTGGTCTGCCTGTGTTTGCATGTGTTTGTTTTTTATGCCTCCGCTACAAAGTAGCCGGAGGCATTATGTTTTCTGGTTGTCTATCCGTCTGTACGTCCCGTTCTCGTGATCACGTTCTCAAGAACTGATAGATGGATTACCACCAAACTTGGGTCATGTATGTCTCTTGCAGACCTAATGAACTGATTATATTTTGGGGTCATGAGGTCAAAGGTCACAGGGCTCATTATGTATGCAAAAATAGCTTGTGATCATGTTATCTCAACAACCGATTGATGGATTACCGCCAAACTTGGGTCATGTACTATGTATGTATCTTGCAAAGACAATGAACTGATTAGATTTTGGGGTCACAAGATCAAAGGTCAAAAGTCGCGGGGCTTATTATGTATTAAAAAATAGCTTGTGATCGCATTATCTTGAGAACCGATAGACAGATTACCATCAAACTCAAGACATGTTTATGAATCTTGCAGAGCCAATGAACTGATGAGATTTAGGGTCATGAGGTCAAAGGTCATGGGGCTCATTATGTATGCATATAAACAGCTTATGAACGCATTATAATTAGATCCGACAGTTGGATACCTATCAAAGTTAGGACAGGAATTTATCTTGCATAGCCATGAATATGAAAAATAGCTTGAAACCACGATATTCTGAGAACCCGTTAATGGATTATTATCAAACTTGAATATTAAAGATTGCTTCCGTTTTGGTTTGTAAAATCACTCTATGGCGGAGGCATCATTTTCGACTGCGCAGTCAGTTCCATCTAGTTTTTTTTTCTCATTCATATGCTCCCCATATCACTCATTTCACTGTCTTTTTCTCTTTTTCACACTCTCCTATTTAATTAATCTGTTCATGAAGTCACATTAGTCTCCTTTGGCTCTCAAAATTATTATATTCCTTTTTATTCTTATTATATTTATTGTTTGTATTATTATTTTCTAGTCTGGTTTATATTGTATTTGTATCATTGTTCTTCTCGAGTCACTACACAAGACCGGTCAAGTCTAGGACACAGGTTCAGGCCTTGGCACTAATCCCTTCTAGGTCTTTGGGAAAGAGCTCACAGTCTCATGTGCATTTTATTCTTCTTTCTTGCCTCTTACTTGAGAGTAGAATGAATAAAAATTAAAAAATAGCTTGCTTGATATTGACTCACTGCACTGCATAGTACCCCGTTGTGACAGACTAATATTTTCTTTCTTGAATAAAGTGAATGATGATTAAAGTTCCATGTGACACTTATTTCGGCATGAAACATGTAACTAAAATTTACTTTCTATTCACTTTCCGCATATTACAGGGTATACTCGGATCGCCTTGTGAACGACCAGGACATTGAGGGTTTTGTTAACATCATCAGCGAGAAGCTGGGTTCTCTCTTTGATCAGACCTTCCATAACATCTGCCCCAACAAGCAGCCTCCAATATTCGGTAAGAATTCTCCCTATCTCTTCCTCTCTTTTCTTTCTCACCCCCCAATCTGCCCCCCTTTCCCTGTCCCTTCCTGTCTCTCTCTCTCTCCCCCTGTATGTCTGTCTCTCTCTTCCCCTCTCTCCCTCTCCCTCTCTCTCACTCTCTCTCCCCCTGTATGTCTGTCTTTCTCTCTTTCATTCCCCAGTCTGTCTGTCTATCTCTCTCTCTCTCTCTCTCCCCATTTCTCTCTATCTCTCTCTCTTCCCCACCCTCCCTTTCTCTCTGTTTCTGCCCACCCAGAGAAAAGACAGCTAGTACAGAAACATGAAATGCCAGTGTTCCTAGTTATGACAATTTTATTAGACCAGGCTTTAAAATGCATTCTTCTGTACTTGTTAACTAAAAAATTCAGATTTTAGCGAGAAACAATTTTCATAGACCATTACCCATCTCCCGATTGTAATATCTTCAGGAGCTTCCTCCACTTAATTTAAGATTCTCTTTCCTTCTGGTGGAATTTGAACCTGGAGAATCTACATGTAAATCCATGGTCTAATGACCTGGGGGGTGTTTCACAAAGATCCTAAGTTGAACTTAACTCTAAGTTGGACTTAAAAATTATGGAGAGCCATTTGTAGCCTTAAAATAAAATATATTCAAATGCGAAAATTCAAGTATTTTAGACTTTTTATAAATTCCACATCAAGAACATGAAATCTCTTTGATAATAGAAAATATGAATGATTTGAATCAACATTTTATGCCTTTTAAAATAACTTTTACAAAATATTTTCATAGATGCTAACGGCTTTCCATAATTGTTGAGTCCAACTTAGGATCTTTGTGAAACACCCCCTCCCCAGGGCAAGTATTCGATTCAAAACTTAAGTCAGAAATATGAGTATTTTACTTAGTTTTTCGGATTAGGTAAAATATTTAGCCAACTTTGATATTCAGTTGAAGCTTTTGGATAAGTATTTTACCCTAAATTACAAACAGCTCCCTATTAATTAGGCCAATTGTGTTGGAGGCCTTGATTGGCAGGCATATGGTTTGGATACGCAGTCATCATAAGCTGCACATAAGCTGTATATAATGATGATAATAATATATTTAATGCGATGCGTTAATTGCACATTACTTTGGATCAACAATGCGGCGTCACAATGATTATCAGTAAGTATTTTAACTTAAAGTCGGCTTACTAAAGTAAAACACTGTGATCTGAATATGAGTTGAGACATATTACTTAGTCAAGTAAAATGCTAAGTAAAATACTGACTTGGTCCACACACTGAATTGAATACGGCTCCTGTTTATCAGACTAGAACCGCCATAAGATTCTCACTTTCTCAAATCTTTGTTGCTTACAGGTGAATACATGTCCAATTTGGAGGTACCCATCTATGAAGATCTTCAGGAGTTCCCTACTGTCAAAGGTTCATGGAGGATGCCCTGGAAGACTACAATGCCACACCAGGCGTCATCTCAATGGACCTTGTGCTGTTCAGGGATGCTATAGAGCACAGTGAGTATATAGCGGCCCCAGTTTCTCCTACATTTGGGTCCATATTCTCAGTTTGAGTGTTGAGCCAGGCTTCCTTGTCACCTCTAGATATTCAAGGCAGCATTGCTCACCAAGAAGTGAGCATCGCTAGGTTTTGTAGTCTTTAAAGCGGGACTGCACTACTTGTATCTACTTGCGCCCTCTATATAGCCAACAATGACTTAGCGGTAACCATTGGTCCCCCTTGATCCCCTTTTTCTTATGTTAATTGAGAGCTGATTTGATGAGATAACCACCTGCCAGTGACCACGCAGGAGGTCTAATCCCTCCTGGCTAAACTAGTGCAGATAGGCTTTAAAACTCTTTTGAGTGACAATTTACAGATTGCAGTCTTTGGAGGAAACAAATTTTGTAACATGTAACCAAGACAGTTTTAAATAGACATCTGTCTGAGGTATCAATTATTTTTGAATGGGCAAAAGCAAAATTAAGCAACTCTTAACTTTTAAGCAGCCTTTTATTTTTGGCTACTTTTGATGTCTGAGACATGCTTCACATTTAAAAAACAAAACATTTTCATCATTACATCCAAAATGGATTGTGTATATTGAGGAGGTGTGTCAAGCTCTCATTACTGGCCAAGAAGGATGGAATCTAGACAGTTCTGAGAGCATGTTTGTTTTATGTTACCCTAGCTTGTACTCTAATTACGTTGAATTTATTTTTTCTAATACTCTGACTCATTTGCCTTCCTTATCCAGTTTCCCGAGTCATCCGTGTGATTGGTCAGCCCAGAGGCAACATGCTATTGGTTGGTATTGGTGGGATGGTCGGCAGTCTCACCAGATTGGCTCTGCCATTTGCGACTTCACCACCTTCCAGATCGAGGTGACCAGACATTATCGCATCATAGAGTTCAGAGACGGTGATGAATTGATGCTGAATCAGTATG